>JAOXYF010000005.1:3158942-3177263 GCA_028565775.1 Sternarchorhynchus goeldii
TAGAGGCATGTCAAAGGTCGCGTGCATTGACTTTTAAGGGTGGAAGACAAAATAAGTTATGGGAGTTTGTTAGATAGGTCCACTCATCCCGTTCCGGGTCGTACACCTCCATGGTGTTCAGGAATTCATTGCCGTCGAAGCCGCCCACGGCGAAGATGAGGTCTCCCAGCACGGCCACGCCCGCGTTGCTGCGGGCCGACGTCATGCTGCCCAGCATCCTCCACTCGTTCCTCGCTGGGTCATAGACCTCCACGCAGCGCAGCGCATGAGAGCCGTCGAAGCCGCCCACCACAAACAGCTTCCCTGGAAAGGGGACATGGGAAGAACCTGAGGGCAAGTTCATCGCCACAAACAGGTCCAGGCCAGCAACACATGGAATAGTTGGTGCCAATGCAGTTGATTCAACTGGCTGAGATGAAGGACCACATCACTCAATGGGTTCCATCGGGTGCGTTTAAGCAGTTTCTCGGCTCAGTCTTTGGGAACTCTAGCCGGTCCAAACCTTCTCATTACACTCCAGCACCAGGTAATTATGGTCTGCAGAATGCTAATTACTTGAGATGTGTCTGGAGCCAGATCAGAGCCCTAAATGATCCAACAAGGACTAGACCATGTACCTCATTCTGGGAGGAGGTGCCAAATAGCACATGGGTGTGGCAGACCCATCTTCCTGAACAGCCCTCTCGGAGGGACGTACCTGCATAGATGCCCACACCGGCCCCTCGGCGAGCCACATTCATGGGGGCGACGAGCGTCCAGGTGTTGTTCTCAGGGTTGTAGCGCTCCGCACTGTTCAGACAGTTCCAGGACTCTGCTCCACCAATCACATACATGAAGCCATCCAACTCACACACGGCTGCCTGGTGCCTCCCTGCACATGCACGCGCACACATTAGACACTGCACTTCCCATCTGAAAACACTTCAGCTACATCAGACACAGTACCAGCATGACAGTAGTGATGTGGGGGTCGAAACGGACACTCACTGATGTTTAATGGGGCACAGCTGGTCCACTCTTTGGTCACTGGGTCAAAGGAATCACAGTTCTTCAGACCTTTCTGCCCACAAGGGTCAGATCCCCCAACAACATAAAGTTTGTTGTTTAGAGAGCAGACACCTAGACCCAAAACACAGACAAGTCAGCAATCAATGCTCGGTCTAGAACAGCCACAAGACAAACATGAGCCGAGCCTGATGACTGAAAACCCTCCCCATTTTACACACCTGCATTGCAGCGATTGGTCCGAAGCTCTGGGACTTGGGCCCACTCATCCACGTTCGGGTTGTAAGTCTCCCCACAGCTCAGTTCGTCAGAGTGGCCGTTGGAACCGCCCATCACATAGAGCTGACCCTAATTGGTCGACAAAAGGATATCAAGTTACTAGAGCTGCAGACACTTTTTTTTAAAGCAACAGTCATAAAATTTTGGCCAGCTCGTCCAGGCAAGGTTGTATACCATGAGAACCGCCATCTGGAAGCGAGCCCGAGGTGTCCTCATTGGTGCAATGAATCTCCAGCTGTCAGTCTTCAGGTCGTAGCATTCCACAGTCCTTAGGCACTCCTCACGGTTATAACCGCCTAAGGAACAGTCAGAGCCAGAATTAGAAATATATATTCCCTTCAAAAGACAAGAATCTCTTCAGCAAAGAGTACAAAACAGTTTGCCAATTGCCACAGAGATATACAACATCTCCCCCAACACTTTTTGCTTCCCTTTTGAAGAGGATCAGCATAAACGGTTTTAAAGCCAACTCAACTGCAGCAAGAGACGCCTGCCTCAAAAGTTCCACTGACCTGCAGCGATTAATCGACCGTTGAGGGCGGCGGTGCCCAGGCCGGAGCGGGCGTAGTGCATCGGAGCCAGCAGCCTCTCCTGCTCCACCTCCAGGGGCGGAGCCTCGAAGCTCAGGCTCTTCTGCAGGCAGGGCGTGGCCGAAGGAGAGGCCTGGGGGCTGCTCCGCCCATGCAGAAAGATCACGCACAGCACGCCGTTCAGCACTGCTAGGCACAGGTACGTGCTGTCTGCAAGGGACGAAAAGAAAGAAAGAGCAACTGAACATTATTTTCCGTGAACCATTTTAAGGGATCCCTTATGATCTCAAGGCGAGCTGTTCTTGTAAAAAGACAAGAGCTGCCGGTTCCTGGCTACTGCAGACCCACCCTGGTGCCATTGCATGCTGGATCAGGACACTTACTGGTGATCTTCTCGGAGGCGATGTACTTCCACTCCTGCTTGCAGGGCTGCCTGACGGAGCCGGGGGAGAGGCTGCCGGAAGAGCTGCTACTCAGCTGTCTGTGAACGTTCTCACGCAGAGGCTTCTTCTGAAAAAGCACAGGGCAACTACATACACCCAGCCCAAGACCACTCACACACCCCGACAAGGCCACACCCTAGAAAGCTAATTATGCTCTGTGCTAAAATCACTGGAAGGGGGAAATAAATAAAGAAAGAAAGAACAACCCAAGAGGCTAACCCCAGCAGGGATGAATTTTTAGAAGAATGCTGTAATACTACTCCCTCAGTGGGCCAACACACATGCGTTAGAGCGATCGCACTACCCTCCCTCACAAGAGAAGCTCGTCGGCTTCAAGAACCTCAAGTCACGAAGCGCTATTCTAGCCGTTTAACTCCACGCCAAAAAAAAAAACAAAAAAAAAAAACGCACTGTCGCAGGGCTTAGCGGTGCAACGACGGAGGACTGGGAGGGGCTTGGTGCTGGTTTTTGTGTACCTGCACAAACTGAATGTGGTCATCCTCAGCGCCAAACACCTCAGCCTGGCCCTCAAGCAGGCCCCCGTCGAGAAGCTTGTGATCGGCCGAGTAGTACAGCGTTTGCACCTGCAAGACACACAGCGACACAAGAACCCATGTGGCTGTCTCCATGGCAACAGGGAGCCCGGCAACACCGGGGACAAAAAAGGGGGAGGGGGGGGACGGGCGGGACTGGTTGGGGGAGGGGGACACGCCGCATGCTCGCCGCCTGGCTGCTAGACGCCAGAGAGAAAAGCTTCTTTCAGACTGCGAACACAATGTGGCTTCTGTTCAGGTGGGAAGGGGGGGGGGGGGGTTGATTTAGAAGCAGAATGGCACGGAAAGATCTTCAGTGGTTGTCCTTGTGTCCTTCAGCACGGCTGCACATTTACATTCCCACATGCTGTCGTCAGCATCGTGGCCCAGGAACTGTTGAGTTTGAAGAGGGAGTGTTGGGGGGAGGGGAGGGGAGAAGAAGAAGAAGAAGAAGAAGAAGAAAACAATGTCCATCGGGGCCACCGAAGTGGTGTTTGGAGCTGCTGGCTGGTGGCCATCTTGGCTGGGAAGGTTAGTGAGGCTGAAGTCAAAAAAATAAAATAAAATAAAATAAAAAATATATATATATATTCCAGAGAGACTCAAGCATTTTACATGCTGCTTCAACAGCTCTTTCAAGAATCTGCTTCCGGTGCAGTGTAAACTTCTCAGTACTCCAAGCTAAATCTAAAAAGATTCCTCCCCCCCCCTCCCCCATATAAATTAAACTCCAACAGCCATAAATAAAGTGGGGGGAAATAAATAAACAAACGAGTATATTTTCCATCCAACCCGAACAAACTTAACAGAAGAGATACTGAAGAAGTCGTCCAATAAATTCACTTTCACAAGGGGCCTGTGTGTTGGGATACTTGCGTTATTAACAAACCAAAAAAAAAAAAAAAAAAAAAAAAAAAAAAATATTCCCCTCTACCCAACATTTGGAGTTGGTCCAAATGTTAAAGTCTTGTTAAAAGTATCATGATGGATATTTACATACCATGCGAGTAGTAAACTGCAAGCATACAGCAGCCAATAATGCTGCTCGCTCACTCAGGTTCATTAAGATTTAAGAACAAGTCAATGCCTTTGGGGGGGTGGTGGGGTGGGGGTAAAAATAAATAAATAAATAAATAAATAAATAAATAAATAAATTTCTCTCCATAAGCCAGTAATGTGAATTCTAAAACTGGGATTTGGGCTTAAGTGGGAAGCTCTCAATATTTCTGAGTCTCTCTGGAGACCGAACTCGTTTGTGTGCTGAAAGCTGCATTTGTGCACGTGTGACGTGTGTGTTGCGGAGACAGACGGGAGCTCAGCACTCCTTTGGCTGGTGCTCCCCAGATCTCCTCTCCCCTCGTTTTTTCTCTGACTCATTACCCTGGTGGCCCCCAGTCTTGGCTTCTTCAGTCTGCTCAGAGTCCTGTAGTTTGCTCTAATAAACCTAAAAGAGAAACAAAATCAATGGGGAGGAAGAGCAGTTAGTGCCAATGCCCAAAATGTACATATATACACACACACACACACACACACGCACGCACGCACGCACATGTACGCACACACACCCCTGCTCAGGAAAGAGAAAAATCAATCAGGCAGCAAGAGGCTCTCTGTGGGTTTCGAGAGGAGCCCTTGCAGTGACGGGTTACTGCACAACACCATAACGAGCCAAAACTTTTGAGTTCTGCTCACCTGGACTAACCTCTCGGCTTTGCAGAGTGTGTAACAGCCCCGCACTGTACCTACTGCAAAATATATGCTCAAACACCTGAGAGAGGGTTGTGGTAAGGAAAAGGTGGAGGTGGGAGGAGGAGGACGGCATGACGAAACCTCTTGGCCATGGGCCAAGTGCGAGTTTGTGTTAACAGACCTGGTGGACTGGTAAATGGACGACTGGTGCATAGGGGAGGGGGAAATAAACAAACAAACAAACAAAAACAAACAAACACACCAAACCAAAAAAAAAAGGAGTCACAGGAGAACAGAGGGAGGGAGGGAGTGCAGTACTGACCTCTTCCATCAGACTCTCCAATGGCTCGCCATTCTCCCACAGACTGCGCTGTACCCAGCTGATCACCTTAGAGTACAGCTTCCCGTTGCCAGGGAGACTCACGTGGTCCTCCAGCATCACCTCCAACTGTGTGCACACATTATTGGATAACGATTAATAATTGAATAATTGTGTTAATTAATTCATCAAAAACTACAAAGCGTTTACTCAAAAATGGCTTGGAGGCAAACCCTGGGGAACCCACCTTCAGGCGTGGCAGTTTGAGGAAGTCTTCCTGCTCAGACACCTCCAGAAGATGTTCCTGGATGTAGCAGTCAATCTTGGCTAGCAGACGAGTGTCCCCCATGCTGCTAGCAAAGTTGCGATAGCAGATGGCGTTCTGGGAGTCCATTTTAGAGAGCAGGTATTCTCCACAAATCTGGCAACACGACCATTTGCACAGATCAGTTTAGGTCTCAGGCACCTACACATGGTTATTTGTACTCCAAGCAGAGAGAAATAAGCAGTGTTGCTCATAACATTAGACAACCCAACAGGGGCTGAGGAACACTGGGTAATGCTAAAGCATGAAACGCACTTAAAATTGTACATTATGAAATTTCTACCTGCTTCACTCTTTCCATCTTGAGCCTTTTGGCTGCAGAGTAGACCTCTTTAACCATCCCCTTGTCTGCCTTCAACCTCAAGAAGGGGAGGGAAAAAAAAGTGAGTCCACTTCTACAAGACTAGACAGACTTAAATTATTTATACCCTTTAGAAGCATCAGTGAATAAACAACCCCAGGCTTGTGAGCTCAGTGAACGTACTGGGCAGTGTAGGCATAGTTGAGCAGGATCTCCACAGCCTCTGGGTCCAGATCCTCAAACTTCACATGGGATACACCGTGAGGCTCCAGGTCGCTGTTAAAGATCTCAAACAAGTATGGGCTGCAGCAAGCCAGCACTGCACGGTGAGCCATTAGCTCATGACCACACACCTGGGGAGGTGAAAGAGCGAAAAAATAATTAGCCAAATGTGGACACTACGGCTAGGACAAAAAAAGCATGAAGAAACATGTTCGAGGTAACAAGGTCCAAAGGTATTCCAACCACATATGCCGACATGACTTCCTTTTTAAAAGGAAGAAATAATAAGAATTGGCTCCATTAGCCCAAGAACTTTGGGATTCTGGTTTATGAAGCCGTTACTCTGGAATTGGCACAGATTGCCTTCAGCCTGCCTTCTCTGAGCCTTTGTTTATCACCTACAGATCTATAGAGCATGTGGCGCGTTAATGGATGCCACTTGGCATAAGGGCACTGGTAGTTCCTGGAATCTAGTCTGGTTAGCTAGTGTTCCACCTTCGCTCATCAAACCATCGTGCTTCTCGCTGAATCACGTTTCAGGTGGTGGCTCAGCTCAAACTCTGCCATGGGATCATGTCTCAACATGAACACCTCCAACTCTTTACTTAATTTTGGATAGATTGAAGGTGTATAGTGCGGAGTCACATTCAGGTTTCCCCCCATCGACAATTTCTTGGTCTGCTACACCAACGGCTGCAATGATACCCGTTTATACCTGGTGATTACTTATGACTCACCTGAAGGGGGGGGGGGGATCATCGTTTTTGAAGGTGAATTTTAAAAAACACAGCAGCAAAGCATCTGAGAAGGTAAAGGAGAGTGTGGTGTACCTGAAGCCTGACATCACAGAACTGGCCACTCTTCCTCAGGGCATTCATTTTAGCAACGGTGGAATCCAGGAAACTCTCGTCCTCAAAGATCAAATATCCATTGGGAATCATTTTTTGTTTTTTTGAGATGTCCGTCCTTCAATACAAAAGGAAATTCTTTACTATAAAACGTACAAAAAGTGAATCTTTACCCAAATTCTCTCACACACACTTTGATGTCAACACTACACAAATGTCTCCCTTAATTAATTTATAATTGAAAGTTCTTTCCCCTCTTGAGCATCTACCAGTAAGTCTCATGAATTAGTCATCTGCTTACCTAATCAGAATTTACGTAACTCAGGGTGAAACAGTTGTGCCAGGAAGCTGCAAGATGGCACCCTGGCTGTTCCTTCACTGCAGAGTGAGCGGCACGGGAGACGCCAGGTGAGCAGAGGGCACGGAGCGGGCAGGAGGGGCGGGCAGCCGCACTAACACAAACTCTCAGGCTTAGAGCGACTGTAATCAAGTCCTCGGCTTCCCGTTGGCTATAGAGTCAAACCTTTACTGTGTTGATCGTGCATTATAACCTGCAAGACAAGACAGACAATGAAGCAAGGGTTAGTGTTTTAAGATGGAAACATGTGGAGAAGAGGGAGAAAAAAAAACACCCCTGAGGGCAGTTATAGGGAAGGCCATCGCTGTAGATCGATACGCAGATCTAGGTCGCTTCACAGCAGGCCGTGACGCAACTCCCCGTCAGATACGCGATAACGCACGAGTTCATGCAGCCCCAGCAGACAGAGGGGAGGTCAGACAGAGCACAGTCAGCAGAGCTCACAGCTCAACACTCACTGTCAGTGACTGCACGTGGAAACGGAGCACCACGCTGCCCACGTTCGTCAAGGCTTTGAGTAAGAAAAGTAATCTAGAAATCACTTGGTATAAATAACAACAATAACAACAACAAAAACAAAAACAATGATGCAAAGCAGGAAATTAATAAAATTTGAGAGGGATACCAGTCTACCCTCTGATGGATGCGGAGCCAAAACCAGCCACTGCTCCACCAACCTCGTGCAGGCAGCACGGCTCAAGCAGAGCCTCCGGCAGAGTCCCATGGCTGACGGCTGCTTTAAAGCCCTCCAATGCAAAAAACCCCCACACTGCTTTCCAGCAGATAGACCAGCTCCCCATTCCAAACCCATGCACATGTTCACTCACGTTTCACGCCCACTACTCAAGAGGCTCCTCCCTGCATTACACCCCGCCCAGAGATCCTTGCCACCTTTACGAGTTTCTCAAAAAACAGGAGAAGCAAGACACACACAAAAAAAAACCCCACCATGACCCAACATGACAGTTCCTAGGAAGCCAGAGGGGGAGGGACCAATAATAAAAAGTCTTGGGGGGACGACGACAAAAAAAAACAAAAAAACCACCACGTTCCCACAAAGTTGCGTAAACGGCAGGTACAGAAACCAGCCCTGGGTACATGGTCCTAATGCCCTCCATCTCTACAGTACCGCAGAGAGGAGCATAGGATCTACACGTAGTACACGAGACGCTTCCGGGGTGTCAGTCACCCATTCTCTTCAGCTTCTGGCTTACAAAAGTGAGCCATTCCACTGGAGCAGTTAAAGATTGGCTTCTCGTGCAACAAGAATTTATCGAGTCGGGGTTTTTTTTTTTTTTTTTTCTTCCCCTCCAGCCATACTGGACGTCCTCCTCGTTCCGACGCGCACCGTCCTTGCTTGCCGAAATGGTTCAAAGCAGGCAGGCACGAGCTCAAAGCGGCCTTGGGGAATGCCAGAGATTCTGCATGAATCTCTTTCTGAGAAACGTGCCCCAGGGAACTCTGCTTAACGAGACCCACTAGACATTTGCTCTAGCCCCAGGCAGCGGTTAGCCCCTTACCATCAAAGGTTGAGAGAACACAGATGACCTTGACATGAGAGCAGCCTGCACACATCAGTAGAGTCGGACTTGGCTAAGCATGCAAACATTTTTTTAAAAATGTAAAACTGAAGGACGTGGACACCTAGCTATACGGAAGAGTATAGCGCAACTATAGAATAGAAGGGAAACCAAAAGGGGGCGATACACAGAAGCTAGTGGCAAAGAAAGATGCTTCTGTCTAAGGCTTCAGCATTGTGGCATTGACCTCTGTTGGAAATACATTCTCAAGTTGTGCGTGGGCCTGAGAAATGGAGAGAGAGAGAGGGGGAGAGATGGAGAAATAGCAGAACACAGTGCAATAGTTGTTCTGCTGACTGCTCAAGTATTTTTCTGCAGAGAGGCAAGATCTCTCAGAAACTGGTGCATTTTTAGATACCTTTACTAACTGGCCTGGGAAAGAAAACATGATTGGCCCATCTGATGCTAGATACATCCATCAGTTCCCCCAACACGACATCCCGTTGCAAAACATGTGCGCGTTTGAGCGAACCTTCACGTGCTTCCACACGGGGATCCCGGACCAGTTTATTTGGTTCAAAATAAAGTGGGCCTCTGTGTTCTTTAAGGTTTATGTGAAGAGGCTGAACAAATGAGATCAGACACAGTGTCAACACCCCCCCCCCCCACATCCTCATGCTTTTAAAGAAATTACTAGGCTTACACAACTTTGCACGCATGAGCCACAAGGACAAAACTATACAGGGAAGAAAGCGAAGGAGGGGCAAAATTATATATTTTTTTTGTTTGTTTGTTTGTGCAAATGAATCTTACACAAGGACGGAAGCTTGTAAGCACAGCTGAAAACAAGAGAGGAGTGTCAAATGTGTGTTTGTTTTGTGGGGAGCAAAAGGAACCCAATTGCTTTGCTTCAGAAGAGGAAGTATTTCTGTGCATGTTGACGGGTGTGTGTGCAGTGACTTACCATGGTGGAAAAAGCTCAACACACAGATGTGTTCATTTGTACAGCCTTGTTTTCAAAAAGTTATGCAACATCTGGAAGCAAGTTACGGGCTGTCCAACATTACTCTGCCTCACTCCATCCACACAATACAAAGAAAGAAAAGACAAACAAAGCCACAAAAATCCTGTCTCATCTCATCTGGAAAGTTGGCCACCATATTTACAAATTTTATGAGGGTTTGAAAATTCGAGTTTTTCCACTTTGTCTTCATCCGTTTCTGTTTCTGTGAGAAGACCAGCGTGTGGAGGCTGAAACCATCCCTGCCCTTTGCCTTAGGTTCAGAGGGCAAGAATTCAGATTATCCACAGTTGAATAGGAAATCATCTTGTGGACAGCTAGCTATTCACTATTAACATTACATTTAATTTAACCATTAAAAAAAACACTAAGGTGAAAACAGCAATTAATCCAATAAAAATGTCCTGGCATTGAACAAGGCTAGTCAGGAAATACCCCTCTCGACTTAGCATAAACTCAGGGAATTTCTACCTACCTACTTTCACTTTTTGCAAAAAAAAAAAAAAAAAAAAAAAAAAAAAAAAAAAAAAAAAAAAAAAAAAATATCAACATGATCAAAAAGGGCGCCATTTGTTGATCACGCGCGTGCGCACACACACGCGGGCGCGCGCACTTCGGTCTTTGCAGAACAATATCCCCCTCCCAAAGATCAACTAACAAGGTGCTGACTGATACCCAGTAAACAGAGCAACAGGGCGCTTCAGTGAAATGTTTGATGTACCAGTCTTCTTTTATCTAAAAGGAGCTTCACGCTTTATTCATTTACACCAGCAGAGAGCATGATGATGCCAAGGACAGACAGTACAGGTCCCGGTTGCAAATGTGTGCTGTACCTCAAAAAGGTCTATCTATATTCGAAGCATGTACCTTTACAGTGTCATGGCATGTGGATGTATTTTTTACTGAGTAAAAACAAAATTAAATAAACCGGGGGGGGGGGTGCTTCCTGAATGTGGTTGTATGCAGACACGTTCTTATTCAACAGCGAGGGTGAGGAGTATCCTTAAACGTGGTCTTGTTAAGAGGAATAGGAGAGGCCATTTTTATTCCTATCCAAATCCGTGTATAGCATTAAAAAGCACCAATGCATCCTCCCTAATTATATGAAAGGCCTCGTACTGCAACACTATTTTCTTCCCGGAGGACTTTCGGACGTTGCGTGTTACCAGTAGAAACCAGGAATGCAATTCTACGATAACGTGCGTTTAGCCGAGCCAGCTAACGTGTCGTTTCTATAAACAGGATGAACATCGACTTCAGGTTCCGCTTTCAAATGAACACAAATGAAACGTCCGCGTCGTCTGGACTTTCGTTACACTCACGCGCTGCTGGGGACTGTCGAAAGTAAAGCTGTTCAATAGAACTAAAATGTTATAAGAGACACGTCAGCTTTAATCACAACATATGCACGGTTCTCCATTGCATTCCAGCGACCTAATACGGAAGAAAGACCCGTTTCTGAGAACGTCTGCTACGTGTGTAACGCTCCCCACAGCTGTACGATATGAACTCAGTTGTGCTTAGGGCAAAATTCCACACGGGATTGCAGAGCAACCTACCGACAACCTCTTTGCGCAAACTGATAAGGACTAAACCTGCTACTGTAAGCGATGCTATTGGATGCCTGTCCATTAGTAACCTTAGCATTCATACGGCAATAATTTACCGCACAGATAAACTCTACATTTAGCTAGCTTACATGAAGACGCCAGCATCAGAAACCAGGTCAGTAGGTCTTAAAAAAAAAGGTGTTGGCTAGAACTTCTTATGTCCACCACAAAACAGCCTGCTGCCCACACGCATTGCTTTCGTCGGTGTGCCGAATCGTCTCGAGAAGACGATCATTTCATAATCGTGATAAAGCACATTTTATGACCTACATTTTAGAGCGATACATTTCTTTTAGTTAGTAATAAGCGTGTCCTGATGTGGTGCTAACGGGTTCAATTGTACACATTCACATCTATCCGCATAGATTTGACGTAGCTAGCTAAAATTCGGAATAGTCAGTGTACAGGTAAGCGATCAACCATTAAAAATGTAACCTAGTTAGCTATCAAATCCTAATCCTAGTTTACATTACTATGCAGTACATACGCGTCCCTCGTCCTTCAGTATTCATATAATTTATAGCTTTAATCACCGATTTAAAATGCGTTTAGATTTTCCAATTGCTAGCATCTGGTAAATAATGAGTCATCAGCTAAAATATCAAGATGACAGTTCCTACACCTTTTCTCAATTTAATGTGGTTTATTTTGGGACCATTTTAAACTCAAACAGCGGCCACATGACAATCACACCATCACGCGCGCAAATCCAGAGACTCTAGGTAGTGTTGCAACGCACAACGCAACATCATGTTCACATAGACACCAATATAGCTATTCCTGGCTACAACAGCACTTGTTTTTTTTTTTAAAAAAAGGAAATAACTTGAATGTTCGTTTAGTACAGCATCGATACAATTAATGAAATCCTTGGGTAGCCAACAGGCTAAGCGACCTCTTAGCTACACGTTACCAAATTTCTTGAAATAGACATACAAGACATCTTACCTGATCAGTTTGACAGTAGACGATGGTAGACATATTTAAGGTAAATTCAAAGCTGTCTGACAAGGTTATTGCCAAAACAATTGGTCCAGCACCGTTTTGAGTCCGGACAGGCCTGTCGGTTTTAACCTCGATGCGGTCAAGTTCTGAGCGAGCTTTGGTAGGAAGACTGAGGCGCGCTTTTAACAAAAGCCACGGGTAGTGCCACACCGCCAGTGACGTGGACGCTCTAGCACCGCCTGCGGAAAAGTACCGAGTACCAACTGGAGAAGCTGGAACGTGTGGACAAAACTAGTTAAACAAGATCTTATTTGACCGTTAAAATGCATCATTGCTTGGTATTTAGATTTCACATATTGTTCGATTTATATTTAATGTAGGTCACTAATATAAAGGGTAACATACATGTTATTTTACTCAGCTAAGTTTTTTTTTTTTTTTTTCACAGAAGCAACCTACCGTATCTGCAGATGTTCGTTTTTAAACACTTAAGGCTACCCTGAAGAACAAAGAGGAAAAACGTCTGTTGATACGAGGTCATAAACAAAAAGCTTTAACACATGTTACATTACTATTACTCTACTGGCAGGTTTGGCCTAGATTTTGGAGCATAAAATAAAATATAACCTTATATCTGCTTGAGAAGGGTAACCTTACCCATCACCTTTTAGTGAGGAAACATCTAGTGCCTGGGTTGCAAACGAGATTGTTCTTGGTGCAAGGAACCTTTTAGTTCATTATGCACGTTAGTGACTTCAGCTAGTGTCAGCACCATGAGATCTCTGTCTGTCTGCCTCTCTCTCAACAAGGGTTGTAAGTGCTAATGAGATCAGCGTGTCCACAACATAACTGTAGAAGCAGTAAACCTAGGCAACACTAATCCACTAATTCAGTGACAGCCAGCTTCTCTAATGTTGGGACAGCCCATGGGTGGCAACAGGCTATCGGAAACACACAGGTCCACTGTGTACAAAAAACCAAACAATAAAAAAAACGTCATGCTGACAACCAGTAAATCTAGTGGTTTTCAAATGCACAGATTAGGTCGTCCCAAAGCAGTTGCGTTCGGGGCTTTGGGATTGAGTTACTCTAAAAACCCTGTTGACAGCAGGGGTGGTATACTAGGAACATTGTATACTAGGAAGACTTGGGATTTTCTTATACAGCTGCAGTTTGTATTGCATCTTTGCCAAGTGCAGGTATTTCTGAGTGTTCACAGTGAAGATCTGTTCCTAAGCAACGAGGCCTCGTGGATCTCTCTCTGAAATGGTTTGCTTTGCGTTGGATGGCACTGTCTCGCTTCACTCTTTGAGTGTTCTAAGAGGATTTATTAACGTGAGGGAAAGTTCTAGGTCAAGCCCTGAGAATACTGAAATGCATTATGGTCCTAAACACAGTGGTCCCCATCTGGATCCCAAACTTCTCTTCACACTGTATGATACCTCTGGTTATCTGGTTATGGCTTCATGAATGACTTTGTGGGATTCGGTGATTTCAGGATGTTGCAACACACAGCATCACACACCCTTATTAGACTGAACGTCTTGTCTGTGTTAACAGCAGTGTTTGACCTAACACCTGCAGTATTGAGTTGAGTCATACAGCTGTCATTTCGCGGTACAGACAGACTTTTGTAAACACTGAAAGTTTGGATTTTACGAACCAAGATGGACCTTTGCCTGCAGACCAGAGTGGGGAACATGATAAGGATGGATGTGTGGGTCCTGACTGATGCTCCGCCTGCCCTGTCTGATTCAGGGAGAGTGCAATGGGTGGAGAGAGAGGAGGGGGTTGCATCTGCTCCACTTAACTACTCTCCGACCGCTCACACCAAGATGGTGCAGGTGCAAAAAAAGACTTTTTGGACTCAGTTTAGATGTAGATGTAAAATGTCTCCTTTAAAGGAAAGAAATTTTGTCATCATGAACACCATAGAGCATTGTCTAAGTGAGAATACATGGAGAACATCATTAATAGTGTAGCATGCTGGCACCTGTCACCCAGTTTGTGGTGTGCACATTGTGTGTGAGTCACTCTCCCACAGTTCTCTCTCTCACTGTCAGTTCTCATTTTCTCTCTCTCTCTCTCTCTCTCTCTCTCTCCCTCTCTCTCTCTCTCTCTCTCTCATTTGACTCACTGCTGCCATGTAAATAATTCCTGGTAGAAGTGTGAGGGATCTCTTCTCCTCACACACCAGATCATGGATCCTGTCACAGGAAGATGTTTGAGTAGACCATCTCATTTGGCAGTGAGAACAGCACTTGATGTGTTTTTAAATCCACTCGTGACACCAAGCTAGAATGTGTATAGCTGCTTTAGTGTTTGGGTTCTATGGGGGCTCGAACCTACAGCCTTCTGCATTACTAACCTTGAAATCAAGCTCATGTCTTTGCTGTCATTATATATTCTTGAGGATGGAACTTTCTGTTGCCACATGCTGTAACAATCTGAGCAAGCCTCCAGGCAAGCGGTCGAACCAACACGAGACCTGCACCAATGATCAGTGATTAATGGTCCAGTTGATCAGTGATCGGTCAGTTCTAACAGCCCAAGGCCGAATCTTGCTCTAAACGGTACTGGTTATATCTAAGCTGATTTGGCTTTCCAGTTCTTGTCTCACCCACATCTATAGAAGATTACAGCACAGCGGAGTATATCACACACGTCAGCAGGGTGGAATATTTTTCCTGCACACGGCACGGCAGAGTTCCTCTGCGGACTCCATTCTGCCCTTTTTAGTTAAATGTGCGATCCGATGCAAAAACATTAACAGGGCCGTAATCATGGTGTGACAGAATGTACTGATAAGGGGTGGAAACAGGCAGTTACTAACGTGTCAGCTTGCACACACAAGCACATGTACAGTACACTCCACCGCAATGTGACCTTGTCTTAAGAAAGGCAGTAGGTTTGTGTCTCTCTGTGCTCTGAGCCAAAGCTAAAGGAGACCCCTCCTTCTCAGTAGCGGTTTGGAACATAGCGGTGGTACAGTGAATTAATTATAGTGAGTCACCCTCTGAAATGCACGACTTAATTATAAAAGTCATCCCCGTGCTCGTCAGTTTATTTTCACTTCCTGTAAGTCATGAATAATAGTTTCCGGGAGACATTTGCGATCAATCACAGTGATATCAATCGCAGTCAGGCCTTTGGATCACCCCGTTCGCTCTCTCGGCGGCGTTCTCCTTTAACCGTCCGCTTTAGCGCCCCCTGGTGACCTCGCTGTCACCATCTCGGCTTGTGCGTGACCGGGTCCTCGTTGACAAAGGCATCAGGCGGTGGGGGCGGAGCTTCCTACCGACTGCACCACCTCCCTCACGTGCCCCCAGCAGTCCCAGCGGCCGGGTGGCCGTGCACAACATGTTTTTAACAACGTCCCCAGAGCACGTCCCCACATCGCCCGCCGAGGCGAGGCAGTGCCTCCACGTTTGTTGCGTGAGTCTAGTAAAGCGCTTGCTTGGCACCTCGTTGCTGTTTTGTAGCCCGACGCCATTTGGTGCTAAAAGTCACATGTGAGCTGGCAGAGAAACGCGGTCAGCAACCTGTTCCTTTTCCACTTTGAATCTCTTGTCTCTCTGAACAAGCAGGCTCCTCACGACATGCAATGAAAGCCTTCCATATTCAACGGGGGTAATTTTTTAATCACCTCTATTTTCAATGGACAGCGGTGTGTAACAATGCTGTTTGCACTGTACTGCAGTGTATGTAGCGTCAGCAGAAATGTCTGGTGTTGAGCCAAAAACAACTATTTCAGACTTTTAGGGTTTTGTTTTCATATCTTCAGTGCAAAATTAAGACCGTCACCACTGCAACTCAGTAAGGAGTGAAGGAAAAGAAGCTAGAATTTTATGCTTTGTTTTGGAAATAAGAAAGGCAGAAGGGAGACAGGATAAAGGTCATGTGGTCACCTGCAAGTTAGGAGTGGGCAGCCAAGTCCAAACCTTTTCCAATGTCGGTAATAACAAGCTGTTGAGACAACTACACCCTAAGCATTGCTAATTACTTAATACTGTGGAAATATGGGATGTAGGATTATAGGGAGGTAGGTTAACCGATCCTCAACTACCCACACTGATCCCAATGAGTCGACACTCGTTTGAGCTGGAGGTTTTTTCCCGCTGATTCAGTGGGGCTTCACCTCTGGCAGCAGCTCCTGATGTGCAGTGCGCTTCTGTAAATTAGCAGTTACACAATTTTGCTCTGTACAAGAAGGAAATGAAACACTGACAATCAAGTACAGAATGTGAGCTTTCGTGTGACTGGAAATGTACCCCTATTTCGCAAGAACATAAGTAATTGGATGAATTATGAAAGGGTTATTAATAATTAGCTGTGAGCCCTTTGCAATCGATGAAAGTCTGAATATCTCCAGTCTTGTCTGAAGACATTCAGCCTATTAAAATGTACCAGTGTGTAACCTTACAGGATTCCATGAGACACTTTCCCAATCACCAGAAATATCATACTAGGATTTGTTAAAGAGTGAAGCATGAAGCGTTGGTAAGCCATTCTCTGTAAAGGAACAGAAAGTGTTTTCTTCTGATGCAGTGTAAGGTCGTGAATGGGAAGTTTCAAAGATTAGACTTTAACCTTTCTTTTACTGTGTGTGTGTGTATGTGTGAGAGAGAGAAAGAGAGAGGCAAGCAGTATTCACCCCTGAAATACCCAGCATGAAAATCTCTTTTACTCATTTGATGCTTAATCACTCTTACACACGCACAGAGGCTCATGAAATGTTCATGAAGACTTTGTGTTGATACAAGCTTTCAATTTCATGTTACAAAGCAAAGTACATAATCTAGAGTTTACAGACACAGATACTACATGTGACACAATCCAAGAACAGTTTAGCCTGGCGTGACAGTAAACAGCTCTGTTGTCTATTATTGTCTATTAGGAAGCATGTGATCTGTTTCTGTGTAATATGTGTGTGTGTGTGTGTGTGTGTTTGAATGTGTGTCAGAGATGAAAAAAGATGTAAAACTTGCCCTGTAAAACTCTTCAACATTCCAGCAGTCAACAATTGTGCTGAATTCCAGTTATCAGAATTGATTCCAGGATCAGAGTTGATTGCTCCTCTGAGAATTCCGTCAGCATTTCCAACACCTTTCTGGATCGACCCTTTTGGGACCAGCCTGAAAGAAAACACCCCCCTCCCTCTCTATAACAGTGAAGATGATGCAGCATCAGGGGACGATATGAAATGGCCAACTAGAAAACTGTTCTCATCCCTCCCTCCCTCTCCCTCCCTTTCTCTCTCTCTCTCTCTCTCTCTCTCTCTCTCTCTCTCTCTCTCTCTCTCTCTCTCTCTCTCCTTTGTGTGTACCTGAGAGAAGGGGTTCAGGCATGAGCCCATACACTGCTGTTTAACACTTTGCATTGAGTCAAGCAGTGTCTCTCACTGCATGTGTTTTACTGGTCGGCAGAGCTGCCCTCTGGCGCTGCCGACGACGTCAGACTTCCTCATCTCCGTCACCCAGCGTCCCCTTCTCATCGCCATCACTCAATGTCACCAACTCATCACCTTCTTTGTGAGTAATTTGATTAAGTGTGTTTATGTAAGCACCTACGCACCCACTCACTCCTTTATTCCTCTTTCTCTGTCGTGTTTCCTCCTCTTGTGCACTTTTGGATGTCTCTCTCTTGCAACTCTTCCTCTCCCAACACGCAGACTGTTTCCTTCAGACCTCCCCCCCCCCCACCACCTACCCACACACACCACACACACATATACACAAACCACCCAATGGCTGGCAGGGATAACTAATCTTCTCTCTGTGGCACAAGTGTTATTCCAGTACACAGCTGTTTAATTTTCCCATTAACATTTCACTGAATATAATTACCGAGCGACACACACACATCTCAGGATGCGCCTCTGGCTTTTAATATTGTTATTTTGACTTTTATTTAGGTCCTGCCAACACTTAACCCAGCTGTCCTTGTGGGCCTGTACATATGAATTCAGTGTTTTCATGAAGGCTGATGAGAGAACATGTACAGTATCTAATGAGAAAGCACTTACACTCTGCGGTCCAGGTTTTTGAATTCAGTTTGTGGTGTTAAATGAAGGAGCTCCAGTTTGAAATGCAGGTGAGTCTGACTCTTTGTTTAACCCTTTGTGCCTTCGACGTTGATGTTTGTTTGCACTGTTACTGCTGTTGCAGCATGGAACAGATTTGGCAGAGTAATTAAAAGGCCACAGAGTTCTCTTTGAGGGTGTTTGCTTACTCTGTGTGTGTGTGTGTGTGTGTGTGTGTGCGTGTGTGTGTGTGTGTGTGTGTGTGTGTGCGTGTGTGTGTGTGTGTGCGCATGTGTGTGTGCGTGTGTGTGCGCGTGTGTGTGCGTGTGTGCGTGTCTCGTGAGGCGGGTG
>JAOXYF010000005.1:3182937-3196573 GCA_028565775.1 Sternarchorhynchus goeldii
GGGGGGGAGAGAGAGGGGGGGGGGGAGAGAGAGGGAGAGAGAGAGAGAGGGGGGGGAGAGGGAGAGAGAGGGAGAGGGAGAGAGAGAGAGAGAGAGGGAGAGAGAGAGAGAGAGAGAGAGAGAACTTATACCCAGCACTTTCCCTCTATTTTCCCCAGCGTTTTTTTCAGTTTGCTAACGAATGACTTCCTTGTAATTACATAAGACTTGTGTGAAGAGGCAATTGCTTCACTCCTCGTCCTGTGATAATTCACAGCAGAGACGCTGAAGATGGCCACCAGAGGCAGGCCTGCCAACCAGCCCAGTACCCAAACCAAGCTCCACCCCGGTTTGTGGCACCCCTGAGGGTTGTAAGAGCTGCACAGTTCGGCTTTTGCTGAACATGGTTCTAGGCCCTAAACCCACACGTCTCCATCCAGTTATAGAAATCAGTTATAGATGGATGTTTTCAGGGTTTGTCCAGTGTGTCCAGTGTCTCCTTACAGGACTTTCAGACCGGGATTTATTATTATTTTTTTAAACATTTTTTATTGGAAAAATACAGCATGATATTCACATCCACGGGAATACCATTTACATATTCATATTTACATATGAACAAAACAAAAACAAAAACAAAACCAACCCACTGATTAAATAACACTACAAAGTCATGTAATGCCACCAGACCGGGATATTTAAGTCAATATTGAACCAGGAAGACTTGCTGTGTTGCTAACATCTGCCTATGTTCGGCTGTTCCATTCTTTGTTTGAGTTTGTGGGTGAGCCGTTGCATAACGAGCCGACGTACACATCCGCTCCGACAAAACAGAATGAAGTGAGAGAGAAGAGCAGCATTCTGATCAGAGTCACCATGTCATAGGAACACAGTAGAGTAGGAGAGGCAGAGAGACAAAAAAGAATCATAATGTTTGTCAGTGAATTCATGTTGTTTTATTGTAATGTGGCAGTGTCACACCTGTTAGTGTTGAGCAAGCCAAAGCAGTTCTGAAAGGAAAGAAAGAGTGTGAGAGAGATATTGACCAACTAGAAATCAGACTCTGAGAAAATTATAAGAAGAATGAGTGAAAAGAATGAAACAACAACAATAAGAGAAACAAAGAGAGAGAGAGAGAGAGAGAGAAAGAAAGAGAGAGAGAGAGAGAGATTGTGCTTCTGTTGAGCTTTGTTTGTTCTCACTGTTCCCCGTGTCTTTTTGTTTCCCTGTGTCGCTATGAAAATGCTGTCTGGGAACACGCATTGTTTTTTGAGGCTGCAGGTCAGACAAGGTCGTTGCCACGGACACGCCGGTCCCACCTGGCCTGCCAGACAGCAAGCTGGTGATGGGCACAGACGCTGCTGGGCCAGGCCAGGCTCTGATGCCAGCCTCGACTAGCTGATTTACCTAATACCACTCCTTCACAGCACTGCACATCAGAGGTAATTACAGACAAGGGTTTGATTTTCAGTGTCTGGAAGCAGTGAGCCTACTGCTGTATAAGGGTGCCTTAGAGTGCAACTAGACTGTGAAGGTTATTTTTTTCTTTGATCTAACATACCTGATTCTGTTTTGTGTTCTTTCTACCATTTGTCCCAAGGCAGAGATTTGGCAGTACATTTCTGGGTAATGTCTGGGCAAGTTGTTCAGGCTGTACAGCTACCCAGGGAACACTGGCTATAGACTGTTCCAACAGACAGGGGTATATAACAGAAATCTGGCATGTATGGCTATTTAGGGGCAGAACAGTTATGCTTCCTGTTGAAGTGATATTCCTAAAGAGGTGATGATTCTGATACTGGATGGTCAGGGCTTTGTGGCACTGTTTCAAGAAGCACCTGTGCTCTTTGCCCGCAGGGTGTGTTCCTAAGCCCCTGCCTGGATCTTCGATCATTGGTTACTGAGTAAATGCTCCACCAATCCTGGATTGCTTACAGATACATTTTGACACCTGCCAGTTGCAAGTCGTATCCAACTTTGTTGCCATGTTAATATTTATATTCTGCATTTTACCGTTTCCGCTGGAATACAACTGCCACTGCATGGAAAGCTTTTTCCCGGCTCGAAATCCTGTTGATACCCTCCGGTGCCAGTAAACCTCCTGCGTCAGCCACCTGTTCTTGACTTGTGTTTCCGAGTCTCGGGCCGGGAAACAGTGATCTGAAGCAGGGCAGCAGGAACGCTGCCCCCAGCACGGGGGTCACACACGCGGCCAACGCCACCAGAGTTTACCGCGCCATCCCCCTCATCTGGTTGCTAAGAAAACCTGCATGAAACAAAAAGTAACACTATACTGTACAGGTGTCGTATTACCGGTATGTGGACGTGGATGTGTGTATCCACCACAGTGCTTCTGCACCCTGCCCTGACCCGTTACCTAGAGGCCTGTGATCTTGGGCTGTTGACTAAAGAGACTGTTGTGGACGGCTTTGTTTACCAACGCTCCACTGGCACACCAAAGAATTCGCAAACAGTATGGGATGAAGCAAGCGTTTTTTTTGTTGGGCTTTTACTCGTTTTTTTCTCCAATCACAGTTCGCGGCTCTGATGACAGCGTGGACATGTTCCAGCCAGGGGACACATTTTGGCGGATGGACACATTCAAGCTTTCCCAGCTCCTTCCTCTTCTGTTCCACCTGTGCGCACTCTTCCGCACGCTGGTCATTTTTTCGTCACTTTCCGTCACTTTCCGTCACGTTCTGTCTTGATTACAGTGACGAGCTGG
Source organism: Sternarchorhynchus goeldii (assembly GCA_028565775.1). Classification (NCBI taxonomy): domain Eukaryota; kingdom Metazoa; phylum Chordata; class Actinopteri; order Gymnotiformes; family Apteronotidae; genus Sternarchorhynchus; species Sternarchorhynchus goeldii. Next base: position 3,185,642 of record JAOXYF010000005.1, read on the forward strand.
CGTTACTGGGATATGAGCAGAATGCCCGTTGTCTGTTTCTACCCAAAAGGGTCTTTTGTATTGCGTTTTTGCACTGTTGAAAATGCAGGTGTCCTTCAGCGTGCATCTACTATGTTAATGAGAAGACAGGGTCAAAGACAAAACGTGCATGAGCATGTGTGCCGTTCGGGTGACTGAATGGACGCACTGGTCCGCACCGATGTGCAGCTTTGGGACACAAAGCAGAGGGGATTAGGCACGGTATAATCCCTTGGATTAGGACTATTGAGTTACGCGGCTACAGGCGCTGCTGCAAGCGTTTGGGATGGGTGGTGCCCCACTGAAGCGGGTGTCATGTGTCTCTTGTTTTCTGGACAGAAGGGTACATGGTGACCTCACAAAGAGCCTTTCCACTGATGCTGATGTCATCCATGACTGTTCAGTATTGGAGGCCAGTAATCCCACCATGACATAAATATTGGAGATCAAAGAGACACTTTGTACCAGTGAGTCAGTGAGTCAAAGAGTCTTTTTAAAACCATGGTAACATTAAAAAAATCTTCTGTTCTTCCCAACACCAAACATTTTGGCTTCATCCTAAGTATTCTTGAGTTTTTTAGTTATGAGAGGAACAGAGTATTTTAACAAAGTTGAACTGAGTTAATCACCTGACACCACTTTTCACGTGTCCCTATTACTGATCTGGGGTGGATTAAAGGATGAATCATTCTACTAGCCCTTCATGGTTTACATGGGATCTTAAACTGTAATAAGAGGGGCAAAGTAGTTGTATAAGAATGTGGTCTGGAGAATGTTCCGGAGAATGTTCTGATGATTTTGGCACCTTGTGTGGCACCAAACCTGCTCCTCCACCCTACTCTCAGTTCTGACTTCAGGCCTCAACCCTGGCCTGTTTCAGATTTCTTCAGGCAAGCCCAAAGTTCATGAGAAGGTCACCAAATCTGAATAAATCAACAGATACATACCTGACTCTGTGTGTGTGTGTGTGAAAGTGAAAGAGAGAGGCAGAGAGAAAGAGCAATTATGAGCAGTCAAGTAGGCTTTTGTGTCAAATGATGACCATGTCTAATGTGGAATGCCTCCCTTTGGAGAACGTGGCAGGACCTGCGAGGGAGGGGGGGGGCTGCTCAAAGTTCTTTTACCACAGACCATAGAGGCTGGCCAGCATACGCAGGGCATCTCCATGGACGCGTCCCCACTTGTGACCAGAGAACACACCGGATCACCACACCTGTGTCAACACAGCCCTGGAACACACAGGCCGGAAACGACACGGTTAGATAGATTTGCCCTCCCTGACTCCTACTTCTGTGAAGCCAAAGTTGAGATGCATTTCTGATGCCAGTAACATAATGAACATAGGCTTTAGTCTATGGGCTAAAGTGACATTACATTGGGTGTTACATTTTTCTTTTCTTTTCAGTGTTCAGTATTTCCAAATGTATTTGAAACCAAAGCCTTTGTCTTTCTTACAGACCAGTTTGCCACTGTAGCTCTGAGCGTGATGTTAGAAAACAAACGAACATGTTAATGGACATTGGAATATTGCCGCATAGCTGTTTGACAGTGTCTACATAGCAAAGTCCCCAGTGTTGAAATAACTCCCCAGTGTTATATTAACTCCAGGTGTTAGTTTGTGCTCAGCTGGATTTAAATAAACATTTCAGGTGTTAATTCACCAGTGGGGGTTTTGTTGTTTTGGTGCAAGTCAAGTCTACCTGTCATTGCCTGGTAATCCAATGCTGAGTATTCCATAGCAATTACAATATAACTATTTAATCAACAGATGGTGTTTACATTTGATGTGTCAGTTCATGTATGGTCACGCTTACGTAGACACGGGACTTGATAGTGCTCTGGCGCCCTCTACTGAACATATACTTTAACTACAACAAGAACAACAACAACAAAACAAAAACAAAAAACACAATTGACATTTAAGTTACTTGGTGGTAATATTGTCACAGAAGTTGTGCCAAACTTACAGTTATATAATGGCTATAATCACTTACAGATCATCACCATAATTTAAAGTGTCTTGGTAATATAATAAAAGTGTTTTTTTTCCCCTGGGCTGTACTGATTATATATTTTAATGACTAGAATGTAAATAATCAGGAGAAGATCAGGAGAAGTAAATTCCTCTTACATGTGCAGCTGCATGCAGTGTGTCTTCACAGTCAAAAAACTGAAAGGACAAGATGACAAGGACAAGATGACAAGTCCATGGGAAAGAGAAGCAGGGTTCGGTACTGGCAGTACTGAAAGAGAAGCAGGGTTAGCTACTGGCAGTACTGAAAGAGAAGCAAGGTTAGCTACTGGCAATACTGAAAGAGAAGCAGGGTTAGCTACAGGCAGTACTGAAAGAGAAGCAGGGTTCGGTGCTGGCAGTACTGAAAGAGAAGCAGGGTTCGGTACTGGCAGCACTGAAAGAGAAGCAGGGATCGCTACTGGCAGTACTGAAAGAGAAGCAGGGATCGCTACTGGCAGTACTGAAAGAGAAGCAGGGATCGCTACTGGCAGTACTGAAAGAGAAGCAGGATTAGCGACTGGCAGTACTGAAAGAGAAGCAGGGTTCACTGCTGGCAGTACTAAAAGAGAAGCAGGTTTAGCTACTGGCAGTACTAAAAGAGAAGCAGGATTAGCTACTGGCAGTACTGAAAGAGAAGCAGGATTAGCTACTGGCAGTACTGAAAGAGAAGCAGGATTAGCTACTGGTAGTATTGAAAGCCATTTCTCATTTTAATATCACTTGAGATATTAAACACTGCTTTCAACTCTCGTGGCTTGAGAGTGGTTCAGCTTCCTCCAAATTCCAAGCAGCCTCTGATGTGAATTTTAGTGAGGAATGGCTTCCATCTTGCCACTCTACCATAAAGGCCTGATTGGTGGAGTGCTGTACTGGTGACCTTACTTCTGGAAGGTTCTTCTGTCTCCACAAAGAAGTTCTGGGTGTCATTCGTAATGACCACTGGCTTCTTGATTACTTGTCTCTCCAAGGTCCTTCATCCAGGATTACTCGATTTGGCTGGGCAGGAAGTCTGATGGTGGCTCCAAACTTCTACCATTTGAGAATGCTGGAGATGACTGCACTCTTTCACTGTTGCAGAAATGTTCTTCTTTTCTTCTCCAGATCCGAGCCTTGCCACTAACCTCTCCACTGACAATTCTCTCAACCTTATGGCTGATTTAGGCATTTTGCTAAATCAAAGGTCCCAATTTTTATGAGAATAAAAAGTTGCATTTTAAATCTGAAACATGTGGAAAAATTGAAGGGGTCTACAAATGTTTGGTTTGCAGTATGTCTTCTCACTATATCCTCTTGTTGAGCCCTTCTGTTTTACTCCGGTACCGTTAGCGAGACGTTTTTGTTTGTTTATTTTATTGTTTATATTTTAAATCTATTTAAAATTTAATATGAAACAGCTGCTATGTGGCAGCGCAAACAACACAACTAGGTGGTTTCAGCATCTCTTAATTCTGCTGTTTATGTGGTTCCCTTATGATCATTTGGTGATTTGGTACAGTAGAACTTTATGGGACTTTACGGGGCAAAGAGATACTCAGGCCCACGGTGCTTTTTAAGATCCAGTTCAAATGATACCTTGACTACTTCCAGATAGAAGACCGTCTTGTTGATCTTTCAAAATTGCTTTTTAGTAACAACTGCTCAAAAAAGCGATTTTCTAAAACCAATTAGACGAGTTCAAACTATCTGAATTAATGAAATCAGTCCAGAAACAGTGTTAAGCTGTTCTTAACGTTTATAAACTGCGCTCGATTTACTAGTTAAATTACTCATGTAATTTACTTCATGTCCACTAGATGGCGATATATAAAAGGTAATGAACCTAAAAACCTGAAATTTGTATTTATGTAGCATTTGCTGTGGGAATGTGGAATATATGGATTAAAATCACATTTATTCCGACACACTAGCATAGAGTTACAGAAAAATCTGCCTGTTAATGGTGAGCTAACCTGCTAACTGAACTTTGAAACACTTTTCCCCCTCATACTGTATATGTTTTGTATTGTATAGTGAATATAGTGTTATTGGAGATGTAAATAATGTATGTGACATTGTCGCAAAAACAAAATCTGTCCAAGCCAATCTAGCACACATTCATCACAGTATATTCAGAGCAGTAAGAGTGTTTGATCACAACAACTGCTATGTAGCAACAGTAATAATTAGACTACTTTCTTGAAATCGTATTATTTCGTGTGGGTTGTGTGCCATACTGCAACCTACGAATGTTATGGCCTTTATTTTATACGTTTGTTTTTGTTTAAGTTCTTGTTGTACCCAACACGTTATCTTAAGAATGTTAACGAAATTACCACGGAGAAACGCGTTGCTTGCTTGCTGAGACGGTTTGCGCACCACACTCCCCCACCCCCACCCCGCTTTACCAAGCCATGGTCCAATCAGCGTGCGCCTCTTCTTTAGGAATCAATTTGCCTGTGGTGCCTGATCTCAAGTGTCTTGCCATGAGTAACTAATCACAGAAGACGAGTTTCTTCACAACATTGGAGGACGGATTTCTTCACAGAGCGTCTCAGACAGCGCGGGAGTGACTGGGTCACGCGCAGGAGCGCTAATCTATCCTCTTCACTGTCCGGAGAGGGTTACCCCCAGTTTTTTTTCCTAACGTTTTTGACTGTACACAAAGCCTGTGCCTGAGTGTTGTTGTTGTTGTTTTTTGGTCAAGTAACGGTTGTTATATTTTCAATCAATGTCTCAGCAATTTCCTCAGTTTCGTTGCTGAAGTCTTGTAAAAAGAGCCGTCCTTAAGAACTTAAATTTCAAAATGGGTCTGGGACATTTAACTCTAGTTCAGCTATTTCTTTTTGGAGTTTTGTCAGTAACCCAGGGCACAACTTCTTCTGAGAGTGCTAAAGAACAAATCCCACAGGGAGCGTCCACCTTAGCATTTGTCTTTGATGTCACCGGCTCCATGTATGACGATTTAGTACAAGTTATCGAAGGAGCATCGAAGATTTTGGAGACGTCCCTTAGTCGTCCGAAGAGGCCACTGTACAACTTCGCCTTGGTCCCTTTCCACGACCCAGGTAAAATATGTGATTTCAGTGCCCAACTCTACATTGTTTCAAAATCTGCAAACGACCACACCATACGATTCCTGTAACATACTGTATCTCCACTTTCACAGTTTATTCTACAAGTCAAAGTGTTTAAATGTTTTTAATGCATTTATTTAACTGTGCTTAAATAACTGTTAAAATCGTACTAATAAGTGACTGTACTTCTTATTAAACTCACGCCTTCATGGAAGGAACGTGACAAATCTCTCGGTTTGCCGAGAGGCGCTTGTTTTGAATCCTGCGACATGTCATACAAAGGCGCAGCATGTGGAGCGCAGCACCCAGATGTTCCATCATGAATTCAGTGTCATTATCGTTACGACTTCCCAAGCGCAACCGTCTTGGAGCCGCCTCGGAAACAGAATGAGTCGTTAATTTATTAAACATTTAGAGAAATTGCGTGTATTAACCAAGCACGTGAAACCCTAACTATATTATATAGTCTGTAAACACTGGCAAGTTCACTCATCGTCTAAACAAGGACGCGCGTTAAAGGTTTCTAGTGGAGCACGAACGAGAAAGTCTGGTAAAACATGGCAGTGGAGAAAGTTGTGACCTCGGAATCCCACTTGCCTTCGACAAGGTGGGAGTGGAGGTGTATAAAATAAAAAAAAAAACTGGTTCAGTTACGAAGTGTACATCTGTCCATTGCGAACCTGAATCTGACCTACAGCCTCTTAACACTGTGCGCCAAATATATTTTCCATCCGCTCTTCGGAATTTCTTTTAAGATGCGCGCCGTATCTGGTTATCGTTTCAAACCGCTATCCACTGTAACTAAACCGAGAGATTTGCTGCACGAAAAGAAAAAAATGGGCGATCCTTGGAGAGAGGCTGCTTAGGTCAGTTTTCCAGATGTGCTGTGTTCTACCGAATGCACCCTGTCAAATTCTTTATGCTTCCTTGTAGATAGCATTTATCAAGTCTCTCATTCAGTCTGTGTAAGCAAGGAAAATAAATTATTAAAGGAAAAGAATGCGTTATTTAAATAAATATGCACTTCTATGTGTTTTAGTCGTCCAGATGTGGTCAGACAAGGGACAACATTCAGTGAAATGTTATAAACTATTTAAAGGCATATCTGTAACAATTATCTGTTGCTACAACACAATGCCTTTGAGTTTCAAGGATAATATAACAGTGCCAGTAAGGTTTATGAGGATGTTCAATTTGTCCTCATGTAGTCTGTTCTAGGGACTGGTGAAGTAGGTCTCAAATGCTTTCCTATGAGACAATGAAATCCAAGGTTCAACTGCAAGGCTATAGTTTCTGTCAAACAGCTTCAAAGCAGCTTTTGCTTCAGCTTAAATCAACCTCTTATTTTGAAAGTTTAGTCTAAAGACTCAGCTCAGAGACTGTAGCCAAACCTGAAGCCGTAGCCCTAAACAGAGACATATATATCTACAACCCCTGGCCAAAATTATGGAATCACCGGCCTCGGAGGACGTTCATTCAGTTATTTAATTTTGTATAAAAAAAGCAGATCACAGACATGACACAAAACTAATTTCAAAGTAATTTCAAATGGCAACTTTTTGGCTTTAAGAAACACTATAAGAAATCAAGAAAAAAAATGTAGCAGTCAGTAACGGATACTTTTTTAGACCAAGCAGAGGGAAAAAATTATGGAATCACTCAATTCTGAGGAAAAAATTATGGAATCATGAAAAAAAAACAAACATAAGAACACTCCAACACATCAGTAGTATTTTGTTGCACCACCTCTGGTTTTTATAACAGCTTGCAGTCTCTGAGGCATGGACTTAATGAGTGACGAATGGTACTCTTCATCAATCTGGCTCCAACTTTCTCTGATTGCTGTTGCCAGATCAGCTTTTCAGATTGGAGCCTTGTCACGGACCATTTTCTTCAACTTCCACCAAAGATTTTCAATTGGATTGAGATCCGGACTATTTGCAGGCCATGACATTGACCTTATGTGTCTTTTTTCAAGGAATGTTTTCACAGTTTTTGCTCTATGGCAAGATGCATCATCATCTTGGAAAATGATGTCATCATCCCCAAACATCCTTTCAATTGATGGGATAAGAAAAGTGTCCAGAACATCAACGTAAACTTGTGCATTTATTGAAGATGTAATGACTGCCATCTCCCCAGTGCCTTTACTTGACATGCAGCCCCATATCATCAATGACTGTGGAAATGTTCATGTTCTCTTCAGGCAGTCCAGCATCATCACCTTGCCCAATGCAGATTTGCAATTCATCGCTGAATATGACTTTCATCCAGTAATCCACAGTCCACGATTGCTTTTCCTTAGCCCATTGTATAACCTTGTTTTTTAGGTGTTAGTGATGGCTTTCGTTTAGCTTTTCTGTATGTAAATCCCATTTCCTTTAGGCAGTTTCTTACAGTTCGGTCACAGACGTTGACTCCAGTTTCCTCCCATTCATTCCTCATTTGTTTTGTTGTGCATTTTCTGTTTTTGACACATATTGCTTTAAGTTTTCTGTCTTGACGCTTTGATGTCTTCCTTGGTCTACCAGTATGTTTGCCTTTAACAACCTTCCCATGTTGTTTGTATTTGGTCCAGATTTTAGACACAGCTGACTGTGAACAACCAACATCTTTTGCAACACTGCGTGATGATTTACCCTCTTTTAAGAGTTTGATAATCCTCTCCTTTGTTTCAATTGACATCTCTCGTGTTGGAGCCATGATTCATGTCAGTCCACTTGGTGCAACAGCTCTCCAAGGTGTGATCACTCCTTTTTAGATGCAGACTAACGAGCAGATCTAATTTGATGCATGTGTTAGATTTAGGAATGAAAATTTACAGGGTGATTCCATAATTTTTTCCTCAGAATTGAGTGATTCCATAATTTTTTCCCTCTGCTTGGTCTAAAAAAGTAAACATTACTGACTGACACATTTTTTTTCTTGATTTCTTATAGTGTTTCTTAAAGCCGAAAAGTTGCCATTTGAAATTACTTTAGTTTTGTGTCATGTCTGTGATCTGCTTTTTTTATACAAAATTAAATAACTGAATGAACGTCCTCCGAGGCTGGTGATTGCATAATTTTTGCCAGGGGTTGTATACTCTTCTTTCCCTCTTCCATGCATTGGTGAGGAAATGAGACATGCTTGTTTTGGCTGTCTTTGAATCTTTGAAACTTTGAGAGTTTCTTCACATTGTTGTATTTTCTCAAACTGGACCATGGCTGAGGCACAAGCGTGTTTTTTGTTGCCACTGCTGGATCTTCTCTTGATGATCAAGCAAGAACATGTGTGAGGAAGAAATCATATAGGCCTGTAATTCCACACCATTGTCCTGGAGGAACCCATGCACGATTTTGTATTTTGCCTACTCTGTGGAACACCGTGCGGACCTCAGGAGGGACTTGATCATGTGTTTGCTGAGGCAGGAAAAGCAATAAAGTGTGCTTTGTGGGGGTTCTCCCAAGCTGGGATTGGGAAACGCCAATGCAGATGATGCATAGACAAAAGGAGAGAACAAAAAAAAGCTAAGACTCAAGAAAAGGAAGCTCGTTGCTGCCTGTGACCTGGAAGAAAGAAATGGAGCATGGTCTTCAGAACCTGGGTGTGAAATAATGGGAGATATGTATGTTGGGCTATTAGTGAGTTTCACACATTCTGACAGGTTTGATTGTTACTGTTCTGTTTCTTCTCTTCAACTCTGTTCTTTCTCTACTTCGCTTGCTCTCTATCCTCACCCTGTAAATTGGATCTCCTATTACAGAGATTACAGTTCCTCTCCATCCTCACCCTGTAAATTTGACCTCCTATCACAAAGATTCCTCTCCTGGCATATTTGCAGTGTTTTACTAGTGTTAAAACAAGGTGCACAATGATGAGGGACACTGAAGACAAGGGATATGAACATTAGTTTGTTCCCCATCCCACCACTCTTAAATGATTGTGAAGAAAGTTTTCAACCACTCTGCAGGAAAAGCTGCCAGAAGACGGTGAAACCAAAACTTATTTCTGTTCATTTGTGGCTGATCTGAAACCAGCACAGCATGTTTGGATGACCTAAGCTTCAGGGCTGGGGTTGATATGAAGAAACAGTGAGCATTTGGTACCATTGTTGCTGACACTGTGGATCAGAGGCAGCTATGAACATCCTGACGGATGTGTGATATATGCGTGTGTCACAGATTGGCACCATGACAACGGGAAACTCATTTGTTGTGCTTTGGAAATACGAGATAGTGCTGTTTTCCAAAAGGAGATATACCAAGTGTTGCACATGTCTTATGTTGTTTTAGAGGAAGGAGTATAGTTTTTTTCCCCCCAAATGTAATCTCATTCTTGTGAGGTCCTTCTCTATCCCTGTCTTTGTATGCGTGTCAGAGTGAACTAACTGTCCGTGGCAGCTGATCATTGTATGGACATGTTTTTCACCACTTGCTGGTTTCAGTTAGACTTGTCGTCCCCTCAGACAATTTACCTGGAACATTCTTGCTGTATCTTTTTTCATCTCACCTTCACATTCTCTCTTCTTCAGAGGTGATGTAGGCCTCCACCCTACACCCACACCTACACCCAAGTTCTCAGAATGGTCAGAAAGGAGAGGCTGGCTACACTCAGAGTTAAAAGCACACAAATGCATCTAAAAACAGTACTTTGTTAAAGGTCCTTTTGTCAGTCTTTCAGCGTGAGTGTCTATAGTCAATCTTTGAATCTTCAACAGAGGCCAGATTACAAGGGTGGTGGGTCTGGCAGGAGCAGGGTCCATAATGATGCCATTAGGTAGGAATTCCTGGAGGGGGGAGAGGAGGCAGCTTTTCTCCCTCTTTTTTTTGTGAGCAGGGTTGACTGGAGCTGGGTGTGTGTCCGAGTACAGTGTAATTCTCTTGTCTCGTCTCTGTAATGGCGAACAGGGAATTTCATAATGGCCCCTAATTTGAGAGCGGTGCGTGTGCTGATGTCAGTGCCTCAGGTGTTGCACAAGCAGCCGCCGCCAAATGCTTGCGCATGCTTTGCTATTAGCGTGGCACACATTTACACTACATTTACATTTACAGCATTTGGAAGATGTCCAGAGCGTCTTACAAAGTTCCACCGCATGAAGTTTTGCAGGCAGCAGAAGCTGCTCCTCTCATTGTTTTCCTCAAGTTGTAGGTTCCTTTTTATGCATTTTCAGCAATGTTTGCATGTTAAGAAACATTTTTCTGGTATATTGTGTATTGCACCATTGAAAAGAAAGCCCCAGGAAATCTGGAACAGTCTGTATCTCTGAATCAGCAGAAGGCCTCTGAGATTTCATCTTGATTGTGGCTATAGGTTTCAGCTGCTGATTGAATTGCATGCATTCTAGGTTTTGTTTGGGTTGAATAACGGGATATTGCAGGACCCTCCATAAATTGACATGGTGATGTAAAGTCATGTGATTCTTGAGGACACACAGAGGGGGAAGTGTAGAGGACTTGAGACAAGACTCAAACAGAAAGATGAAAGGACAATAGGTCTGTGTGTGTGAGTGTGTGTGTGTATTTGAGTTTCAGAGATTTTGAAAGGGGAAAACAGTTTGATGATCCACCAGTTGTGTAAACAGTGCAGTAATATGAGAAATACATATGGGATGAAAAGGCCCAAGATAGCTGCAGCAGCCTGCACCTTTGAGTTACGATGCCTTAGACCATTACTTGAAATGTGCAAACCTAGCTGGCGGCAAATGGTTTGTTTTATATTTATGAATACAAAACGCAGTAATCAATGTTTTGAAGTCTGTTTTTCATATCACGTGACCCTTAAGGAATTTGACCCCTGACCCACTTACTCCCTCACTTTGTATGGTAGAAATAGGCTTCATTTACATCCGGGGGGGGGGGGGGGGGG
>JAOXYF010000005.1:3196583-3244306 GCA_028565775.1 Sternarchorhynchus goeldii
CCCCCCCCCCCCCCCCCCCCACCGGCACGTGCTATTCTTTTGGTCAGTAGCAAAGAGTCGTGATTTTCTCTGAATGTCTAAGAGGCATAGATGGCCTGTCAGACAGCTGGACAGAAGAATGCCGTTATGACTGTGTCTTGCTGAGCTGATTTTTTAAGGCTTGGATGTGAAAGTGTTTGCAATAGTTGACACTGCTGAAATTTCCAAAGAAGCCCCTTGACTGGAAAAGTGAATGGACTGAAATGGCAGGAATGGAAGATATAACAACGCCATACTATAACAAAGCGATCAGATGATGGATTAATCCAGAATTTAAGTACGCTAAATGTGTTGGTTTTGGAGAAATATTGTATGAGTTAGTGGTTTTATCACTAGATTACTGACAGAATGCTTTTACGTACATAGCGTTGTTGTTTAGTTTCTGGATACTCACTGAATACTCTATAGCATTTCACACTCAGTACTGTTAATGAAATTTGTGAGGTTTGGAGAGGTAACCAAGGTAAGCATGAGAGATAGTAATTTTTTATGCCTGTGCCATGATGCTGCAGCATGGAGGCTCTGTTCAGTTTGTTTTTTTTTTCATTTAGCAAGCACACAAGTTTAGTAACTGAGTTTTTAAAATACATATCCATCTTAACACTAACTAGCCATTTAGTAGTCTTACATAATAATACACACAGTAGCATGTAACAGGCTAACTTTGATATTGACTTTGGTGGGAGTTTATGATAATAACTGAGCAATGCACATAGAGGCCATTCATATACTACAGTTTCCATACATATAGTACAGTTTCCCTTGGAGTAAGTGATTCTTTAGGCCACAGTTTTACGAACAAAACTGACAGCTTCAGAGGAATGTCTAGATAGTCTTTAAAAGGGAAATACATATAAACTTTGCATTATGTTTCTTATTTTGTCTGATTTAATCTTTCTCGTAACCATAAATCCATATTAAGTGCAGCTCTTTAGCTGGTAGTGTGCCATTTCTTTTGCTCTCTGAGCTTCGAGTGACCTTCACGTGCAAGCCACTGGATCGTGGGATGTTCTGCTGAGAAACTCAACACATGCTCCATCTTCTTCAATCTTTCTGGAGGTGATAGAAGTGGTAAGAGTTCTCTGCATCTCAGACTGCAATTGTGTCACTTTTTTTGCAGAGGTTCATCCCTTCCACTGTCTGTCTGTCCATCCCCGTCTCTCCTCATCTTCCTCTTCTTCTCATTCTTTCTCTCCCAGTGGACTCAGTGTTGTAGCACTGAAACATTTCCTGAGTGGCTATGAAATGGCCACTCAACTCACAGCTGTCATGTCAACAACTGGTTTTCTGTGTGTGTGTGTGTGTGTGTGTGTGTGTGTGTGTGTGTGTGGAATGAACTTACTTTCCTTCACTTTTTGTAAGCTTTATTTATGTTAATCATGCTTATGTAAGAGTCAAAAGCCAAGTATTCAGTTTAAAGCCAAGTATTCAGTATTATAGGTAGGGCACGTGTTAAGGGAAAAATCTGGCTGTGTGTGTGTCTGGGATAAATGGATGGCAAGAAAATAGTTGATGGTGTTTGGCATTACCACTAACTCTTTCATTTCTCCCTTTTAGCAGCTGAGCACAGAACCTACTGTTTTCCAGGTCTGCTGTGATTAAGGGTGGCATTGCATCTCCATGTCCAACATCAAACACGACAGTGGATGTGGAGCTCCATCAGAATGACATTAGCGAATCCCTATGCATTAATACCCAAACCACTGAGGTCATGATTACAAATGACCACATTTTAATTACAATGAAAGCCATCTGTTTTAAATCATTGAGTGATTCTGTGGTTTCCCTAAATGCTAAACCTGACAAAAAAAAAACAAAACCTGCAAGTTAAGAGCCAAATCATAAAAGCAATAATTGCACATTCAGACGCATGTGATATATGAAGAGGTGAGTAAAACAGCTTGTAATCAGTTACTCACCCAAGAACAACTAAGCATAGGAGAGGGGGTGGCCAGTCGGTCAGGATTAACTTCAGGGAGCAGTTCCTACTCTTATTTCTGTTGTTGGCAATGATAAGCTATTAATAATAGCTTATGTAATTTTCTAAAGTGTAGTCGGGAGAAAAGTGAGTTACTGTATAATTACTGATTTTCTATTTCCTCTTATATAAAAAGTAATAGTCATATTATTACACTATAGTTTTACACAACTGACAAGCAACATAGTCATTTTCTTTCTCTGCACAGATCTCTATCTATTTAGCTCCGAAACTGGTTAACATAAATGTGGTGACCAGGACATTATTGAACTAAACCATGACAACGCTACATGTCTGTTGGGAATTAGCCCCTTAGGGTCAGAACTTACACCGATGTGCAAAAAGTCGGAATGTGATCCGATTAAGAAGGAGCATTACCTAAGAGATGGCTTGGGAATGCCCACATCTGTATAAGTTGTGAGCTGTTATCTTGTGAGTGATGTTGAATACTGGATGGAGTCCTGGTAAGGCAGTGTGAATTATTGTTCGAACAAGGGATGATAGTAGATGCCAGATGGATGGGACATTCTATTTCCAAAGTTTTGCAGGCATTTAACTATTCCTCGACCCACAGTGTCATGTGTTTACTGGGAATACTTCATTGAAGGCATTACCACCAACAGCAGTGCAGTGGCTGTCCACAGGTGCATGATGATCATGACTGGCCGTGACTAGCTAGAATTGTCTGTGCAAACAGACAAGTAATTCTGGCAGAAATAACCTCCACATTCAATGCAGGAAGCCCCACATGAATATCCTGCAGGTGAGTGCAGTGTTCTTTAACATCCATGGCATAGGGCAGCAAAAGACCCAGCAGAAAGCTTCTGTTAATACCATGACACTGGACACAGGGCCTCACCTGAGCTCATGAGGTTGCTAACTGCACTGACAACATGTCTGATGTGTCTCTGTACCCGTTGTTTCAGGCTGATGGTAGGTTTCATGTGGGGTAAAGACCCCATGAAACCATGGACCCCAGTTGTCAACAAGGTACTGTGCAGTCCAGTGGTGCTTCCATACTGGTGCACCTAAACACCTTATTGACCAGTGACACTATGTTTCACTGTTTGGTGATTTGGAGCTCTTTTGGGGCTTCATGTACTTCCATGATGCTGGCATGTTCCAGCAAAATAGTGCACCATGCCATCAGGCCCAAGATAATGCACCATACCATCAGGCCCAAGTTGTCCTGAATTGGTTCGATGTGCATTATGTAGAGTTCCGATGAATGATATGGCCTGTATGTCCACCTGGCATGAGCGCAGTCGAGCATTTATGGGATATGGTGATGTTATGACTTATTTTACAGACTCCAGAGCCTCATTTATGGGCTGCCCATTGTATTTCTTCCATAGTCATTCCCTTTGATCTTTCAGGTTGATGAGTTCCATCCAAAGTGTCTGTATCTTGGTTTCCAGCTTTTGTTATCAATGGTGACAGTATGATGAGATTATTTATATATACTTATACTAGTATCATGTAGAACCCCTGCCATTGATTTCACAAGTGTGTGGAAGACATCTGGAGTGATGTTGAGCCATGGACCATGAGTAAATAGACCTCTCCATCACATTCCATAAATTCTCAACTAGGCTCATGCCAGGTGAACATGCAGGCCACACAACTCATTGGAAATATCCAGAATGCATGTCGAACCAGTTCTGGACAACTTGGCCCTGATGGCATGGCACATTATTCTGCTGGAATATCCCAGCATCGTGGAGATACATGAAAGCCCAAAAGGGCTTCAGATGTTAACCAAGCAGTGAAACGTAGCTGCACTGGTCAGTGTGGTTAGTCAGACCAGTAGACCCAATCCATGCCATGAGAACACACCCCACACCAGTATGGAACCACCACCAGCCTGCACAGTGCCTTGTTGACAACTGGGGTCCATGGCTTCACACATGAACATTACTATCACCAAAAATTCTTGGTACTGACTTATTGGACCATTCTCCACATTTATTTCTGCCAGAGTCAATCATTAAGCACCCGTGACTGACCATGGCATTATCCAATGTGGGTGGTAATGTCTTCTTTGACATATTCCTGGTACACACATGATACCATGGATCGAGGGATGTTAAATGCCTGCACAACTTCAGAAATGGAATGTTCCATCCGTCCGGGACCCACTGTCATACCTCATTCAAACTCTGATCATTCAAGTTGCCCTGCGATGAGCACACTGGCTAGTCTTCAGCCCCAATCAGAAGATAACATCTCACTCAGAAGATAATACCTCACACCTTATACAGGAATGGGCATTCTCAAGGCTCTGAAGTAACACCACTTCATGGTCAATTTACACACTGCTAACCCATGATTGACATGTCAGAGCACGTATATTTATCCGCATATATAGCGAGAGAGAGAGACAGAGAGAGAGAGAGATAAAGAGAAGGAGATGTCCTTCATTAGTTGTGCATGACAGTGCATATTTCTTTGCCCTGATATGGTTTGCTGGAGTAATGCTGACTGGAAGAGGGTCTTCAGATGCTCACGCCACTGCTGATGGCTCCATTGTTCACTGTTTGTCTGATTGGATGCAGAGTTAGAGCAAAAACAGAGCAGGATCTGACCCAGCAGAGCGTGAATCACAGGGCACCAGCCTCTAGATTAAAGCCTGAAGTGGCACATCATTGCAAAGACCCATCTTCCAAGAAGCCTCAGTAGATGTTACGAATAAACATGCTATCTGAGCACGCACACATATGTGTTTTTTTGTGCTTTTATGTGCTCACTAATCTACCCCATTTCTGCTTTTGCGAACAAACAAATGAACTAAAACAGCATTATACTAACTTCACAGAAGTTACATGATCAGACAAATATCGTGATGTGGTCGATTTTCTGTTTCAAATATAAGCATTTCAAGCCTTGGTAATTAGTTTTGTCTGAGAGGAGGCAGGTGCTGTACAGTATTTACCCAATATGGCTGTATCACTGCTCACATGTGTCTTCATGTTTGATATTTATAGAGTATTCCAAGTGCTTCTCATTTGTTTTATGTCACCGCATTCCCTTGAAGTGTAGTAAAGCACAGCATATTCATGCTCTCATTTCTTCACAGTGATTCACAGACCCCAAGGTCAAAGATCCATGGGCCGTTCCTTGATGATGAGAGAACGGTCTTACCCCATCACATCTTTTAGTTATTATCAGTCCCAGCAATGGGAAAATGTCTAACTTGTGTACTGGCAGTTGTGCTATTGTGATGCCGGCCATTCATAAGCCTCTGCAGATTTTACCGGCTGTCTCCATTCATGCTGGACACAGGCTGGGACCATAATCTCATAATGACTTCAAATCCCTTTACATTCCCTCCCTATTACCTCGCTATTAGTTTTTCAATGGCTGACAATTCTTTGGCTGTGAGTAAATTGATGACACGCAGATGTCTGAATACATCTCTTAGCAAGCATGATATCTGGCAAATATACACTTCACTTGCCACTGGTAACAGGGCCTCATATTAGAAAACTATGTAGGATTCTACTTCCTGTTTTTATTTTAGTTTTAGTTTTACAGCCCATATGATGAGCAACTTCATGTAATCAGTGTGCCGTATCAGCTGTGAGCAGCATACTTCAAGTTTCTCCTGAGAGGTTTTTTTTTTTTTGTTCCATTGGAAGCTGCCTGACCTTTCTCACACATGGGTGGGTAGCATACACCCATGTTTTGACAGTTTTATGGGCCAGCTGTTGGTGCCAATCAAACTCTAGACAATGGAGTCTCCAAGCCAGCTTCTGACAGAGGCATGCAGTCAGTCCTGGCTAAGCCAATTAGGTTGGTCAAAACTGGGTGTTGGGAACCCCTGGGGAACATCCTGAGTCAGACTTTGCCCCTTTCCTTCTGCTGAGGTCAGCGGCGTCAGACGTGGTTTCTCATTAAAACACAAACACACACACTGTACCAGGCGTCTGTAGAGCAACACTTCCTACTGTCTTTACTGGGTTATCCCGGAGCCTTGTGTTTTTCATATCATAAAACACACAATGACATGTTGTGCATCACCATCTAACGGACAGCAGGACGCATGCGGAACATGAGGAACGCAAATGTTTTGTGCATGTGTTTGTGTGGCTTTCAGTCTATGCTGTGTGCGAGTGAATGTGTGTGATTGGGCACAACAACTGCAGGGCATTGGGATTTCAGCCCAAGCACTTTCCACAACAAACTGAGCTTTGGAGACAGTAAATTAAAGCATGAAATGACAACCCAGTCTCATCACTGAATAGGCATTGTGTCTTTGTCTTTCTCTTTCTCTCCATCACTCTTTCCCTCACTCTTCTATTCTATCTATTCGTTTCCTTCTCACTCTCATTCACACCCATTTTTGTTTTTCTTTCGTTTATTTCTCTCCGTTCTGTTTGTTTTACTCTCTTTTGTCATTTGTTGTCTTTCACACATTCAGTTTTTTTTTAACACATACTTGTTTTTTCTTCCTCTCTTTTTGTTTCTCCACACACACACACACACACACACACACACACACAAACATGCACTACATTTCCATACAACACACAGACAGACAGCGAGTGTCCAGCCACCCAAGTTCCGACATCCATGGTCGGAGGCGTGGGGATCGGGGCTGTGCTTCTCGGAGTGTGCCTGATCCTAACCCTAGAACCACACAGGTTCTCTTCTTTCACTCACTCTGCGTGTGGCTGCTTGAGTCCTGACACAGCCTCAGACTAGAAGTGCTGTAGTGTGCAGCTCTTTCGGAGTCTGTTTTGCTGTGTCAGTGTTGGGAAGGTGATATAGATTTGTGCTTTGGCGTTGCACAAAGACATCGGGTGTCTGTCATGAGCTGCCACTGATACCTTGCCATTTTCTACTGGTTTTGGAGTAGATGTGGTTAGCCCTGCCAGTGAGTGTGTATGGGGTGTGTATCCAGGGTGTTTATCCAGTAACTGAGCTGTTTTTTTCATCAGTTTTTTTTGTTTTTTTTTTTTACAAAGGTTCACTGTTTTATTAGGTCCATGGCAAAATCTTGAACCAATTTAATTAACCACAGGGCATTAGTAGAATTTTAACAGTTAATTTGTTGAATAGGTCTTAAAACTATTTTCCTACAGGTTTTTAAATGCAGTCAACTTTTAAAGCATCAAGAACTGTGTATTTTTGAGACATTAGACATGCTTACTGAGGTTAGATTGCCTTGTGTGATTTTCACCATGTATTCCTAGTGCATATGGCATCACTTAATGTGTAACTGTTGGTTTTACATTGACTGTTGGTTTGTCTCCCTTTACTTCAAGTATTTGCTTGGAAACTTTCCGTCTTTAGTTAAATTTGTGTATTTGCTAAACAGTTGCTTTCATTTTCACTGACAGTCGTTGACTGGAAATTTTCAGTCATGTTCTTCAGAACAAGTCTCACACATGCCTTGCTAGATCAAGTGTGGGAAAATAGAGATGAGGTTATGGTTTTTAGGCTATACCTAGTGCCAGAGTGATTTGAGCTGATGGTCCAGGAAAGTGGCAGTGCTTTGTAAAAGAAGAAAGATGTATTGCTGTTGGTAAACTGTGAAAAGGCTTTACTGATACCAAAATAAAATAGTGCATGAAATCATTAAAGCATGAGTGACTTGTGCACAAAGATGTTTTCTTTGGCAAAGAGATACAGTTTTTAAAAACTGTCACTTGTTTGTTTGTCAATAATACACTGCTAAGAGTGATGTGGACAACACATAAGTGTTTGTGTAGCACAAACAGTACTGCATTTTGTTTCAATATACATTCGTGAAGTAGGTGTACTTGGAGATGGAATTCAACCCCTGAGGCCAAGGGCAGAAAACAAATGTTCTTGGCTGTTAATCAGCATTATCGCTTTCAGACAGAAACAAACCCTGTTATAAACTTGGAATAAACATGCACACCGAATTACCGTGATCTTGCGCACATATTCAACTGAACACTTATTTTGGCAACTAGTTTATTGTAAACTCATCGTTCGTTGTAAACTAGCTATATATCTAGCTAACTTCTTTAATACTGCCTTCTGAGTGCAACTAGCTATAGTAAATATCATGTAGAGTAATTTCACTCTGCAGCATATAGCTTAATGGATCTTAATAAGTACAGCTTAAAAATATAATTTAAAAAGAAAGACATTTCTAAAATATTTTCATAACAACATGGAAATCCATGTTAACTTGAAATTCAAACTTCATAAGGTACAATAAGCAATTTTTTTAGGCTAGCAAGATAGTTAGCCTAGCTAATGATAAATAGTAGAAATCATGTCAGTGTGCTTTTGTTAGTTCCCTGGAGAAAATTTGTTTTGTATTTGAGAACACAAAAGAAAATTGCACTTAATGGCATGTAACGCCGGAAAATGAGCAGTATTTTCATCTCATCAGCATCCTGTTTACATTTAAACATGCAGTGATCCATGTAGTTGTGCTAATTCAGTTTGCATTACCTCAGAAAACAAAGCAACGGGAGTTGTTCATTGTTTATTACACACAAAACATTAAAGGGAGACGGACTGCCTACGCTTCCAAACGATGCTCCGAAGAACTTAACATTTAACGCTTATGATCGTTTCATTTTGTTTAAAAAGGGTTTCTGAAAATACCACTGGGCTGACCTCATAATGCACATGTTCATGTTTATGGCACGGAAGTGTTAAGTCGGTGCTTAAACGGTGACTTTGAAACCATGAGGGATTTGCGTAAGCAACCGGTTCCACGTAAAATGTTCTCAAGAGGCTTTCGATTGAGGTTTTTGTTTTTCCCGGATTATACGAAAGTGTCACTGTTTTGTTTATGTTTAAGGTTTCACCAAAAAAGTGCTACTAAGGGAAAATGACCAACGACCTTGTGATTCTGTGTTCGTTTTGTTTCCACTGGGCTTGTGGTAGTTGTGGTACTACTCTCTGGTCTAAGCAGAGTCTGAGTAAGGCAGTGCCTGGCCAGTTGAGATAAAGCTCCTTAATCAGGCTAGACCTGTGTAAAGTTTTCCGGGCATGAAAAGCTTTGCCTGAGAATCCAGTTCCGCTGTGCGATGCCAAACAGATTTCCGTTGGTTTTAACTGTGACTTTGATCACTCAAGATGTCTCCTTTCTGCTGTCAAAAGCTGGGTAGACTTTAGAGCTTACCTAAGATCTCATGGGAGAATCTAATATTTCACAGATTTCTGTTCATCAGACATTTTTTAAGAATTAGCTGCATTACTCCAGATTTGTCACTCCAGCTTTGCATTTACTAATAAATGCCTTGCCCCGATAAGCCACTTGTAAGACTCAACAGCTCTTCTGCATGTGTGTTGTAAAACATAAACGCAGAGATTTATGTTCCATTAAAGCAAAGTGCTGCTTTTCGGTCAGCACAGAGACCACGTTCCCGTACCCATGACATACCGAGCTTAACCCTTTCAGGAGACGCGATACAGCTTAGTCCCTGGGTCCAAGATAAGTGATGCGGCACCTGCTTTAGGATACCTTGACATGACTGTGGGGCTCATTATTTGGACATATCCACCAAAAAAGCTTCTAAAAGCTTCAGGTTCTTTGTTTGGACAAAAGAAGATGGGGTATGTTCAAAAACAGACTTATTGAAAGCACATGTCTCTCTGTGTCTATGTAGAGTATAGCTCCTTTTGCTGAGAGGTTCAGCAAGATGGACACCTGTTATATTTGAATGCTGCACATATCTGACACACAGCCCATGGATGTGAGGAGTATAGTCTGTTTGACAAGCAGATGTGGGGACACTTCAAAATGCAGTTCCACTTTCTATGTATTTCTCTCACCAGTAAAGTTTCAGTTCTAGCATTTGCAATGTCTTCTAGACACAGTTGG
This sequence comes from Sternarchorhynchus goeldii, assembly GCA_028565775.1. Taxonomy (NCBI): domain Eukaryota; kingdom Metazoa; phylum Chordata; class Actinopteri; order Gymnotiformes; family Apteronotidae; genus Sternarchorhynchus; species Sternarchorhynchus goeldii. Next base: position 3,206,414 of record JAOXYF010000005.1, read on the forward strand.
GTTTCTCGACTCTTCAGTGTTTGTGATGTGGTTCAGAGCTAAAAAGTGTATTAAATACTCTTTACTAATTGTATTCATTCATTTGAACAATTTCTTTATAATGAAGGCAGATGTATTTACTCTCTATTTGCATGTACCACAGAAGCCTTTCTCCTGCCATAATCTGTGCATACAGCAGAACATCTGTAATGCTGAACTCACTCGACTCGTGCATAGCGTGGCCATGAAAGCCTTCACGGCTCGATAGAACTGAGAACAGGGTGGGCTGAGAAATGGCAAACCACCCAACTTCTGCCACAGGAAAAAGGAAAGCGAAGGCTTCCAAGCAGAGCATGAGGTCATTCGGCTGGTGCCAGCGACAGCAGAACGATGACCTCACAGCCAAAATTCATGCCACTTGCACAAGCTCATACCTGGGTTGTAAGGTCTTTCCTGTTATGGTGGAGAACAGCTGATGTGAGCCGGAGATGAGAACATCACTAACGAGGATGCACTGGACTTTAATGGCAAAAGTTTACTGGTTCCCCACAGCAGGGCTTCTTTTACAGATACTTTACAAATGCTAACTGTAGCCACCTAGCACAACACAGTAGTGTCACACTCTGAATGCAGTTGCAGTTTTATTTTTTTTTGCAGGGGGGGCTTGGACAATGTCATCTTCTGCACAAATAATCGTTAAAATAATCCTTCAACTTCATACCTGTATTAGTGGGAAATAAAGCCAGTGATCAATACCTGTAATTTTTTTTTACTGGTCTGTTGTACCAGTTGGCATCATTATTAGTGGAGTTCTTTTGTATATTTGCCAGTAATTTTAACTCTTAGAGAAAACTCTGGAATGAATTGCATGCCATCCTTGGAGTCTTGTTTGAAGGACTATGTTGGATGGTAGCTCCAGTGAAAGAGCTGCTGATGGAGCTCCAACTTCTGTATGGTGCCCTTTCCACAGGCTGAATGCCATCTCTGTCTTGCAGATTGTGCAGGAGATTTCAAAGGCTTCAGTCAGGAACGGCCATAAAATGTGGGCCAGGTTCAGAGTGCTTGTAACACTGCAGACTTTTGAATAACAGCATGGCAAATTGCTCTAAGTTAAGTTCTAGATGATATGACAGTAATGTACTGAAATTTACAACTTGCAGCATTGTTGAATGTAACTGGTTCACCCTGAACCATGTCTGTAGAGCCTGAGGGCCCTGTGAGTGGCGTTTAGTCTCTGGTCTCATAAGTTATGCTCCAGACTGTTAATCTACCACGATACCTTGGGAACTAGCTTGTTTGTCAGCACAGTTTACACGTGCATGGCCCTGTACTTTACAGCACGTGAGAACTTACGTATGGTACTAGGAGTCAAGACAGTCTTTAAATCATTCCATCATCTAGTGTTTATGATAACATTAAACAATGTCCTTGTCTTTTGGTAAAGGATTATGCATTTGACATTTCACAATATGCTGAAATAAGGTATCATTCCAAACAGCAAGCTAGGTTTTAAATACTGCACCAGCATACACATTTACTGGCAACGTTATTAGTTGGACCTTTCCCATAGGTGCATTTTAGACTCTAAATAATAGACTGTGCATAAAAAGGCTTTTCTAATGAATTGGTGTATCTAAATCATTGTAGGCTTTCAGGACAGTTGCATCATCTAGCCATTTTGTTTCTGTGCAAATAAAATGATTTGCTGTAATCACTTTGAGGGCATTCTTTCATCCAAATAGCCAGGCTGCGTAAGTGAACAGGAATAGCTATGTGGAAAGTTCAGGTTATTCATCACCATTAGGCTCTAGTTGGCAAGCATACTTGGCTGTGTGCTTGATAAATCACACTTTGTTGTGTGTATGATTATTCCACATTCCATCTAAGCAGCAGTACAGGAGGCTTTTCACCATGATAAATGAGGGAGCAGGCACTTCAGAGGAAGCTCACTGTCACGAACCATGACCTTTGAACCTGGACGTCCGCTGCCGTCCGCCAGTTCAAATATTTGGCATCCATGAGGAATTTAAACAAACAGAAAAAGGAGAATCTATTTTAATTATAAGTTCTGAAGGCTTGTTGTCTACATTCCTGCCACTGATGGAATTTTGTTTGCCTGCTTGTTTCCATAGAGATTGGCCCAGTGACCATTACAACAGATCCCAAGAAGTTCCAGAATGAGCTGCGAGAACTCTACGTGCAGGTGAACCCACACACTTTCTGGCCTTCATGGCTTTATGATTCCAGCAGACCTGACACACAAAACATATTGCAATCCATCCCTCCTTGGTCAACGTTCATTCATATAGATGAGGAAAAGATTGCAGTGGCTAGATGGATGTGAGCCAAGTTCTCAGTCAGGGAAGAACATTTCTTGCTGGACAAACAGCTCATAATCTACAGGGTTATGTCCCCGAAGGCCGAGATAAGAGATGCGATTCACAGCAGCGTTGGCGAGTTCGAGAGCATACCAGGCACACAAGCACGCATGTCCTGTCCGCTTGACACCAGTGTGCTTGCCATATCAGGGAAATCTAGTGGAGCATGAGGAGCGCATCTATCATAAGTGCGTCTCCTCTCCGCAATTGAGCAATTGTGCTCCTTAAGCAATTGTTGTAGCAGCAGGAAAATACAGTTGCTTTGCAGTTGATTCTTGCACCTTGATTAACTAGGAGGGACCGGAACAGACAATGGTCATCTTAATAGGACAGGAACAGACAATGATTAAGTGTTACTTTGAATGAGCAACTCACTGACTGTGTTTTGCTTTTTTCTTTCAAAAGAGAAAGTAGACAGAGTTGTATGTTGTCTAGGTTGGCTAGAGTATGTTGCAGGTGTTTGTGCTGGAGAAGAGAGTGTGTGTGTGTGTACATGTGTGTGGGTTGGTTTATGTGTGCGTGTGTGTGTGTGTGCGTGTACATGTGTGTGTGTTGGTTTGTGTGGGTGTGTGCGTGTACATGTGTGTGTGTTGGTTTATGTGTGGGTGTGTGCGTGTACATGTGTGTGTGTTGGTTTATGTGTGTGGGTGTGTGTCTACATGAGTGTGTGTGTTGGTTTATGTGTGTGGGTGTGTGTGTGTGTTGGTTTATGTGTGTGGGTGTGTGTGTGTTGGTTTATGTATGTGGGTGTGTGTGTGTTGGTTTATGTGTGCATGTAGGTGTGGGTGAAAAGAAGACCAGAATGCAATCAGTAGAAACCTTTATAAATGTGGCAAATAAACTGTGCAAAAAAACATATCCACAAACACTGACATAAAATACATACAGCCACATTTTTGTTAATCATACTTCAGAAAGTGCTTAGAATAGTTAATCCCTAAATGTTTCTTATTCTTAAAGGCTGTTAGTAGCCATTTCAGAATGTATAACAAAAGAGGTACACACAGAGGTACACAAAAATCTTTTGGGTGCATGTGGATGTATGTTTGTAGGGAAGAGTCCCCCAGATTCCATTACATCCTTTGAAACAAAGAGACAGAAGAAAGATTGTTCATTTCCAGATGTTAGTTGGTTCTTCAGACTTCAGGAAAGCAATAAGAACATAGGTCTTCTCAAGATAGACAAAACACAGAAAGTGAGGCAGGAAGATAGACACAATGTGAAGGGATTTGCATTTGATTTTTCTGAGTAAATCATTGTTGTGCTGAGGTAAAGTATTTTATTGTAAGAATATTATAGAATTCACCTTCATCCTTCATCTGGTGATTGAGTAGTTTGGCTTGAACTAATGAGATCGTGCTAACTAACCTTCTCTTGGTTTAAAGGCCTGGCAACATTTTAAGTCGGTTGCTTCACAATTTCAGTTTATGTTTTAAGAAGGTGTGAAACCCAGCCCTGTCTCCCACTGTACTGCCAAATTTGTCATTGACCTCACTTTAAAAAACTTTCAAAGTTATGTCAAGTGTGTTAAAGACTCCAAGGGAAGTGTCTGGTGAATTACTACTAACTATTGGGGTGTTTATTAATACCGATTACTCATACTGATTGTTATTGATGCTGAACATCAACAGGGAGGTGGTGACTGTCCAGAGATGAGCATTGGAGCAATCAAGATTGCCTTGGAGATCTCTCTACCAGGGTCCTTCATTTATGTCTTCACAGATGCCCGTTCAAAAGACTACAGACTGACCCACGAGGTCCTCCAGCTCATCCAACAAAAGCAGTCTCAGGTACCCACATTGCTCTGTTCACTTATAGAAAAGTGTATGCTTTAGAACCCTGTATCTGTACTGGAGAAGATGTTCTAATATGTGTGTGTGTGTCTTTGTTTGTATGTATGTGTGCACGTATACAGGTGGTGTTTGTGTTGACTGGTGACTGTGATGACAGATCACATATTGGATATAAAGTATATGAAGAAATAGCTTCCACTAGTTCAGGGCAAGTCTTTCATCTGGACAAAAAACAAGTCAATGAGGTGAGAATGAACTTATTTCTTTGTTTACTATGTTAATTATTTACTTTCTTTTATTCTTTCAATGAGGTGAGAATTTTTTTTACTTTTTCTTTCTGTCTCTTCGATTCACTTATGATGAATCATGATGAATCATGCACACACAATCGCTTCTGTCCGTTCTCACGAACCAGTTTGCCTCATGTATTTGATGCAGACATGTACTGTAAAGGTTCAGATGCCATAGCTGATACCACTTCTTGTATGATCACCACGATTACATTACATGCAGATAAAACACCAAGACAAGGGTACACTACCCACCGAATCTGTTTTATTTCTGGATTTAGAAGCACTTCCGCTGTCGTCTCTCTGTAGCCATGCTAATGCTTGCAGCATGTGTCAGCGAGATGGCTTGGCCTCACTGTAGGCTTCAGGCTCCCATGGGGAATGTAAATATGAACATCAAGCAAGGAATTGCTTCATCACAGTCCTGGAGAACAAGGCCAAGCATCCAAAAACATCTTCAGCTTTCTGGAAAACATGGTTTCAGAATCTTTTTATATTGCAAGAGGTCCAGGAAATTTTATATCCATCAGCATATATGTTTAGATATGCTGAGGTCCACCATATTGATATTTGACCCGGATCCTGGTTGGACGGTTCACAAGACATTAAAGCAAATGAGACTAGATGTAGAGCTGAAGATTTATTAAATTCGGTCTGTCAAACACTTAGTATTCTTTCTTCTATGGCTCTGTATAGCTCAGTATATACTCCATATAGACCTATAACCTAGTGATGCAGTTAATCTTCACCTTCTTGATATTTCTACCATAGTTTGCTGATGCACTGTGGTAACCCTGCATGTTTAATACTGGCCAGTAGACTTTGTGTTGTACTTCGATATCAACCTCTTCCCTTAAGTAGAAAAACCCCTGTAGATATGAACCCTGTATGTATTTATAACTGTACTTAGAACTTATAAGTATTCAGTGGATATTAGGACTTTGGACACTAAGTTCATATCAGCCATGTTAAAGGAACATCTTCAAAGCAGATTAAGTTTCATCTTAATATTTTCACCAGTGAAATAAGATTAAACATAAGATTAAATGTCAGTATAAGCGAAGCCGAACAAACTAGCATCCCTAGACCTTGCCATGAGAAACACAGCTGTACTGTATTTATAGGAATTCTTGTGCTACTACAGTTAGTCATTCTGGCTTCAGCACTCCTCCCACAGTTCTGTGGTATGTGCTTCACCTGTGATCAATCTGATCCCATGCAGCATGGGAACTGAGTAGTGGAGGAATTACGTCTGTTTGTTTGTCTGCTACTCATGTGGTTTTGGTGAAAGGCTCTGACCACATGTAAAGGTTCCTGGTTCAGAGGTCATACATTTTTCGCACCAGATGTGAAGCCCTCTAGTTGTGTCTGTTTGGGTCTGTAGCTAGCAATGGGGTTTGCATGTGGGGTTCATTTTCATTCATCTGCCTATCCATCTGTTCATCTGTGCAATCCGCCATCTACCCCACACCAACCATTCATTATGGAGAGGAGTTTATATTTGTAAACGACTCTTCCTTTATGTAGGTGCTGAAATGGGTGGAGGAGGCAGTGCAGTCCTCCAAAGTTCATTTGCTGTCCACTGACCACTACCATCCAGTCAGCAACACCTGGCAGATTCCCTTTGACCCAAGCCTGAAGGAGGTGACTGTGGCTCTGAGCGGCCCAGCCCCAGTCATTGAGATACGCAACCCACAGGGTAGGACGCTTCTGAACTTTCATAGTTATGCGCTGGGCCACAAACGAACCCAGATTGATCAAAGCAGCACATATCGCATGTTTCCAGGGAAACTGATTGGGAGCAAAGATGGGTTGACGGAGCTTCTTCACATTCCAAACTCTGCCAAAGTGCTCAACCTCAAAGATCCTGAGCCGGGGATGTGGACAGTAAAGGTGAGAAACCAGTGTGAACTCGAGGTTGTTGCCTGTATAAAACAGCGTAGAATATTACATCATAATTACTATGGCTTGTTTGACGCTTACTGGCATGTACCAAGAATATTCACCGTTTATGTATAATTTGTAAATGTTTTATGTATAATTTGTTTATGTATTATTTGTGCTGATGTTGCCCTATACGCCTGCTATGCTTCCTTAGAATGAATTCAGTTTGGTCCTTGGTTTAGTGATAGATATGAACTTACTGTCAAGGCAAAGCCATGTTTCTGACATTGTTGTGCTGGTGTTTTTGTCCCTCACTTCACTGTCTTGGGTTCTTGTTTCGGGTCCAGGGCCCCACAGTGTGACCTGTAGAGACTGGGGATGACTGTAGCCTGCCCCAGCTCCAGGTGCCTCTTAAAGGAAATGGCACACATTTTTTTTGTCTGACTGATCTGTGGTCCCCATGAGCCCCCGCCGGGTCTGGAGGTCTCGGAAGGGCTAATTGTGTAATTTTTGATTGGCTGTTTTTGGAGTGTTGGGTGATTTATGCTCTACAGGCTGTAAGGAGATAGCGTGCTGCTCTCCCTCCTCACCTCACAGGGCCCAGGACCTTTTTCCAGCATTATCTATGTAGATAGCGGCTTTTATTATCATCTCCCTCTGTCTCTCCAATTTGACTGATTCCTTCCCTCCTGCTCTCATTGCCTCCATACCATATCACGTAATGCCTGTGTGAAGTATTCGCAGCAGATCGTTTGTGTTGGTTTCTGTAGCTACTGGCTTCCAGACTCCGTGTCCCTGCGTGTCACCCCACACACTCAGTCATGTTCACTCCTACCGTCCTGCGGCCTTCGTCCTGGCATGACCTTATCTGCTGATTCCTTTCTTTCCTCGCCATTTCTTTTGTCTTCACACTGTTGTGCAGGAAAGGACGGCTGTCTCTAGGCCCATATTAGTATATTTTTATCTTTTTTTTACCCCCAAGTTAAAGAAGGGCAAACAAATTCCTTTATTAAATGTCATAGAGGTGAAAAAAACAAACTGTATATGAACTGCTTTAGTTCTAAGTGTTGATGAGAGTTTAGCCCTGTTTAGCTGGTGTTGCAGATCAGTCAGCTTGAAACGCTCAATCGCAGCCATGTGAGTGAAAGTTAGGGCTGCATTTCAGGTCAGGCCCTCCTCCCAGTAACTGGTTCTGACATTGTTAGCACAAGGTAATCTCTAGTGGTTCTGTGTAAGGCTGTTTGACCGGCGAACCTCCTGGTAATTTGGTGTCCGTGACCTGTGGATGGTGGAGGACCACGCTTCTCTACTTTATCTACATTACTATCTCTCTCTCATTCTCTCTCCCTCCCTCTCTCCCTACCTCCTTCCCTCCCTTCTCCCCCCAGGCTTATCCTGTATTTCCTTCTCCTGTTCTGGAGGAAGCGTTCAGGACCATAGACCTGGGCCAATAAGAAAACTTTTTGGGTTTCTTCTCAGTTTTCTGTTTCTTTCTTTTATTGTACAGCCCCATGATAACAGTTTATGGAAGCTTGTAATTTCCAAAGTATGTGAGCGGCCCTCGGGAGCCGTTGGCGTGATTATGTGCAGAGTGGAGGGGTCTCGTAGCACGGGACTGAAGGTGGCGCCCCAGAGACCCCCAGAGTCGCTGATGCGGTCATAAAAGAGGCAGGAGAGCTCAGTGGGACCAGGAATTAAATGACCTGAATAACGGACTCTCCTTGCCAAAGGAAAGTTTCTTTTTTCCCATTATTTCAGGAAGTTCGCTGGACACAAATTGGGCTGTAAAAGTGTCTCAGTACATTCTCGCAGGTGAAGTCTGTAACAAATTTAGAGATGTCATAGACTTGACAAGTCATTATTTTGCTATTTTAGATGTAGATTTCAAAGAATTACTATTTAAAATGATTGCGTTGGTACTATAGTAGTTTTTATCGGGCACGTTTGGCAACCATTTCACTAATTACAAAGACACAGCTGACTGCAACAACAGCACCGCTTCAAGTTACTTGTATCTTCGACCGTCGGCCTGTAAATATCTAAATGTGTAAATATGTAAATATCCAAGCCTTCTCCTCTTCAAAGTTCTGATCGTTCCATCCGTTTGCAATTTATTTTTGATTCCATTGTGGTTTGTAGACGATCAGCGAGGGTCGGCACTCAGTCAGGATCACAGGGCTGAGCACCATCGACTTCCGGGCCGGATTCTCCCGGAAGCACACGCTGGATTTCAAAATGACCTCTAGCAGACCTGTGCAAGGTGAGTAAGATTTGATCTGTATAAGACGATTATCAGGATGCTTTTTTTGACCATATGTTACTCTTAACAGGAAGTGGAATAAATGTCCTGGAAGCTTCTTGTATGCTGTATCTATGAGCATCTCTGCTATAAGGGTTCACTGAACCAGTAAACCTAAGGAAAATCACATGTACTATTCTTTTTCTCTCTCTCTCTTTCTCTTTCACACACACACCATCACAGGCATCCCCACCTTTATCCTGCTGAACACAACGGGACTGTCCCGTCCAGCACGGGCCGACCGCCTGGAGCTCCTCAGCATCACGGGCACAGTGATGAAGACACTTCCCATTCTCTACTACCCTGACCGCGAGCCCTACAGCGTCTGGAACATCACGGAGTTTGTGCCGCCCGACGAGGCCTTCTTCCTGAGAGTGACGGGATACGACCGCGAAGGCTTCCTCTTTCAGAGGATCTCCAGTGTCTTGTTCTCCAGCATCGTTCCTGGTTGGGCCCCCAGATCTCTCTGCATTTCCTAAACACACAGGGCTCTGTTGACTTCATTGTGTTGTTCCTTTTGTGGCATTACAAAAATGGCCTTTTATATACAAAAAGAAAGTGTTCTCAATTTTATTCTTTCATTACTTAAGCATTGATGGCGTTGTATGTCCACACTTGGTTATGATTGGTTATGATCAAATTGCTTATAGTAATTATATAGTATAGTAATTTAGCTAAGTAATAATAACAGTTACAATAATGCTTTTTGTACTGGCTTTGTCACCAGATGCTCCCAAAGTGAGTATGCCCTCCCACACTCCGGGTTACTATCTGCGGAAAGGCAGCATCACCTGTAACGTGGCCAGCCTCATTCCCTTTACCCTGCGCTTCACCAGGGAGGGTGATCGCCTCGGTGTGGACCAGCTCTTCAGGTTCCCCATGCTGACAATTTACCGACACGATAAATGCAGATATTCATAATATCTAATATCTAAAATGCAGAATATCTTATGTGTATAAGACTCATTTATTATTTAAGGACTTTCTTCTGAGTGACTGATTGATGTTGAAACAGTGAGTCGGCGAACGCATCGTGGGAGATCGCCCAGGTGTCTCTAAAAGACGAGGGGTTCTACGACTGCATCGCCATCAGTAGCGCAGGCACAGGCCGAGGACGCACATTCCTCGACGTCTCCGGTGAGCACAACGGCCAAAAATAATTTCCCGCAAAGGAAGTTAGATTATGCTAGCAACACAAAACACCGTCTGTAATGTTCCCAACGTGAACGAACCCTGCCGGCCTCTCAGAGCCGGGGCGACCCCATCGGCAAAGGCCGATGCAGTAAACGGTGTGTAATTGATCGCATGTGTGAGGTTCCAGAGTCCAGAAAGCTAATTTTGACAGTGTCTTTGCCTGTTTCCCTTCACTGCCTCCAGACCCTCCCCTAATTGGGAGTGGTTTAATGTAGACTCCTCCTATTTGGAATCTGAATATACAGGCATGATAATGCAAAAAACATGCTCCAGAATGTGAATGAATGGTGATTCCATGCTCTCCTTAGCCAAACAGCAGTGAAGGACATTCCTTTCACTAAACGGGCTGTTGTGTGTGACTGAGGTTTACTTCATGCTCAGTGTAACGGACAGTCACACACACACACGCACACACACACACACACACACACACATGGTGAGTAAAGTCTGGGGTATGTTTTAGTTGACTGTGGGACTGGATACATCTTTTATACTGTACATTTTATAGTCCCATAAAACATAGTTGTCCTGTGCTGGACATCTTTGAATAATTTAATTCAGGGTTTATGTTGAGATAATGTAGAAAAGTTTTGAAATAAACAAGCTTTTTCCATTCTAATAGTAAATGGGCACAAGATTCTTCAAGATTCTTCACTAAGAGTTCCTTTGCATAAGTAAATTGCTTTGATTGTTGTTCATTGTTGTTGATTGCTTCAGATCACCAGTGCATTTAGCACAGAGCAGGACAGGGGTGACACACATTTCTAGGCTCTTCCACTTCCCGTCTTGCGGCCCCTGGCTGATCCCTTCCCTTTCAGAGGGGCGGTGCAGAGCCACCAGACTCCTCCGCTGCTGTGGTATTCCAGAGCCTCTTTATCCACGAGAAACCCTTGGAGAAACCCTTGGAGAAACCCTTGCCACGACTCTCAGACACTCTGAGCTAATCAGACATTTCTGGCTCCAGGGAGTGTCTTCTGGAGCCTGACCTGCCTTTAAGCTTATCACTTTATCCCTCTCTAAGAGAGGCAGGGTGGCAGAGCAGATTTTCCAGGCAGACAGAATGCAGACGCAGTGTCACAACGACCCTCCTGTCTTCACTCTGGCCAGTGCTTAGTCCTCCCCTGCAGTACAAATGTTCCTTTCCCGATCGTGCAGCCACCGGTGACGAGTTCAGCCGTCCTCCCTCCACATTCACGTGCTTCTGCATATATTCCCATCTCGTATGCTCATCCACCCATCGGTCATCGCTCCCCTCTTCCCGTTCTTAGATCACATTCTCAGAGTGCAGCACTCAGCACCTCAGAGGTCACAGACGTTTCGTGTGTGTGCGTGTGTGTGTGTGTGTGCGTTTTGAACAGGAAGCAAAGGAACCAATTAGGAACAATCAACGTCTGTAGCAACAGATCCCTCTTGCACGTGGGAATGAAAGTTTTTATTTTCAACAGCTTAACCCTCCATTAAAAAGGCAAGCTGCTTCTGCTTTTCACTTGAACATTTAATTTAGATGCTTATTGACTCGTGTGTGTGTGTGTGTGTGTGTGTGTCTGCGCAGAGCCTCCTCCGGCCATCACGGTGCCGGCTAACGTGACTGCGTCTCCGGGCGCTGTGGTGCTGCTCACCTGTGTGGTGGCCAGTGCGGTGCGCTTTAACCTGACGTGGCAGCGGGGGGGCGTGGACATGCGAGGGGATGCCCGCGTGCGCCTCGCTGCCAACCTGTCCCTGGAGATCCACCGCGTCGCCCCTGACGACGCCGGCTGGTACACCTGTGTCGCCGCCAACGAAGGCGGGGCATCTGCCTCGCGCGTCTACCTGAGTGTACAGGGTGAGTGAGTATATGCATGCAAGTGTTTTTGTGTGTGCTTACTCTGTGTGTGTGTGTGTGCGTGCGAGAAAGAGAGAGAGTATGTTTGTGTGTGTGTGTTTTCATGCACTGTAGACATCCTTCACTTTTTGTAAATTCAATCTAATCTAATCCTGTTTAAATTAGGATCAAAGGTCAAGTATTCAAGGGTCAAAGTTTGCAGCAATAATCCTGCTGAATGTGTTTTATGTGTATTTAAGTTCTGATGAGATTTATGCCTTGGGAATTGGGCGGATCTTCTCGAGGACAGATCTGTTTTTGGTGAATGGACTCCGTAAAAGTAAAATATCCATAAATGATCAGTTACCTCATGAATACTTCAACTTGGGGCATCTGATTCATTATTGTGTGAAATAGTGGCGGCAGCTGTGGAGTAACAGGCAGGTGAGGAGTGTTGTAGAATGGGAGGTGGAGGTTCTTGTTACGGAGACTGAGGTGAGGAACTGAGGAAAGACGTTTGGTCTCGACAGTGACATCACCGGCAGGTTTGAGTGGCACCATATAGCTGCTGAAGAGGTGGGAAAAAATCCCTAAATCCCTTCATCCCTACAAAGCATCTCTACTCTGCATTGTCTGGGTCTCGAAATGTGAGGAACCTTGGCTTAAGTTTACGAGGTTCATTGGCCTAAATCGGCGTGTTTCAGGTGTGGAAGGGGAAACCCTGTACCAGAGGCACCGTGTTTCAGTCCTTGCTTACGGTCAGTATCCTTCCTCAAGCAGTGATTTATCCCTGTCCTGCGTTGGCGTGCCTGGTCATTGGGAGAACTTCTTAACGGATTAACAGCAGCAGCTGAACGTGTGCAGTCCTGGAAGTGAGAAGGGAAAGTCACATAGACACAAACCTTAAGATCACAATCATCCCAGTATGAAACTTCAAAGTGACAACCTATAAACAGCCATTAAACACTATAGGTTTAGAAAACCTGTAAATCTTCTGTATAGAAAGAGCCATATGAGGGAGATCTTTGTACCTTATGATTTCTCCCTTTTGTTGACTGATGAGTGTCTGAATTTACCATAAATAGAAACCATCTTGTCTTCTCTTGCCTCTATCTTTCCTGAACACATACTCTATCGAGCTTTCATCTCTTTTTCGTCTCAGTTGCCCTCTATTTTGGCCCTATGTCAGGTTCTTCAGACTGTAGTCACACTCGGGCCTTTTGAACAGCTGTCACAAAAGGCGTAGTGTGTGTGTGTGTGTGTAGTGTGTAATCACCACCTGCTGAGACTCCTGTGTTGTCCCAGTCATTATGAACCTCTTTGAAGTCGGACTGCTGACATAGTGAGGGCTGGACAGGACAGAGGGAATTACCCTTTACACTTCCATCGCTAGCTAACACACACACACACACACACCCACACACACACACCCACATACACACACACACCCACACACACACACCCACATACACACACACACACCCACACACACACACCCACATACACACACACACACACACACACACACACACACACACACACACATATATATACAATGTTTGCCTGTTATATTACGTCATGCAATGACATGGGAGAGTAATGGCAGATGAATTAACCTGCCCATCGCTTCACTCTGCATAGCCTTCTCTCAGAATGACGATAAACCATGTAGACAAGTTTGCAAAAAGTTGATAACCGTCGGTAACTGAGTTGAGAACAGAACAGCCTCAGTGTGGAGTACAGCGTACGGTAAGCTTTGCGTTTGTAGGCAGCAGCTTCAGGCCTATAGGGGAAGTTGGAGGTGAGCGTAGCTCCAGGCCATTGGAGAGGATGACACCAGAGCCAGCGGTGGGGGCTGGCTGAGCAGTTAAATGTCTGCCTGGGGACGATCTGGTCTATTAGACCAGGTTTTAGTGACTAAGACTTGAAATAATTACAGCTTTACAGGCAGACAGAACAACGGCTAAGCACGACTGTTTAGCTGCGTCCGACCTTAAAGAACATAATTGCTCGAAAACCTCATAGACTAGACCTCACCAGAGCGAGTTCTCAGTGCCATTCTCATTTTTTCCATTTCCGTTACAGAGGAAATGTGTTACATGAGCAACACACCCACTATTGATATTAGCTAATGCAGGCCAGAGCTGAATCAGCTCTTTGGGGTGATTTTCTCACTTGCTGCTTAGCCTTGGTTGTAGACCCCATGGAGTGCAAACCCATGCCCGTCTGGGACGCCAAGCATGAGAAGAAACTGCAAGTCGGCGGTAGGAAAACCTCCCTCAGATCCATAAACCAGAGGGATGGACTTCCGGAGGAAAAAAACAGAAAAGAGAAAGGCCGAATAAATTCGTCTCGCTTCAAGCAGCCTGCGGGTGTTTGAAATCGGTAGTCCCACTTTTGTGAAGTGGAGAGAGAATGTTGGAAAATTTATGGCGAAAAATGTATTATTGAAGTCCTGAATAGCGAGGTTCTCATGTCGTATTGTGCTGGCTATTATATGTACTGTGAACACGACCCCCAAGGGTGTACAAAATATGGAGCACACAAAATATTATGTGCATAATTACAGAGCTTGTTTTGACAGAAAATGCATATGTGTAATGGAAATTTTATTTATTTCCTTGAAATCTCTAAATCTTTATGAGCCATTATGACATACTGTTACAGATGAGTCCAATTTAGCCCATGAAACAAAAGTCTGGTGGCAAGACATTGGGTCGTGAAAGATAATGTCTCTGATGAACGCCGCGCATGTTTCTGCACAGCTCCGCCAGTGGTGACCGTGAGCCCGCAGAACCAGACCTTCAGCACAGGGGACGAGGTGTGGATCAGGTGCACGGCTAAAGGCTACCCCTCCCCCACCGTGGTGTGGACCCACAACGACATGTTCATCACGGGCTCCAGCAGGTCAGAAGCCCCATCAGCCGGCAGAACCCGCCCCGTCACGCGGCCTGGCCCGTCCCAACCGACGGGGGCAAACGGCCGTCGTTCTCCGGGTGCCTTCGTAAGTCGTGCTTGGTTGGCACGGTTTTGAGGCTGACCTTGTGCTGTCGCGTTCTCTTGTGTCACCAGGCACAGGATGACCCCGGACGGCACGCTCTTCATCAGGAAGATGGTTAGGAAGGACGCAGGCTCGTATGGCTGCCTGGCCAGCAACCTGGCGGGAACAGACACCCGGGCAGCCCTGCTCAGCTACATCGGTTAGTCTGTGGAACACCATCGTATAAGAACATCAGTACTCCCAGTATTATTTTCTTAAATCTTTTTTGGTATATCTTAAATGCGAATGAATAGTTGGAGGTGAAGCAGTTGCTTTAGTTCCTGGAAATTTGCAAGTGTAAGATGACAATAAATGATAAATAATACAATCCCTACAGTCAGTTTTTTGTGTCAAGCTGGAATGGAAAGAACCACACCTGTTCAGTGGATAGGCATCTTCTGTCTACTGATGTCTGATCAGAGCCTTTCCCTGAATCCTAAGAGCCGCCCCAGGTGACAGTCCCCCAGAGCAGGCTGCTGATTGGCTTAGGACAAAAGGTCGTCATGGAGTGCACAATCACAGGAATCCCGCAGCCAGAGGTTCTGTGGTACAAAGGTGAGGACATGCATCCTGAGCGCAAGGTTACAGAGCAACACCAGCTTCACCTGTATCACAAAAACAAGCAGCATTAAACAAACTGGCTGTGTCCAAATGAACCCCACAAAGGAGGATGGTTTATTTAAACCTGAATGTTGTCACCCACCATATGTACAGCCAAAACAAATAGCCACGTGGCGACTGCAGGGATGCTAACACACGTGTCTCCCATAGGTGACCAGAGGGTGAAGGAGTCCATGTTTGTGAACATGGACCCAGAGCAGGGCTCCCTGAGCATCCAGCAAACAGAAGACGCAGACGCTGGAGATTACATCTGCGTGGGAGTGAACATGGCAGGCACCTCGCAGGGGAGGATCACACTGGACGTGGGCTGTAAGCAATTACTTCTCACAGTCCTGGTAGCTCTTAGATAACTCATATTGTTAATTAGACACACATGCTACTCTCTGTCGCACTGCTGAAGAATATTCCAGAAATATTAGTCCATGCATCTGTTCAGCATTACAAAATAGAAACAGCAGCTAAGAAGCTGGAGTGTAAAGTTCATTGAGAAACATTCTGCATCATTTTAAAGCAGAAATTCATGTTGTCACATTTTTAGCATTGGTATATTGTCACACCATCACAGCTTTTTTAGAACATTTTACCAGACTGATGGAACAGCTTTGCACAGGCTACTGTGTATATGACATTACACATGGCTGTGAAACTGGCTGTTTATCCAAATGCTTCACTGATAAACACTGGAAACACTGTGAATGGTAGGACACATTCAAAAATATATGTTGCATTTTTAACTGTTCTTTGGGAGAAGTCTTAACATTTGTTATTTTAGGGAATATATTTAAGTGAATTCAGCTGTTACGAGTTGTTCCAGTCTTAAACTTTATGCCTTTTGACAATAAAATTTATGATGTATCTGACTCGTCTTCTCCACACCAGCGGCTCCGGAGTTCACGAGGCAGCCGTCCGATGTGGCTGCAGACATCGGCTCAAACGTCACTCTTGCTTGCCACGCCCACGGACACCCTGAGCCACAACTCATCTGGAGACGGGAGGACAACACCGCCCTCTCCTCCCGTCGCCAGGGCCACAGCACTGTCACTCAAAAGAAGGGCGGAGACCTGCTCATCACCAGTGAATATGTTTTTCTTGGAATCTTCTCTAGATTTCTTATAATCTGGTGGTGATATTAACTGATTTAAACAGTCCTGTTGGACCAAATCACTTGGTGCCAATAATTGTGATCTTTATCTTTTAGACCTCTGGGTCGAAGATGATAGTACCTACGTGTGTGAAGCTCATAATCAGTTTGGCAAAATCCAGACCAAAGCCAGAGTGACTGTCACAGGCCTGGGTAAGATTCTGTTACCAGTTAGCACATTTGTTTTAATGCAGATTTTCAATTAAACAATAAAATGCAGACTTAGAGGGTTATAGGAAGTTAGATTTGGGAGTTAGGTTGCATTTCTAGGCCTACATTACTCAGCTGCTGTTGTTGAAGGTTGGCCATTCCTTTAAACTGACTGATGGAGTCAGTTTGAACTGAGGACAACAGTTGGTCCACAGATGAGCCTTTCTATATTTTCTGCTTAACCATACATAATGAGTCAGATGAAGTTGTCCTACAAGCAAAGAGCCAATGAAGCAGTGATATTTGTGGAAAGGTCTGTGTGTGTGTGTGAGAGAGAGTGTGTGGATATTGCTTCACATGGGCAAGTATGACCAATCAATGAACTTAAAAGATTCATGTTCTGTGAGTGTGTTGAGAGCATGCATTACTGTTCATGACCTGCAGTCTCATATATCCAAGTGCATATGAATACAAGAAGGTCTGTTTCCTGTGTGTTTATAAGGACTCACTGCGAGTTTAGTGGGTTCACCTCAAAGAATGGATGGAACGCAGGCAAGCTAATGTATTTATGTTTGATCAAAGAGCTGGAGACACAGCATTGGGCCGGTCTTTCCAGGTCTTTCTGGAACTCTCCGGGGTGAGCTCTCATCCCACAGTCTGCTGGTCTCCTCACTTCAAAGTGAGCCTTAATCAGCTGGCCTGGCTTGCACAAGAAAGAGCTCCATGTGTTCAGCGAGGAATGTTACGAACACCGAAGTTCAGAATGCGAACATAAATGTGAATGTGAATGTGGAGTTAACCTGTGAATGCCTGTGGACATTGGTCAAGGTTTTTGTGTGTATGGATGTGTGTGTGTGTGTGTTTGTGTGTGTGTATTATTCTCTAAATGCAACAATAATGCAACATGTAAAGACCATAAAACACATCACTCACATATGTCTCAGTCATCCCATAATATTCTGCTGTGCCTCACTGGCCCACTGACACTTTTTATACATCCTCTGTGGTAACCAAGGAAACTCAACAAGCAAAACAGGAGACGTGCGGTCAGCCCAGTGAGTGTTGGACATCAGTGTTTCCACTGGAGTACGTCTCCCCTTCCCCATTCAGAAACTGCAGCTCAGCATAGCAGAAGGCCAAGTGCCTGTGCTAAAGGGACCAGCCTCTGGGCAGCCAAGATGAGCTTTAAAAAAGCCTGATCCTTCCAAACACACAAACACACGCTGTGCATCTGTGACATTGGGGCTCAGACTCCGGGGGAAGGCAGGGCGGGGACAGAGCACATCTGCATTCCATGGTTAGCCCGGTTTAACATTTCCTTGACCGAGCTAACCAATGAGCGCTTATTGAGCTGAATCAGGTGTGGTAAAGTAGAGAAGGTCCAAATGTCAACAGTACTCATCTGTCTTGGCTTGGTGTTCCTGGACAAGGTCATTAAATCTGATCCAAGTTGACTTATTGCATATATGTGTAGAGAAGCAGGATATATTTATGCGTAGATGGGCGGGTACATATACAAACGCAAGAATTTGTTTGAGCCCCAATGTGCTGTGTACATGAACAGATGATACAAATTATGCTGTTCAACTTTGGGCTCCAGTGTACTGAATTTGAAATGACTCAAATGGGGCAATTAAGAGGGGAGTAACTGTGACTCCGTTACTGCAGATGTAAATACCATCAAATTGAAGCTTGAAATCTAATTAGAATTCATTAGAATTTAGTTTGATTTTACGTCCAGAGTGCAGGAGTGTGGATTCAAAATAATAAAAACGATCATTGTCTAGTTACTCTGCTTGCACATAGAAGGGTGTGCATTGGGTAAATATACTGGATTTTGGATGGAACATAAAAATTAACATAAGGTTTGTTGAGGAGATATAAGTGTTTTGTCACTGTGGTATGGCTGAAGTGTGGACTTGGGCCTGCACACCACACTGAACACTATCAGATGCAGATGATTATGCAGAGGTGTTTCACATACATTTTTGTACTGAACTGACTGCATGTGTCTGTATCTGTGTGTGTGTGTGTGTGTGTGTGTGTGTGTGTGTACAGTCTCTCCCGTGATAGCGCTGAGCCCTGCAGAGGTCAGCGTGGTAGAAGAACAGCAGGTCACTCTGCCTTGCGTGCTATTGGCTGGCAACCCACTTCCTCAGAGACGCTGGCTCCATGACAACACCCTGGTGAGATTAACACACACAAACATGCACTACACACACACTGAACATATAAACACCATACATCACACAACCGTATCTTCTTCAGTCTCGTTTATATGGAACATGCAGGTTCAGGTCCGTATGCATGCCTGTGTGCGTTTGTGACAGGTGACGTCAGGCCCGTACGTGAGTATTCGGCGAGACGGCAGTCTGCATATTGAGCGGGTGAGCGTGCAGGAGGGGGGAGTCTACACCTGCGTGGCTGAGAACGTAGTCGGCTCCAGCAACCGCACCACACTGGTCCACATATACGGTGAGAGTGCGTGAGAAGCTACAACCATGTCTGGCTTGCCATGTTGTTGCTATTGATTGTGTGTGTTGAGAGAGGCACTGTTTGAGTGTGTGTGTGTGTGTGTGTGTGTGTGTGTGTGTGTGTGTGACTGTGCAGTTTTTTTTTTCAGGGCATCTGCCTATACTGGCACTAAAATAAGTTTGTAAGTGTGCCCAGACCAAATGGAAATCTGAATACAAGATGCTAAAAGTCAAGAGCTGTTCATGAGAGTTCAGTTCTGGGTTCTAGCCGGCTAAGTGTGCAGGGTGACATACTTCCTCTCTTCCTGTTGCTGTCAAACAAGTCTATCCAATCAAGAATCAAGAATCTATCCAATCAGACAAGTCAAATAAAAATGACCAGTTTGTGTTTTGTTTGTAGCTTTTGTGCAACAAGGTAGGAGTCGTAGATTAGGGAAGACCTAGAGCAGGGTGAGAAGAATCCATGCTGGAAAAACCTTGCTGGGTGTTACAGGTTCAGAATCAGGCCAGTATTAATCATCCTGTAACCTTCTGCTTCCTCTGTACCTGGTGGACGTAAAATTGTAAAACGTAAAATTGTAAATATTCCACTAACACTGTACTACCAAAGTGTATGTGTACACACTTACACACATACACACACCCTTTCACTCACTCTCTCTCTCTCATTCTCTTTTTTTGTCTCTCTCTCTCTATCCTGGAGAGCACCTATTCCGTCATATTTGAGCTCCATTCATATTTGAGCTCCATTCATATTTGAGCTCCATGCATATTTGAGTTAAGCTGGAATACAGTGAAAACAGTAACAGCTGTGTGGGGCAAATCCAGTGTCACTTATACCAGAACCTGTCTCTCATGTCTGAAAGTCAGGTGGGAATTGACTGTGGCATCATTCATTAAAAAAAAGACCATAATAGTCTAGAGTTAGTATTTATACATGGTATATAAACAGAGTATGATATGAGTGTTTAAAAGAGATAAAGAAAAGAGTAAACAGAGAGAGAGAGCGAGAGAAAGGAGAAAGAGACTGAGCAAAAGTGCCTGGTTTGAGTGCTTGTTGCTCTATAGGGCTTGTGTATAAGGCCATCTACAAATATAAATCACAAATTGAGCTGTTAAGTTCCATCTCTCTAGACTCCGTGTGTTTCCACGGCTAATCTCTTCCACACGTGCTCCGGGCCTTATTCAAAAAACAGAATCAGACTGAATAAAATGCACGTGCAAAGGCATCCATACTGTCCTCTACAATTATTGGCATCCCTGGTGAAGCTGAAAGGGTTATAAGAACGAACTCCTGTTGAATCAGATGAATCACACACTGAACAATTATACAATTCCAACCAATAAATGAAGGACATTTAGTCTGTGAAGAATAACTAAAATAATAGAGGCATGATCTACATAAACGATTTATTTATATGTAAACAAATGTACCCCACAGATCTTCTCTCCTGGAAACTATTGTTTTTAACAAAACCACATGTGCCACAATTGTTGGCATCCCTAGAAATTCTTAGAAACCAAATGTAACTGAAACCTTGTTTTCCATTTCTATTTTACGTTAATTCTTTGGCCAGAACTAGGAGCTTTGTCTAGGAACTTTAAAGCAGTGGGCCTTGACTTCCTGTTTTAAAGGGTTCGTTATATGAGGTGACACAGCGGTCAACCTGCATGATCTGGAGAGTTTTTAAAGAGGAATGGTCTCAGATTCCTTGCTCTATATTCTCCAACCTCATAAGATGTTATAGCAGAATACAAAGAGTTTTATTAGCCACAGGAATTCATACAACCTATTAAATTCAGGGGTGCCGATAACTGTCACACAGGTAAATGAATAAGTGTACATACATATGCATATACACATGCACAAATAGGTACATATACATATGCCCATATATGTACATATACTTATACATATGCATATACATATAAAGTGGCTTTAACAAAACTACCAGAGGAGAAACTAACTGTGTTCCTGAAAGAGCCTTTCAAAAGCTCCATGAAGTAATGTGTGTTCCTGCTTGCCAAGTCTGCCTTCCCACTGCCTGCACCTGGGGGTCTCTGCACTGCCCTAGGCAGCAACAGGCACATTACACAGAGACTGACACTGAACGCTGACTCCACAAAACCAAACGTCCAGCCAGTATGTTTTTATGTACGTACGTGTGTGTGTGTGTGTTTGTCTCCAGTGATGCCCACTATTCAGCATGGTCCTCAAGTGTTCAGTACCATTGAGCGAACTCCCATTTCTCTGCCATGTTATGCTCATGGGGTGCCCAAACCAGACATCACCTGGTCTAAGGTATGATCACTAAACACACACACACACACACACACACACACACACACACACAAACTTCTTACTTAAAGGGTGTAAAATTGTCTAAGGTATAGCTATTGCCACTGCTGAAAACCTGAGCCATGGATAATAAAATACAAAGCTACCACTCTAGACATTAACAGAAACAGAAATCAGACAGAAACAGACGATTTGCTGTCATCCTGTATGTTGCCCGAGCAAGCAAACCACAAGTGCTAACCAGCTAAGTGATATCCCAGAATGCACTGGAGTACCGTTTTTTTGGGGGGGTTTTTTGCAGCATGAATTTATTTCTCCCATATTTTCTTTCGACTGCGCCACTCTTCCAGTTGGCACAGGCAGACGGGTCTGTGGCCTGGCACTGCCGGCCCGGGTTCAACCCGGGGATCGGTGCTGGGGAGATCTGCCACAGGCGCATCTGGATACATGCACCTCTTAACTGATTTATTCCACGGTGTCCTTTCTGAAGTAATATGGGTGAAACCAAGCCTGCAAGGTGTGTGTGTGTGTGTGTGTGTGTGTTTGAAAAAAAGATTGCTTTTTTTCTTGTAAAGACGGCACAGTTAAAGGGAATAGGGTGGCAGAGGTCTGTGAAATCTGATGCCCTGTAATCTGTGCAGCAGACACCCAGTGCTGACTGAGCTCTGCCTTCGTGTTCCACGCCATGATGTGATTGGCGCGTTCCTCCAGTAACACACTGAATAGAAGCTGTGGGCCTGCTGTCAACTTTACGAGGGTCCCCACAGTAAAAAAAAGGGCAGATCTCGGATAAGGTCCTCTGGCAATACTGATGTTAAACTCAGCAGGCTGAACGCAAGAAACTGATATAGGAACAGTACTGCTGGGATACTTTCTGAATGTTGAAGATTTTTGCAATGAACTAAGTGGTTTAAAGATCACAGGTGGCCTTGAACAGACCATTGGTCTGCAGGGTTGCCTTGAGATCCATCACTTTAATGTAACACACCTGACTTCAGCTCAGGAAAGTCTACAGCAGCTTGTGAATGTGAACAGCACAGACGGTGGAACGGGTTTGGAGATCAGATACCTGCTGTTAGAGTATACAAATGTAAGAATGGTTCTAGTTTTCCACAGACTGCTCCCAAAATCTGGTTTAAATTCTTTTCCTATACCTTTATAATAGTTGCAGGATTAAGCCAGGATCAGGTTTTGACTTAAATGATAAAGAATAGGACAAAGTGGCCAACCTAAAACCTACATGGTATTAGCACTCTTTCAGTTAACAGTTCTCTATTGGACCAAAAGTATTCATATATCTATATAAAAATGTGTGTATGTGTGTGTGCTTGTGTTGTGACAGCGTGGGGAGGTGGTGGACCTGAGCAGTGGGATGTTCTCTCTGGAGGAGGATGGTAGTCTGCACATCGCCTCTCCTGGAGGAAATGAGACTGGGGAGTTTGTGTGCACAGCCACCAATGCAGCCGGGTACAGCTCCAGAAAAGTGCAGCTCACTGTCTATGGTCAGACCCCATCTGATCCCCCTCTCGTTTACAGTGTCTCTGCTTCTTTGATCTTTCAGTTTCTTTCTTTTTTCTCTCTCTTTCTGTTTCTCTCTAGTTCCAAGTTACTCCTGTTTTTGTGATTTAGGAGTCCCTTTCTGAGTGTCCTTTTTTGAACTTTAACTGAGTTGTTTCTCTGTGATCTTTCCTCAGGCAAGAGCTTTCTTTATCATCTATTACCGTGTGTGTGTGTGTGTGTGTGTGTGTGTGTGTGTGTGTACATGCATATTCCTGTGTTTTCTCTCATCATCTATTACCGTGTGTGTGTGTGTGTGTTCAGTGAGACCCAGACTGAGTGGCGGTGGTTCCAGTGATGGGTTCAGACCAGGAGAACCGCTGGACATGTCTGTGAGGGTAGGAGATGATGTCACACTGCCCTGTGAGGTACAGAGCATCCCACCCCCCACCATTACTTGGGCCAAAGACAAACAACTAATCTCCCCTTACTCCCCCAGGTAAACACATACAGATGCGTATCTTTTTCTCTCTGTTCTTCTCTGAGTTAGTTAACATTGTGGACAGACTGTGGCTCGAGTAGGTTTGTTTTCTTGGCTGGGTCTGGTTGGATGACTAACATGTGGCCTCAGCCATTTCTACATGTTCATTATGTCATGACTTTGCTGTATGGCTTTAAGGCACAGATATTGTGGTCAGATTAAAATTACACCGCAACCAGACTCTCCCGCTTTCAGTTCACTCCGACGCAGCTGAGAGGTGTAATTATGGAAGCTTGCCAGTGTCCTTTCTTGTGGGTTTGTGGGTAGCTTATGAAAACCTGCGCCAGACCAGGCATGCGTGTGTGTGCGCAGTTATCTGTTTTGCTGCAACCGGGACTCACTGTGGTCTGTGTATCGACTTCCCACTGCCCCCCCCCCCCACACACACACACACACACCACACACACACACACACCTCCTCTCCCTGCCTGACAGACACACTCAGCTGCCCTCAGGCTCCATGAAGATCATGGAGGCACGCATCACAGACAGCGGCACGTACCTCTGCGTGGCTACCAACATCGCCGGCAATTTCAGCCGGACAGTCAGACTCCGCGTCCTCGGTAAGAGCTGCAGGTGGCATCATCAGCATATGTAGCAGTTCACTGTATGGAACTACATGACTAACTATATCCAATTAATATTACTGTGTAATAAGAAATGTCTGAACATACACAATGATTACACATGGTTTCTGAATACAGGGACATTTTCTCTCAAATACAATTATCGAAATGTCAGAAATTTTTAAGAGCACAATATCAACCTAATGAGAGGAATACATTCTTTCATACGTCACACATACATCGATCAACCATATCATTAAAACCACTGACAAATAAGTTGAATAACATCACAAATCTTTTTAATGACCTGACAAGTACCTGACAAGGAGTGGGGTATATTAGGCAGCAAGTCAGTTCTTGAAGCCGAAGTGTTGGAAGCAGGAAAAATGGGCAATTGTAAGAATCCGAGCGGCCTTAACAAGGGCCTGATTGTGATGGCTGAACAGCTGGGGCGGGTCATCTTCAAACGGCAGGTCTTGTGGGTTGTTCCCGGTATGCAGGGCTTAGTCCCTGCCAAAAATTGTCCAAGGATGTAGAACCAGTGAACCAGTGACAGGGTTATGGGTGCCAGTGACTCATTGACGGTCATGAGGAGTAAACGTTGGCCCATCTGGTCCAATCCCACCGAAGAGCTGCTGTAGCACAAATTGCTACTACTGTGTGCTGTGGCATGTGATTATACACCTGAAAGATCAAGTTCTGGTGTCCCATGCTCCAAATTCACTTTTAAAGCAACTGTAGACCCCACTTCAAACCCACACTGATTTCTCTACTGCCGTTCCCAGCCTCACTGACAACCATTAATGAATGTTCAATGCCCCCCATTAATGAATGTTCAATGCCATATTGGATTTACACAATGCTCCAAAAGCACACACTGAATGAACCTCTACACATTTGCCCATTGCACTGACCCCACACAGCCAATCACTTCCTAAACTGCACAATCCATTCTGCCCCCCCCTCCCCCCCAATGATTAAGGCCATACCCAGACCCACTGGCACCATTACATACTCAGCACTACCACTTCCATTAGGATTTTACCCACTATGCCACTGAGCACTCCCCAATAAGGCAGATCAGTACTGGGCTTCCTGGTAACTAAGGCCATACCCAGCCATGCTGGAATCATTAATGTGTGCTCAGTGCCACCAAAAGAAGGTGAGTCAGCAGAGACAGTGTGATGCTCAGGGTGATGATGTGCTGGGAAACCTTGGGTCCACCTACTCAAACATTACTGCAGACCAAGTACGCCTCTTCATGGAAATGGTATTCCCTAATGGTATTCCCTAAAGGTATTCCCTAATGGTATTCCCTAATGCCCGTGGATATTGTGCCGTGCCACGCTAGAAAAGTTGTTCAGGAATGATTTGAGAAACATGACAAATAATTCAAGATGATGACTTCTCCAAATTCCCCAGATCTCAATCCGATCCAGCATCTGTGGGATGTGCTGGAAAAACCAGTCCGTTTCCTACAGGCCCCACCTCACAATTTACAGGACTTGAAGGACCTGCTGCTTATATCTTGGTGTCAGATCTTCAAGGGTCTTGTGGAGTCTGTGCCTCAATATGGTTGTTTTGGAGGGACACGTGGTCCTACGATATTAGGTTTTAATGTTGTGGCTGATCACTGTATATTCATTAGTTACATTCAAAATCTATGTGAACCATCATATATGTATCATAATTTTATATTTCAGACCAGAACTGCTAAAATCAAAGTAATTGTACATTCATGGTAAAGGTAAAGGTAAACCCCAAACGCTAACAACGGTGGCATTTGTAAATAGCCATGTATTAGCCATGCTAATCTGCTAAACCCTGTGGCCTTCATCTGTCAGCACACACTTAGCAGCTGAGCCGTATGAACAGCTGTGTGTCGCAGTCCTCACTGCTGTGAAATCTGTGATTACACAGTCGCTTTGAGACCAACAAACTGTCCGTAAGAGCATTAGGATGAGGTAACTCCTTTGAGAATGGTGATTTGTGGTAGGGAAAATCTTCTGAGACAATGTTGTTTCTGTGTTTATTTTTGCTTAGTCTCCCACAGAGACCATTTGGAGATTAGCCTTTGAAGTGCAGAAGGTGATAAGGCTAATTGTTCCAACCTTAAATCGCAGGATAGAATGAAGAAGTATTGGTTTCAGGTTTGTTTGTTTTTTTGGTGATGTGTGTGGGATACAGGTTCAAAATTCACTCTTCCTATGGTTGATCTACTTGCCCAACAAGGCCAGTCCAGGCAGTACCGTAGAACAGGGGCTAGTTTTGCAGGGTCAGTCCCAGGTCATGGGCTAGTGATAGTGCTAGTGCTAGCCATGAACCAGTTCTGGATGTATGATTTATGACACTGACATAGATTTAGATCCAAATAAAAACTGTGGTTGTACCTCCTAAGGTATCTGGCTGCATTTTCTTTACTCATTTTCAGTGGTTTGTATTGCTGTAAAAATCTCTGAGGTGGTACGCTTCTAATGACTGTAACAGTTGGAAATACTATTTTTGTAGTATTTCCTAAACCTGAAAGGCGATGTCTCTGTTTTCTTAGGCCAGCAAGTTTCGATCCTTGAATTTCAATTAGGTGTCAACATCCTGAATGGAAGTTGAACTTAGTGTGAACAGGGAGAATACACAATGGTTCTGTCACCGTGTGTGTGCTGTAGCACTAGGACTGCATGTGTGAGCACGGGGCTTTTAAGGTGATTCCCACACTCCCACTAGAATCTGTGAGCCACATGCAGGGGGAAAACACTGCTGTCTGCAGTGTCTTCAGACACTTTGGGTATTGCAAACGATTGGGTGTGTTTATTCTTTACCATCATTACAATTAATCCTGAGTCGTTTGAAGTGGTGTTTACAGTGATTTAGATAAGAATGAACTGTTTTTGTTTAAAATTAACATGAAGCAATAAATGATGAAAAACGAAACCAAGAACACTAAGTAATCAACCATCGCTGCATAGCATCTCTGCCAGATATGGCCTTGAGAACTGATACGAGAATTTTCAGAAAGAAATACTCAAGTAGAAGTGATGAGTTCAATCATAGTGCATAGCAGACCTTTTCTGTAGGGGTCTATGAATACTTGATCATTTGAGTAGAGCTACAGTTAATTAGTACAATTTACACAACTGAATTAAATCATAGCAACTCAAATAGGTTGACAGGAACTCTCCATAAAAAACATGCTTTTCACGCCGAACAGTGTTAGAGTGGCGAGGGCTGGAGTGGTGCAGCTGTCACTGAGCAGACTAGTTGTGTTTAGAAATGTAGTTTAGTCATTATCTTTGTCTTGCTCAATCCGTCCAGTGCCTCCTAGTATCCTGGCCGGGCCACGCGTGATCAAGGTGCAGGTGGAGCATTCCATAAACCTGCCCTGTGTGGTGCAGGGGGTGCCCCAGCCCTCTGTGAGCTGGCTCAAGGACGGCGCCGCCCCGGTGGTGGACGGGACACATTACACGGTGTCCCTCGATGGAACTTTAGCCGTGCGAAAGGTGGCGCTCACCGATCAGGGAGTGTACACCTGCGTGGCAATCAACGTTGCCGGGCAGGACGAGGCCAACATTCAGCTCCAGGTGCAAGGTGAGGCAGTGTGCAGAAGCAGTGGGTGCTGGGAAAGATAGCACCAAAAAATGGGAAACACTTTACATTACACCACCACTTTTACAGTGTATGTATACCACTGATAAAGGTATTGCATTAACATTGCATTCACATGTAATTTGAATGTACTGATTTTTATATATTTGTATTATTAATGGTATGATTGCAGTGATAGTTTAATGGGTAGTTTTACCCAAGACACAAGTGCACAGCAAAATCACCACATATACAGTGTAAAATCTACATTAAATCCACACTTTACAGAAAAATACATACTGATGCCGTTTACCTAAGTGATTGTGCTTTGTGCAGTTTTTTAAGTCAAAGCTACATTATGTTTTGTGTTTAGCTATCACGTAATTCCCTGGTTTCATGATATTTCTGAATCCATGATACCCCCGATCCCATCATTTCAACCTTCTCTCTGACCATTCAGTTCCCCCTGTGGTGGAGGTGTCCGAACCCCCCTTCAACAGTCCCCTGCAGGAGAGAATCGCCAACCAGCAAATCGTCTTCCCCTGCCCTGCCAAAGGTGAGCCAGCTTTCCTGGTGTTCTACAAGAGGACACAGCCGGGGATTTGAACCATTTGTGTTCCATTCTTTCTCCCCTTCTATTTCCTTCCTTACTTCTCTCTCTCTCTCTCTCTCTCTCTCTCTCTATCTATCTATCTATCTATCTATCTGTCTGTCTTTCTCTTCTTTCAGGTTTGCCTCAGCCTGTGATTAAGTGGTTTAGAAACGGTCGTGAGTTGACAGGGAGCGAGCCGGGAGTGTCCATCATGGAGGACGGCACCTTGCTTATCCTGACCTCCATCTCGCCGCTGGACAATGGAGAATACACCTGCATGGCTACCAACGATGCTGGCAGCACCCAGAAGAAATACCAGCTCAAAGTCAACGGTGAGTCCACGGGTCTTGCCAACGACTGACCTTCTGCAGTGAGTGAGTGAGGTATTGTGAGATGAGGGACAAACACAAATCTGTAAATAGGAGCACCTCAGAACCTGGGTTAGAAAACAGTGTAACTCAGCCTGTATTACGGCAGTTTCTAAAGGGGTTCCCTGCGATTATCACTGATGACAGCACAGACAACACAGAGGAAGTCTTTATTTTCATCTGGGCATCCTAACATCAAAACGTCTGCCCATATCAAGATAAAACGTCTCAGATTTGACGTCTTAGAGTATCTGTCCTTTCATTTTCTTCTTCATCTTCTTCAGTGCCACCTGATGTGAAAGACGGTGGCCTACATGCCAACATCTCCGTGGTGATGAACCAGCCCACCAGTTTGGTGTGTGACGTCACCGGCACGCCTCCCCCAGTCATCACCTGGTATAAAGATGGTGTGCTGGTGTGTATACTTCCTCCATTAACTCATTCACTTGTTAAGGCTTATATTGTACATGAAACGTACCTGCTCATGTGCACAAAAACCTTTCTGGCTGCACATTTAGCTCCGGTTAATCACATTATCACTACTTTCCATGAGCGTAACATTAAGATGTGCAAAATTCTTTTTTTTTTTTTTTGCTGGTGATGAAGTTCACTCTCGTGGCTGAGCTCAGAGAGAGAGAGACCATAAACAACAGCACTCCTCATAAAAATGCTTTTATGAGGATCATTCTCAGGACAAACTGTAGTGTAAAAAAAAACGTTAGGAACTCTCAGATCATGCTGGACTAGCATCACGTCATGCTAGACCTTTCTTGTTCCAATGAATATGGCAACTTAATACCGGTATAATCAACTTCATACTAGTATAATCAACTTAATACTAGTATAATCAAAGTCTCATACATGATTAAAGATCTTTTGGACTTTCCTATTTGTTTACCAAGAATGGCAGATGCTAAATAAAGGATAAATGACAGTTTAATGGTCAGCGATGCTCTTACTGGTGTATCAGGGCCAAATTGATTTGCTTTGTGATGTGAAGTATCATTGTAGTGATGCCAGTAAGTAGTAGGTGGTAAGAATCATGATCATCTATGAGTGGGTTTGTGCTGTACCTTCTTCCCAGGTGGTTGCCAGTGCAAACGTGCAGATCCTGCAGAGAGGGAAGACACTGAGGCTGCTCAAGTCTGCCGTGACGGACGCGGGACATTACAGCTGCAAGGCTATCAACGTCGCAGGAAGCACTGAGAAGGACTTCCATCTGGATGTCCTGGGTGCGTCTGGATATACCATGGGTGGAAATGTTCCCAATGCATTATATCACGTCAGTAAGACGATTTAGCTCATAGAAGCTTATTCCACCATTCCTGTGCTCTTTACTAGTTCCTCCAACCATCATTGGACGAAGCGGCTCACATGACCTCTCTGTTATCCTCAATCATGAGATCACCTTGGAGTGCAAGGTCAAAGGCGTGCCCTTTCCCACAGTTCAGTGGTACAAAGACAGGAAGTGAGTTGACCCACCAAACCTCCATTAAGTTCTTACAGCAGTGACGACGTCAGAACCACCATTCTGAAGCTCGCACTCGTTTTGTCGCAGGCCGGTGTTCTCAGGAGAGCCCAACATTGACGTGTCTGATCAAGGCCAGGTGTTAAGAATAAAGAGTGCCCGGATGGGTGATCAGGCTCGTTACCAATGCAGTGTCACCAACTCGGCCGGAAAGCAGTCCAGGGACTTCAACCTCAGCGTCTACGGTGTGTGCTCGTCTGTGTCACAGAAGGAGATGGAAACCTTAGGGAAGTCTGTCATTCTCATATCCCTACATCCACATTCTCAGACTGTACTTCACCCAAACATTCTAACAGTGAGCTGAAGATGATGGTCAACTAGGGGCAAACGAGATCATACATAAGGTTAAAACAAATGGGATAAAATAAAAACTTCTGTTCTATGTTTTGATAAAACTGACTGACACCATATAATAACTGACATTTAATAATAAATGATAGACGATACTTACTGACAGATTAACTGGCTCCCACTGCTGTTCAAAACTACTCATTGGACACTGTAAAACATTCTCATAAAATGCAAGGGTATTGATTCCCCACCCAAAACAGTACAAGCACTTCACAGAGTCACTTTTAACCCTTGGATCAAAACCATTTCTTAAACATTGTGTGTGATGTGAGTTAGTTGACCTTTGTTATTGTATCTTCTCCCTGCCCTTAGTTCCACCCAGCATTAAGGGAGGGAACGTGACCTCGGAGGTGACAGCACTGCTGAGTAATTCCGTCACTCTGGAGTGTGAAGCACGTGGTGTGCCCCTCCCCGCCATCACCTGGTATAAGGATGGAGAAGCCATTTTGTCCAGCAGGCAGGTGCAGTACATGGAGCGCGGCCAGTTCCTGAAGATCCCGCGGGTGCAGGTGTCCGATGCTGGGCGCTACACCTGCAGTGTGACCAGCGTGGCGGGTACAGCAGAGAAGACTTATGATCTAGACGTTTACGGTGAGCTGCCAACCTCGTCCATAATATCAGAACTTTCTCTCTCTCTCTCTCTCTCTCTCTCTCTCTCTCCTTCTCTGTCTCTCTCAACCCCCATCTCTGTTCTTCTCTAGATTCATATATTTCCTTGACATTAACCTACAGCTCTTAAACAAGCATACAATTGAATCTTATCTCATCAAACTCTCCATAGTATAGGTTTTATGATTAGTTAAACCATTCAAGAGAAATGTAGGTGCAATATTTTATTTAAAATTTTCTTTACCTCAGCAGATTGCATGCACATGTTATGGCAACATAGACTGAGAGTCAATGTTCTTCCTCAGTTCCTCCGACCATAGCTGGAGGTTCAGATGTCCCCATGGAGAAGAAGGTGGTGATGGGTAAAGACCTGACCCTGGAGTGCGAAGCAGGTGGTCACCCCGCCCCCTCTCTCACCTGGCTGAAGGATGGCTCCCCCGTGAAGGCCGGTGAGAGCCTGCAAGTCGTCGAACAGGGCCGCAAGATCCACATCCTCAACGCCGGACCCTTCGCTACCGGTCGCTACGTCTGCGTGGCGACCAGCAACGCGGGCGAGACGGAGCTCAAGTATGACGTCAGCGTCTTAGGTACGCGCACATCCACACGTGCTGTGTGTCTGTCAGCTATTCATATTTACAACCACAGAGAAATGAATAACCCTTTGGAATGAGTTTCTCCCAAAATGCTACACATCTATCAGATCATATCAAACGGTTGACTTTAGAGTTCAGATAATCACTACAGTCGTTTTACAGTTATAAATATCAAAGCCAGGCCTCCTTCACTGGACTTGACTGGATTTTTTATGGGCCTTATTACTTAATGTCACCGTAACTGACATCACTCTTATGCCCACAATTTTACCCAGACGGCCAGACTGGCTCCAAAAGCTAAGCTACGCTTGTCTACTCTCCCGACGCTCACTGCTGGGTTATCGATGCCAGGGCGATTTGCATGAGCTTACCAATCACATTTGTTTTTGGGTTTTTTTGTTTGTTTTTTGTGTGTTTATTTTCAGTTTTAGCGTGAATCACCACGTAGCTGCACAGTTCTGCTTTCGTTTGCGTGATACTCAGAGAAAAGTCAGGCCCCATGCAGAAGAAGTCGGTTTGGCATCTGGACCTAAACTCGCAACAGACGCATCTGCTCTGCAGGCCTCTGCCGTCAGCCTGTCCAGACCCGTGGAGTGTTAGTCGAATGAGATTGCAGGAAATCGGACGTGAAGTGTGGTTTACGAGCTAGTGAACTGATTTAAAACTGGGTTAAAACCAAAGAGGAAAGTGTAGACAAGAAGGGGTCGGCTGTCAGTGTGTAAATTTTCTTTGTTCTTTTTGTCA
Organism: Sternarchorhynchus goeldii; assembly: GCA_028565775.1. Taxonomy (NCBI): domain Eukaryota; kingdom Metazoa; phylum Chordata; class Actinopteri; order Gymnotiformes; family Apteronotidae; genus Sternarchorhynchus; species Sternarchorhynchus goeldii. The sequence goes on from JAOXYF010000005.1 coordinate 3,238,725, forward strand.
TTTAAAATGAATAAAAAGACATCAGGAGCAGTCAAAACAGACAGAGCAAAAAGATTTCAGTCTCTGGCACCTCTCCAGATTCACAGATATATGTTCACAGATATATAACGTTTCTGGACTCCAGTTGTTTGTACTGGTTGTACTGATACACTAGCAGATACTGTATATTTTACAGCATAGTGATATTTTACAGCATGTCTGTTCTGGTTCTGTAGTTTCATATTTTATGTGTGTGTCTGTGTGTGTGTATGTGTGTGTGTGTTCAGTGCCACCCTCTATACATGGTGCGGAGGAGAGCACTGATGTCTCTGTGATTATCAACAACCTTCTAGAACTGGAATGCCATGCCACGGGCACACCTACACCGACCATCACGTGAGGAGCTGTTTCTCACGCACACTCATCCCTCACACCCCCCACACCTACACTGACCATCACGTGAGGAGCTGTTTCTCACACACACTCACCCCTCACACCCCCCACACCTACACCGACCATCACGTGAGGAGCTATTTCTCACGCACACTTATCCCTCACACCCCACTCACCTACACCGACCATCACGTGAGGAGCTATTTCTCACGCACACTCATCATTTATAGATGGCGTAAGAACGGAGAGCCAGTGAGGCATGGCGAGGGCGTGAGGGTCACGTCTAAAGGTCGCCGCCTGGTCATCCCCCGCGCTCAGCTCTCTGACACGGCGCTCTTCCAATGTGTGGCCTCAAACGACGCCGGGGAACAGGAGAGAGATTTTAAAGTAGTCGTCCACGGTAATGGAGAGGATTCATTATTACCCTCAGTAGCCTTAATCTTAATCTTAATCTTAATCTTAATCTTAATCTTTCAAATTGATCTGCCTGATGACTCTGATGGTCTTATATGAAGTGTTTTTAATTGGAAGGTCTAAATTGGAAAATGACTATAAATTGTTGCTTCTGTATGTATTGGAGCTTTCAATGAAGTATTTTGACATTATTGTTACATAACACTCCCTAGTGTTAATCTAACAATGTCCGTTTATTTATAGCACATTTTAAAAATGACAAACGTTGACCGAAGTGCTGTACAATTTATATGCTAAAAGAACATGATAAAATCACGATTAACTTATCGTATCTTTCTCTCGGCTTTAGTGCCTCCATCGATCCGTTCCACCGGCCCTGCTGAACGCTCGGTAGTCCTCCACAATCCCATGAGCCTTCAGTGTGTTGCCAGCGGCATTCCGGCTCCCAGCATAACGTGGCTGAAAGACAGCCGCCCTGTAGACACCACACAGGATTTGCTGAAGGTCTGGGCTTCAAATCCACCTCGTTCCTCGTGTAGCTGTGAGACTTTAGTTCAACAACAGCTGCTGAAATATATCACAAACAGCAGTGCACATTCACTTCAAATACTAGAGTGCAGAAACTACAATATATGGTCAAATATGAAATTGTTGTATTTTATATTAGTTTGTGTGAGTATGAACATTACAACGATCTGTACATTGCATTCGTGTGTGTACAAACATTACAACGATGTGTTAAATGCATATTTCTAATTCTTTCTCTCTGTTCCTCTCTCTCTCTCTCTCTCATTCTCTCTCTCTCTCTCTCTCTCTCACTCTCTCTTGCTCACTCTCTCTGTGTAAAATAGCTGGAGTCTGCAGGTAGAGTCTTGCACATTAAGGAGACTAGACTAGAGGATGCTGGGAAATACACATGCGTAGCCACCAACGCCGCAGGCGAGGCTCAGCAACACGTTCGCCTCAGTGTGCACGGTATGAGAGGTGTCATAAAGTGTTATAAAGCATTCATAACTCCTCGATGTGCACAGTATGAGAGGTGTCATAAAAAGTTAGAATGCATACATAACTCCTCAGTGTGCACGGTATGAGAGGTGTCATAAAGAGTTATAAAGCATTCACTCCTCAATGTGCACAGTAGGAGAAGTTTTATATATTGTTTTATATTGTTATCACTTTGTGGGTGAGGGAAAGGTCTTCACATGATGGTTGGTGTAGGTGTGGCACAGAGGGTGTCACACACCACATCACCATGTCGTGTAGAATGTCTCCAAACTGCTTATAATGTACTACATACGCCTGACATAGCCTGACACAGTTTCTGTTTCACAGAGCCTCCTAGTATCCAGTTCTCCGGGGACACTGTCAATCAAACCATCCTGGTGGGATACCAAATCCAATTGCAGTGCAAGGCGACAGGAAGTCCCATACCAGGTAAAAAGCATCAATTCATACAGGACACTCCCTCGATCTGTTCCACCAATCGTTGGTTGGGTTCCAGAGGTTCAAAGTCGCAGTGATGATGGTGGTGTTTCCTGCATCCCCCAGCCCTAACCTGGTATAAAGATGGCCGGCCACTCACCAACGCGGCTGGTGTGAGCATACGGAGCCGGGGGCAGGTGCTGGAGATCGACCGCGCGCAGGTATCCGACGCTGGGACCTACGAGTGCGTGGCCGTCAGCGCGGCAGGGAGGGCGGAGCTTACGTACAGCCTGCAGGTGTATGGTGAGTGTGTGCAGCCTTGGGGGGGGTCTGAATGTGTGTGTGCACAAGGATTCAGTACCAGATTTCCCCAGTGCCTAAAGCTGGACCTGCTCACATACTGTCTCTCTCTCTTTCTCTCTTTGCTCCTGTCTTTCTCTCTCTCTCTCTCTCTCTCTCTCTCTCTCTCTCTTTCTCTCTCTTTCTCTCTCTCTCTCTTCCTATCTTTGTAAATCTCCCTGTCTCCTGGTCTCCCGCAGTTCCTCCCTCCATCTCCAGTAAGGGTGGCGTGGTGACGGTGGTGGTGAACGATCCTCTGCGGTTGGAGTGTGAGGCCTCGGGCCTACCTGTCCCCAGCCTCACTTGGCTGAAAGAGGGCAGTCCCATCTCCAGCTCCTTCACCGGTGTCAAGGTAACGACCCCTGGCCCCTCCATCTCTCAGCCAATCACTGCTTTACCTGCTGCAGCACACCTGAATGTCCTCATTAACCCTCTGAGGACAAAGGCCATTTTCTTTGTTTTTGAGTATTTTCTTAAATATACTTATTTATATCGGAATGTTCAGAACAATCTAAGATCTCTTCCTAATGAGGTACAATTTGACTTGGAGCACTGTATAATATTGAGAATATCGAGTTCCAATTTTAGAAATATCTCATGTGAATACCTTTATGTATGTTGTGTGTGTGTGTGTGTGTGTGTGTGTGTGTGTGTGTGTGTGTGTGTGTGTGTGTGTGCTGCGTACTCCACATGGGTCGTGTGCACCTGTGCAGGTGCTGGCGGGCGGCAGGGTGCTGTCGTTCCACAGCGCTCAGGTGAGCGATGCAGGCGGATACACCTGCGTGGCGGTGAACGCCGCCGGGGAGCAGCAGAGGGAGTACGACCTGCGCGTCTACGGTGAGCTTCCAGCTACGCACACCTGCAACAACACGCTCCCAGGGACCTCCGCCAGCCACCGGTGTATCCGCCTGCGTTCTAATCTCACTTCTAATCTGCAGCGACAGATTAACAGAAAGCAGATGGTGCACATGGTTGCGCTCAACATTAAAAGTGACGCTTGTCTAATTCTCTTTGGGTTGAACCACGATCGCTGCTTTCTACCAGAAGGCTCTGCCCATAAACACCCAACATGCGATGCTTTGTAGGGAGGAGATTTCTGAATTTTGCCTTTCACCTTTAATGTTTTAATCAAAGAGATTAGGTTTTTAGTGTCTTTTTTTGAGGGTTAAGTGCTTCCAGTCCTGCGTTTTACTGGGGTCACAGCCAAAAAAGGCCAGAATAATCTCTTGAGAAAATAATCTTTCATTTTCATTTTGATTAAACCTTAAAACCTTAAGATTATGGGGTTAGGACAGAATGGTTCTAGCTTATGGGGTTAGGACAGAATGGTTCTAGATTATGGGGTTAGGACAGAATGGTTCTAATTATTTGTAACAATCAACGGTCTATCTGGTTACATTCAGTTTTATTGTTATTACACACATTCATATGTGCTTGGTGTAACAAAAAGCTTGTTATTTGAGTCAAATGTAGTTGTAGTAACAAACACAGGGTGAACTGTAGTATTTTTGGTAACAGTACCACAGTGGATAGTAGATCCACATCAAGGATCACACTAATTCCATGGAGGATGTTTTCACGATACTGTCTCACAGGTGTGTTTCTATAATGTGTTCATACGGGTGTGTGTTTCCATGATGTGCTCATACGGGTGTGTTTCTATGATGTTCTTATATGGGTGTGTGTTTCCATGATGTTCTTGTTTGGGTGTGTGTATTCATGATGGTCTTGTTTGGGTGTGTGTATTCATGATGGTCTTGTTTGGGTGTGTGTATTCATGATGCTCTTGTTAGGGTGTGCTTTTTCATTCTTTCGTGTGTATTCCAGTGCCGCCGAACATCATGGGCGAAGAGGTAAACACAACGGTGCTGATTGGCCGCTCTGTGGAGCTGCGTTGCCAAAGTGATGCCATTCCCCCGCCCACTCTGACCTGGCGCAAAGATGGGCGGCCCCTCTACAGGAGGCCTGGGCTGAGTGTGTCTGAGGATGGCAGCGTCCTGCAGGTGGGCTTCACCTCCTGTTGTCCACCCTTTCTTCTGCTCTACACTGATTTCTCATTTGGTTTCCACCACTCTGTGTTCTTCACTACCAGTTCTGCAGGGACCACAGCACTGCACAGTTTAGTGTTTTTCCTGGCTCCAGCCATACCATGGTCCTGAGGAGTAGTCTCTACTGATGGTCTCAAAGAGCTGTCTCTACTGATGGCTCAAAGAACTGTCTCTACTGATGGTCTCTAAGAGCTGTCTCTACTGATGGCTCAAAGAACTGTCTCTACTGATGGTCTCTAAGAGCTGTCTCTACTGATGGTCTCTAAGAACTATCTCAACTATCTCTACTGAAATTTGCAATCAGGAGTGTTTACATATGTTGTGTCAGGTCTTTAAACTTGAAAAAGGTCCCACCAACAGGTCCAATGCCAAATAATAACCCTTCATGAAAGTTAATGAATATTTTACAGCAGTTTTTATATAAAATTATCAAGCTTCATTAAAAAAACAGGAGTTTGAGATTAAACATATTTGCTAATATTTACTAGTAGACGATGTACTAGTGGCTGTAGCTGTAGTGCTTGTCCCGAAAAGATTGCAAATGTCTAAACTATATGCTGTAAAACTCATTTAGCAAAATCAGTCACTGCATGGATTTCAGCTGATTTCCCATCTGCAGATTTCGAACACCCAGCTGCAGGACACGGGCAGGTACACGTGTGAGGCGATCAACGTGGCTGGCAAGACGGAGAAGAACTACAACCTGAACGTGTGGGGTGAGCATGGCTCTTACATTCACACACCGTGATGTTTGGATGCCACTGCTGTTGACACACTCACTGTATCCCACAGTGCTGAGGTGTGGCGAGTTGAGGTGCAGTGAACTAGGAGAGATGATGTCAGTGACATTACATGATATAATGCTGGATAAACCTCGCTTGGGTGGGATCTTGGGTGGGATTGTCAGGGTTATTTATAAGCAGCAAACACCCTTAAGTGTGTGTGTGTGTGTGTGTGAGGTCTGCTTAGTCTGCTCACTCTCTCTCC
>JAOXYF010000005.1:3251439-3281301 GCA_028565775.1 Sternarchorhynchus goeldii
GTGTGTGTGTGACTGTGTTATCTGTGTTTCAGATTTTGAGTGCTCAGGTGACTGATACAGGCCGTTATGTGTGTGTGGCTAACAATGTGGCTGGAAGCGCAGAGAAGTACTTCAATCTCAATGTACAAGGTGAGTAAATTCAGCCATGAAGTCTTTGCCTCGGCTGAGGTGGATGCAGGACCGTGGGCGCGTGGTCCGTATTGAACGGCCGTTTGAAGGATTAGCTCTGGTGCTTCTGTGGCTGGTCATCCGCGTGAATGCGCACCGATCTGACCGCCGTGCCACCGTGTGCTGCAGTGCCCCCCTCCATAGTGGCCGTGAGCGGGGAGAACGCGACGGTGGTGCTGAATAACTTCGTCTCCCTGAGCTGCGAGGCCGCTGGTTTCCCGCCGCCGACTCTGAGCTGGTTCAAAGACAGGAGACCGGTACAGGAAATGAGCAGTACCCTGCTCATGCCAGGTACACACACAGACAGGCACGCGTTCTCCCATGCGCTGAGGACGCTCCTGTAGCTCACCGGAGGCGCTTGCTACCGCTGCGTCCTGGTCTTTTTCAGGTGGTCGTACACTGCAGATTCTTAAGGCCAAGATGTCTGACGGAGGGGCCTACAGCTGTGTTGCCATCAACCCAGCAGGAGAAGCTCAGAAGCTCATCCACCTTACAGTGCTGGGTTAGTGTGTATATATGAGGTGTGGGGGGGGGAGGGGGGTAGAGAGTCATAGTTGGATTATTTGGATTAACTGATGGTGTGTGTGTGTGTGTGGTGTCCTCCTGCAGTGCCCCCCAGCTTCAGGGACAGCAGTGGAGACTTGCCTGTGGTGGTGAGCGTGCGTGCGGGTAACTCTGCCACCCTGGAGTGCCAGCCACATGCAGTGCCCTCTGCTGCCGTTGCCTGGTACAAGAACGGCCGACTCGTCACCGAGACAACCAACCTTCGCATCCTCGCAGACGGACACATGTTGGAAATCAGAGAAACCGAGGTGTGTGTGTGTGTGTGTGTGTGTGTGTGTGTAAGAGACACTGACACTAAACAACCAACATATTCTTCACGTTACCCCCCTCTCTACCTTTCAGTTGTCTGATACTGGCCAGTATGTCTGCAAAGCCACCAACATCGCTGGCCAAGTGGAGAAGAACTTCCATCTTAACATTTATGGTTAGAAACGAACTTATTTGTTCTCTTGAAGCGCCGGTTATGTTGCAAGCTATGTTGTAAAATTGCTGTTGCTTTGTCACCTATCACACTTCTTTCTTTTCTTTTTTTTAAATGTGTGTGTGTGTGTGTGTGTGTGTGTGTGTGTGTGTGTGTGTGAGAGCAGTGCCTCCATCTATTGAAGGTCCAGCAGAGGAGCAGGTGGTGGAGACCATCAGTAACCCGGTGACCTTGTCCTGCGACGCGACAGGCGTCCCCCCACCCAGCCTCACCTGGCTAAAGAAGGGCAGAGTGATTGGTGAGAGGGACCCCACTGCTGTTCACTTCATACCCCACTGCTGTTCACTTCATACCCCGCTGCTGTTCACTTCATACCCCACTGTTCTTCACTTCATACCCCACTGCTGTTCACTTCATTCCCCACTGTTCTTCACTTAATACCCCACTGTTCTTCACTTCATACCCCACTGCTGTTCACTTCATACCCCACTGTTCTTCACTTCATACCCCACTCCTGTTCATTTGTTAATGATTTGGAGCACACAGGGCTTTTAAGAAAAACATACTTTGTCTGAGCATTCATGTGATCTAACTTCTAGAGAATTCTGAGTCTCTGGAGATGCACATTCTGTCAGGCGGTGGGAAGCTGCAGATTACGCGCTCCCAGCTGTCTGACAGTGGTACCTACACCTGCCTGGCGTCCAACGTGGAGGGCAAAGCCCGTAAGAACTACCACCTCGCCATACACGGTAAACCCCCATACCAGGAAACACAACTGCCCTGTACTTTGTGTGGTATGTCTAGCCGTACAATGTTATTTATGATTGTTTGGTTGTTTATATTTCTGCGATTTTATTGCTTTTGGTCGGGCTGCAGTTCCACCCAGCATTGTAGGATCGGAGCTGCCTGGGGAGGTGGGCGTGGTTCTGAACACCAGCATCCAGCTGGTGTGTCGAGCAGAGGGGGTTCCGACCCCCACCATCCACTGGCTGAAGGACGGCAAAGCTCTCAACCGAACTGGCCTACAGAATATCAGGTGTGTGTGTATATGTGTGTGTGTCTGTGTGTGTGTGTGTGTGTGTGTATGTGAGCTCAGATTTCTTTTCTCTGTTCTCAATGCTCAGCATGCGGTATATGCCACAAACATGTTGGTTTTATGTATTCATAACATAAACATGAGTTCAGTAACACACTGCATCAGTCCGTTGTCCTGCGTGTGACCCTGCAGGATCAGTCCCGATGACAGTACACTCACAATAACCGCCACACACACCTCAGACGGCGGCAAATACACGTGTGTGGCCTCCAACAGCGCCGGCGAGGAGGACAGGATCTTCAACCTGAACATCTACGGTGAGTTCATTTCCATACACAAAGCAGGGAAGCACATGCCATGTGTCTCCTGAACCAGATCTTTTTGATGGAAGCTGCTATTCTGTTAGATGTGACTGAAACTAATTAAAATCCAGTAATTGTAGTTTCTTGATATATATACTATATTGCCAAAAGTATTCGCCAGTGCACAAAGCAAGGTCCATAAAGACATGGATGGCAGAGTCTGGTGTGGATGAACTTGACTGGCCTGCACAGGGTCCTGACCTCAACCCGACAGAACACCTTTGGGATGAATTAGAGCGGAGACTGAGAGCCAGGCCTTCTCGTCCAACATCAGCATGTGACCTCACAAATGTGCTTCTGGAAGAATGGTCAAAAATCCCCATGAACACACTCCTAAACCTTGTGGACAGCCTTCCCAGAAGAGTTGAAGCTGTTCTAGCTGCAATGGGTGGACCAACGTCATATTGAACCCTATGGATTAGGAATGGGATGTTACTTAAGATCATATGTGAGTCAAGGAAGGTGAGCAAATACTTTTGGCAATATAGTGTATATATAGTGTGAAAAACAGAGCTGACAAAACCCAACACCATCAACACGCTGGATAAGGTGTTGAGAAAAACAAGGTCTTAGCAGCAGCTTGTTATGCCAGTCATATTGAGTTGTATTAGTTGACACTCCTGTATTACTTTACAGTCCTAAGGCACTGCTAGTTTTCACTCCACGCTAAACGTTGAGCCGTTATTTCTGCGTTCGACTCCCAGTGCCTCCAGTGATCCAGGGCAGTGGGGAGGTGGCCGAGGAGCTGACGGCGGTGCTGGACAGCTCGGTGAGCGTGGAGTGTGTGGCCACTGGATCCCCAGTGCCCCAACTCAACTGGCTGAAGAACAACCTGCCCCTGCCCGTATCCGCCCACACGCGCCTGCTCTCTGCAGGGCAGGTCCTTCGGTAAATGCCCCCCCCACGCCCAAGGACACCTGCATTAACCTACCATTATGTTAGTTTGCATGCTGTACATTTGGAATTCTTTGTAATGTAGGCTTAGCTTTTATCTGGGTCTGGGATTCACAACTCAACACATTGCAAACTGAGATATATGCTGTATGGTACATGATACTGGCTGCCTGCCAGGACCTGTGTGCCACTATAACTGGGTTTGTGTCGGTACTGGTCAGCATTGGCCGAGTTCAGGTTTCAGATGGAGGCACCTACACCTGTATGGCCTCCAACCGAGCCGGAGTGGACATCAAGCACTACAACCTGCAGGTGTACGGTGAGTTAGCGCCACCCACAGTCTTCCTGTGGTAAAGCATCGCTTGTTGATAACGAGCCAATTGTTGAAAAGTAATTTCTTTAACTACTGAATCCAGTCCAGCAGACCAAATCATTCTGAAAAACTGACAAATTAAGGCTTGTATAATGTATACGTACATATACATGCACATAAAATAACTCTGGTCTAAAATAAACTCATGCTTCTACATACTTTTGTTCGGCTGGTGTGTGTTCAGTCCCACCCAGTCTGGATGGAGCAGGCAGCACTGATGATGTGACAGTGGTGAAGGGTAGCACAGTGGCTCTGGTCTGTGTGTCGGACGGAACCCCTACCCCGACCCTCGCCTGGCTGAAGGAGGGGGCCGTTCTGCCCCTGGACGCCCCCGTCACCCTGATGAACCTCAACAGCACCCTGAGGATCCCTCACACACACGTCAACCACACGGGACGGTACACCTGCGTCGCACGGAACCATGCCGGGGAGGCTCACCGGCACTTCAACCTTAAAGTACTGGGTGAGAGAGAGAGAGAGACAGAGAGAGAGAGACAGAGAGAGAGAGAGAGAGAGCGACAGAGAGAGAGAGACAGACAGAGAGAGAGGCAGAGAGAGAGAGAGAGAGAGACAGAGAGAGAGAGAGAGAGATAGACAGTGACAGAGAGAGTAATGTGTTTATATAAAGAGATGTACACAAAACATGCAGGCTGTTTGTGTTCCTTCATGATTAAATCCCTACACTTAGCTTGAGCTTTTTGTGTTTGTAATAGTATATGTTTATACTATTTTAGCTTTATAATGAAAATGAAACACTACAGAAGGAGACAGAGAACAAGAAAAAAGCATAAACATGTGTCTCTCAGACCCCCCGAGGATTAAAGGCTCTGGGGCCTCCACGGAGGTCACGGTGGTGGTGAACCATGCTCTGGAGCTGGAGTGCCAAGCGGAAGGAATACCCGCACCCACCCTCACCTGGCTGAAGGACGGCAGGCCGCTGCCCCAGACGGGCAGCGTGCGTCTGCTCCGCGGGGGGGAGGGGCTCCGCATCGCCTCCGCTCAGGTCAGACACGCTTTCGGCGATTGGTTGATGTTCGGTGGGTTGATGTGAACGTCTACCCGCATCCTTACAGGGACAAGGACAGACAGAATGATACATTAAAATAGAGAGATGAGCTTCCTGAATTCCTAGACATTTTTATCATAGAGATAAGGTGATGGTCACTGTGTACTGAGGGATGAGCAGATCTTCTCCCACACATACGTGCAGGTGGAGGACACTGGTAGATACAGCTGCCTGGCCAGCAGCTCCGCTGGAGACGATGACAAAGAGATCCTGGTCCGAGTGCACGGTGGGTTCACCTTAAAACACCTCACAGCACTTTAAAACCAGTAGCTGGGCCTGCGCTGACCTGAGACCCTTGTGCCCGTAGTACCACCTAACATCGCAGGTGAGAGCGGCCTGCAGGACGTGACGGTCCTGCGGAACGGACAGGTGACCCTGGAGTGCAAGTCGGACGCTGTGCCACTCCCTACCGTGTCGTGGCTCAAAGACGGAGCTACTTTGAAGGTACACACACACACACGCACACACGCACACATACACACACACAACAGTCCTAAGGAATGCGTTGTTTCTGCCTACAAAGCAACAGATGATGGCCCAGACACTATGGCACTCTAGGTTACCATTTAATAAACCATTAATGATATCTAATAAATCAGGATCTCCTATATACTTTCGTCAGGAAGACATTTGCTCCCTTGTTGCCAGCTACCTGTATATGACCTTGAGAAACTGTCTACTGTCTATATGACCTTTATAAACTGTCTACTGTCTGTATGACCTTTATAAACTGTCTACTGTCTGTATGACCTTTATAAACTGTCTATATGACCTTTATAAACTGTCTACTGTCTGTATGACCTTTCTAAACTGTCTGTATGAACCTGTCTATCTAATCTATGGCTCATATATCTGTTCCAACTGCACCATCTCTTGAATAAGTGGGGTTTCTCCTTTAATCACTCACTTATTTGGCAGGACTAGCTGTGGCATTTCGTCGTCATGGTTTCATGGTTTATATGTTACACCCGTCCCTCCTCCTCAGGCGTCTCCACGGGTGCGGGTGCTGTCAGGTGGCCGCTACCTGCAGATCAACAACGCCGAGCTGGGAGACGCTGCGCGGTACACATGCCTGGCCAGCAACGTCGCCGGGGAGACGAGGCGCCATTTCAATCTCAGCGTGAACGGTAAGCAACAGCCAATCACAGGGGTGCAAGTGATTCGCTTTGCTACATTTAGCTGCACAAATGATGATAGAAAAATATGCTGATCAGATTGTGTGTGTGTGTGTGTGTGTGTGTGTGTGTGTGTGTGTGTGTGTGTGTGTGTGTGTGTGTGTCTCCAGTCGCTCCCACTATAAAGGATGGTCCCCAGACAATGTCTGTACAGGTGAACCAGCCAGCGGTCCTGGAGTGTGTGGTCAGCGGGGTGCCCGCCCCTCGCATCACCTGGAGGAAGCACGGAGCCGTTTTGGTGGGAAACAGCCACAGGTGCGCAGCTCCCAGATCAGTCCTCGACTCCCATACCAGTCCGCGTCAGCTCTGGTTAATCTCCTCATCTGAACTGACGTCTGCCTCTCCTGCCTGGGCAGGTACAGGCTGGCTGAGGAAGGCTCGCTCCACATCCTCTCAGCCCAGGTGAGCGATACGGGCCGCTACCTGTGTATGGCAACAAACCCGGCAGGGACACAGCGGAGGAGAGTGGACCTGCAGGTGTACGGTGAGAGCGTGCCGAAAACATCACGCGTTCACACAGGATCAAAGAGACTAAAACTGCACCACCCACCCAGGGTTTCTTTGGTTAGCAGTATTTCAGCAGACCTCTGTGAAGTGGATAATAACCAACCTTTGTGGATTTTGGCACAACGGCACATAATGATTTCAACATGTGTCTGTAAAGTACTATGGGAGTGATTTTAAATCAACAGACATGCAAATGCATGTGAAATAAATCATCGCACCTGTCATTTTAGTTTGTTTCTCCTTACTGTGTCTCCTCATTTAACCCACAGTGCCCCCGTCCATCACTGAGGGTCCTGCTAACGTCACGGTGATGGTGAACGTCCAGACCACTTTGTCCTGTGAGGCCACAGGTATCCCCAAACCCACCATCACGTGGACCAAGGACACCCGCCCTCTCAACACCGACCAGAACCAGAATATGTACAGGTTCAGCCAGGTTTTTTTCCTCTTTTATCGCCTCTCTCACTATAGACGATGCTTCTAAATACCTACAAGAGTGAACGCATTATGAAGCACAATCCAGTATTCCTGTAATGTACAGGCAATTTAGTACATGCTTGACGAGTGAATGATCATCTCTAATCTTCTGAAACTTTGTCAAATGCAGATTGTGTTTATTTGGGCTGGCAGGTTGCTCTCATCAGGCTCGCTGGTTGTAATAGCCCCCACAGTGGAGGACACGGCACTGTATGAGTGTGTGGTGTCCAACGAAGCAGGCCAGGAGAGCAGAGCCGTCAGGCTTACTGTGCATGGTGAGCGCCCCCTTCTGGACCAAAGAGCTTATGGCTCGATCGAGGTTCGAGGTAACGGGCGTGTCTTCTTCTGCAGTGCCACCGTCCATCGCCGATGAGGCGACAGAGCTGGTGGTGGGCAGGCTGAGCCCTGTGGTCATGGGATGTACTGCGTCTGGAGTGCCCGAGCCTGTTCTGCACTGGAGCAAAGACGGACTGCGATTGGCTAGAGAGGGAGAAGGGTACAAGATACTCCCCTCCGGTGAGTCTCCGACAGGACATGAAGAGACATCATCATTCATTGCATGAACAGGATCGTGGCCAGATCTGCATTCAGAGTTCTGGAAAAATATTTAATACTCAAGGGCTACAGAAAGATATGGGTGAAGCTTTCAAAAACTGAATTTAAAAACGAATGATCTATTCCATCATCCTGGTCTCTCTCAGGTCCTCTGGAGATCACTGCAACAGAGTTGAGTCACTCTGGCCGTTACACGTGTGTTGCTAAAAATGCTGCTGGATCCGCCTATCGTCACGTGCAGCTGGTTGTGCAGGGTAAGGGGCGTGGCCTACCAAGCCACACCCACACACATAGCTGTTCTTATTGTTCTAACATGCTGCTCAGTAACTGTCTACAAGGTCAGTAGGTTTCAAACTGGGGAGGCAGGCTCTTGGCTACGATCTGACCATATTCAATGTAATCGACTATTCTGCTTTGACAGAGTCACCGGTAATCCATGCTCACCCTTCAACACTGGACGTGATTCTGAACAACCATGTGATTCTGCCGTGCCATGCCACGGGCACCCCACGCCCCACCATCACCTGGCAGAAAGAGGGCATCAACATCTACACCTCCGGTGAGAGAAAAGGACACTTACCTGACTAACAGTGAATTACTGGTGGCGTGACACACAAATAACACACATTCATTCACATAAATACCAAGGGGCCTCTACTGACTGTTAGCAAAATTAGCATTCATGTGAAGTCTTCCTCCCATCAGCGCTGAAGGAATTGTTCTTCCCCCTGACACTGTCTTATCAATTAGGAGGTGATTTCACTGTACTACCCAACGGCGGCCTGCAGATCTCGCGGGCTAAGGTGCAAGATGGAGGAACCTACATGTGTGTGGCCCAGAATCCAGCAGGCACAGCGCTGGGCAAGACCAAACTCAGGGTGCAAGGTAAGACAAACCAGCTGGCATCACCAGCTAGATCATCCTGGCATGAAACCATCTCCCCCCTTGTTTAGTTGCTGCTTTGGTATCTTCTTCATGCCCCATTTGGAGTCTTTGTTCATTTTTTTTTACAGTGTCTCCAGTCATCAGTTCAAACACCTTGTCCTACACCGTGGCTGTGGACGGCTCAGTGACTCTGCAGTGCCAGTCTGAGGGCTACCCGACACCCTCCGTCAGCTGGCACAAGAACGGGCATCCGTTGGCCGAGTCCGTGCACCGGCGCGTCCTGAGCACCGGCTCCCTGCACCTGGCCTTCGCCCAGGCAGACGACGCCGGCCGCTACGTCTGCACTGCTGCCAACGTGGCTGGTAGCAGCAGCTTGGAGATGAGTCTCACTGTGCTGGGTGAGTCAGAGAGACAGAAAGCTGATGGGGTTAAAGGTGGATGGATGGATGGATGGATGGATACATGGATGAATGGTTGAATAAATGAACATACAGTTTCTCAAGATAACCGCTCCTCTCCAGTCCCTCCCACCGTACGCGGAAGGGAGCCGGAGATGTTGGTGGTGGAGAACGCACGGGTGGTGTTACCCTGCGCAGCTGATGGCATCCCTCAGCCCAGCCTGAGCTGGGAGAGAGAGGGAGTCCCTCTGAGCGAGACAGCAGGAGAGTACACCATCCTGCCCTCTGGAGACCTCGTCATAGATGCCACTGAGGTGGGTAACAAAGCTCAGTTTGCTCAGTTTGCTATCTGAGAATATCACTGCCATGTAATGGTTTTCTAATCCATGTCTTTTGGTATTATAGCCTCAGGATTCAGGCAGTTACACGTGTGTGGCTACCAACTCCGTGGGACAGGACAGCAGGACTATCACCCTGTCCGTGCACACACACCCAGCTTTCACTGAACTCTTGGGAGACGTGGCTCTCAACAAGGGAGAGCGCCTCCTGCTGGCTTGCAGGGCTACTGGCATCCCTACACCCAAAATCACATGGGCTTTCAATAATAATGTCATCCCAGGTAAAAAGCTCATGTCTCATCAAAAAGACAGCTTAACTTTCGGGTTATTATTATCAGGCTTGTCTAGACATAGTTCAGCATGGTTTTATTTTCGGCTGATCAAGGCATATAAATGCTTAGAAAAGTATCCATATATCTCGAGAAAGGTGCATCTCTGTCACTGAGTTATGTAATTACTACTACTGGCTTTCACCCTACAGTTAAATTGAGCTTTTTTGCAAGGTTTGACGCCTGAAGCAATTACTGACATATTTACTTCATGTTTGTGCGTGTAGCCCATTATGACCGTGTGAACGGTCTCAGCGAGCTGGTGATCGAGCGTGTGCAGAAGGATAACGCAGGCACCTACTCCTGCCTGGCAGAGAACCACGTCAGCTCCGTCACGTCCCTGGGCGTCGTCTACGTCAAAGGTGCCCAGCGTTCCCCCTCACTGGCTCAGGCGTGATGTTAAATGCACTCACCGGTCACTGTGCCGGTGACCCTCTCACAAATACCTTCCGGCTTGTTCTTTTCCTGAGCATTTCTGGATTAATTATTATTTCCCATGCTTATTGCGCCTCGTGGATCTGTGTCCATCAGGATTTAAGGCCTGGTCTGGTCTTCTCCCGTTGTCCCTTCCAGAGCCCCCTATAATAGACGGAGACGCCCATTCCAACCACATCGGGCCTCTGGGTGGGAACGTCGTTCTGAATTGCGAGGTGCATGGAGACCCTCCACCCACCATCCAGTGGAGCAAAAGGGGCGTAGGCATCCAGATCAACGACCGCATCCGTCAGCTGGCCAACGGCTCCCTGGCCATCTACAGCACTGTGGTACTCACTGTCGATTCATTGTTGATTTAAATATGTTATTCTGCTTTTGCTTTAAAACACGCTGAAAGTTACCGGGTGACCTTTTAAGCTTAATTGCACAAACCTTTACTTTTTTCTCTCGTTCTCTTTTTTCTCAGACTGAGGATGCTGGCAGCTATGTGTGCATAGCTACGAATGACGCTGGAGTGGCGGAGAGGACAGTCTCACTCACCTTACAGAGTAACACACCTTATACACATACACACCTTACCCACTCACACTCACTCAAATAAACAAGGAAATAAATGATAAGTTACAGTTTTGTAAAGTAAATTAAATGATGATTTAATAATAACAAAACATTAAGTTACATACAATTTTAATTCCTTTCAGAACAGCTGTGGCTGTAATTGTTTAGTTGATTAGACTCACCAGTTCGCTTTTGTTCAGTTCTCCTCTAGTCCACAGTGAGGTTTATGGTTTGAATCAGGTGTGAGCAGAGGCCCTCAGGAGGTCATTATCAGTACTGTCAGAGTTTGTATTCTCAGTGGCTCTCTCGGTCCTGAGGTGGTGTGTGTGTGTGCTCTCCTCCCAGGCTCCCCGCTCTTCACCGTGGAGCCCCTCGACACCGTGGTGGACTCGGGCTCCACCGCCCTCCTCCGCTGCCAGGCTCAGGGCGAACCCACGCCCGCCATCGAGTGGACTCGCCGCGGGCGCCCCCTGCTGGCCGACGAGCGCATCGCCGCCCTGCCCGATGGCTCCCTGCGGCTGAGCTCCGCCCGGAAAGAGGACACGGCCGAGTACGAGTGTGCTGCCCGAAATCTGCTGGGCTCGGCGCTGACGAGCGCCTCCCTGACAGTACGCGGTGAGACGCTCCGCCTGGTGGCTGACGCCGTGCTGATCGTGCAAATTCCATTTTTTTTTTTTTTTGCAAAGTGTCCAAAAAAGTGCTTTACATAAAACTAGAACATTATGGTTAATCGTTAAAGATTGTCTAGACACTAGAAACCAAAATGTATATATATATATATATATAATGTAACAAAAAATTAAGAGAATGTATTTCTAACGTTCTGTTTATTTAGAAGTCTTCCAGACTTTTGAAGCTTAATAAGTTCAAGATCTACTACCAGCTGAATAAGCAAGGCTGTGTAGTTTCCGTGACCCCTTATGGATGTTTGTGTGTGTGTGTGTGTGTGTGTGTGTGTGTGTGTGTGTGTGTGTGTGTGTGTTGTGGGCAATGTCAGTTCATGGTGGTTTCTCTGAGTGGACATACTGGGGGCCCTGCAGTGTGTCTTGTGAGACAGGGGTTCAGAAGAGGCTGAGGCAGTGCAACAACCCCCTACCTGCCAATGGGGGGCGCCACTGTACAGGCTCAGCCTCAGAGACACGCAGCTGCAAAGGCAAACCCTGTCCAGGTCAGTCACTCTCGATCCACAAACTTCTAACTGTGTAAAGTGGATATGATGAAGAATCATAGTGGAGATTCACTGCATAAACTGGATGTGATGGAGATATATGGCATATATGTCATTATTCCATTCCCTGTATGTATGTCGGTAGTGGACGGTCAGTGGTCGGACTGGTCAGCCTGGGACGAGTGTTCCCGCACCTGCGGCCATGGCAACAGGACAAGGGTGCGGACGTGTAGCGAGCCGCCAGCTCAGCATGGCGGCCGGCCGTGTGTGGGCGGAGCCATGGAGGCCGTGGTGTGCAGTGTCCAGCCCTGCCCCAGTGAGTACATGAACACACACACACACACTATTTGGTTCACACTGTTCTGTGTTTACTTATGGTCTTTCTGTCCACGCATCCGTTTGTCAGTGGCCGGGAACTGGGGTGCCTGGTTGCCATGGAGCCCGTGCAGCGAGACGTGCGGCACAGGTGTGCAGACGAGGGTCCGGCTGTGTAACAGTCCACCACCATCCTTCGCCGGGCAACCGTGCAAGGGAGCAGACACACAGACACAAGTGTGTGTGGAGAGAAGCTGTCCTGGTATGAACAGAACTCACACACTCACACTCTCATCCAGGAGTCCAGATGGTTCATCTGGGAGTCCAGAAACTCGTGCTGGCAGTTTAGCAATAAGTAAACTTAATAAAAATCATAAAAATATTACATAATAATTCAGCTTTCAACTTTCACACATGATTTTTCCCATCATCTAGTTATTAACCTTTCTAAGGAGCTTATTCAGTCTGAGGTTCTCAGTATGGTCCTCAGGAATGTCCCAGCAGTCCACAGCTTTTGTGTGTTCTAGCTGAGCCAATCAAAAGGTCTCATTCATTGGTGACCTGGTTCAGGTGAATGAGGAACTGGAAGTGAATAAAAACCTGCCCTGGCCAGGTTAACTGTTGCTAACCTGTCAAAACCCTTTTTAAAAATACAGATCCTTTAGATTGTAAAGATAATGTTAGCTAAAGATGATTCATAACCACTCCTGCTGTGCAGTGGATGGCAAGTGGTCATCGTGGGTAAGCTGGGGGGCCTGTAGCGTTTCCTGTGGAGGCGGAACCAGACAGAGGACACGCCTGTGTGCAAGCCCCTCCCCTCAGCATGGAGGCAGGCAGTGTGAAGGAAACGACGTCCACATTGACTTCTGCAACAGTGAACCATGTCCTGGTGAGAACACTCACTAAAACACACACACACACACACACACACACACTAAAGAAATGTGCACCACCCACACTGTCGAAAAACCACACCTGTGTTTCTCCTGCAGTCCATGGGAACTGGGGTCCGTGGAGCAGCTGGGGCAGCTGCAGCAGGACCTGCAACGGTGGTCAAGCACGTCGTTACAGAACATGTGACAATCCACGACCAGCCAATGGGGGACGAGCTTGCTCCGGAACAGACACGGAGATCCAGAGATGTAGCACAGCGAGTTGCCCTCGTAAGATATAAAGCACATACCACGTCTCCCACACCCTCTGTGGGTGTTTAGGGGAGGAGGGGATTTGGGAGGTGTGAGGGGAGTTCAAAGGCATACTCAGAACAAATGATAAAGGCTTTCAGTAACTTTTGAATATTAGAACCAGGTCTGCTGGAAAGCAAACTCTGCCAGGCACATCATGGGACCGTAAACCACAAATTATTTAATTTCACAAATAATGTTGATTATAACTGTGTGTGTGTTATACTTAGTGGACGGTAACTGGGGTCCATGGCAACCATGGGGAGAGTGTTCAGTCTCCTGCGGATCGGGGGAGCGGACAAGGATCCGCCTGTGTAACAGTCCGTCTCCTAGCAACAAGGGCCGGCCCTGTCCAGGAGACTCCACACAGCTATCCAGGTGTAACGTCCAGCCTTGTCCAGGTAAAAAAAAACGTATCTATCATTTTCATTCAAAAAAAATTTAATAAATTATCCAGCTATCCAGAAATTACCCACTGCATTTCTTGGCTTGTTCAGGTGGTCCTCAGAAGGCCAGAGGGAGTGTCATCGGCAACATCAACGATGTGGAGTTTGGTATTGCCATTCTCAACGCCACCATCTCCAACAGTCCATCAGGGGGGAAAGTGGTACAGGCCACCATCACTAATGTACCCAGAAGCCTTGGTCAGTCACTGCCTACACTGGGCATTCTCACTGCATACTCGTATGAATAATTCCTACTATTAGCAAAAATGTCTGAGACAAGAGGATCAAAAGGAATGAATGAACCAGTCAGCCACAGCTGTTTGAACCCTTTTCTGGTCTGGTCTCATAGGCCCTGCTATGAGGAAACTGGTGTCCCTACTAAACCCAATCTACTGGACCACAGCACAGGAGCTGGATGAGGCCGTCAATGGCTATACCCTCACCAACGGCTTCTTCAGACGAGAGACTCAGGTGGAGTTTGCCACTGGTAAGCAGAAACGAGACCCTGCAATTAACACATGCTACTTTGTTTATTTGATAATGAATTGCAAAAAATATCTAAAACCCAATGGACAAAAGGTAGAATTGTAAGCTGTAAGATTTGGGGACTTTAACAGGTTCCTCCAGCTCCTGATTCTGCAGACCCACAGGTCTAGAACGTTGTCTGTTAGTGCTGTCCAGTCCAGTCTTCTCCTGGCCTGCTGTCCCTAACCCTGCACATGGGTGTGGTTTGTTTAAGGGGAGATCCTTCGGATGACTCACGTGGTGCGAGGGATTGATTCAGACGGAGCTCTACTGCTGGACATCGTGGTGAATGGGCACATCCTCCAGCTGCCCTCCAACGCAGACATCAACATCAAGGTAGCACTGCTAGCTTTCATACTACAGTATATGGTGTTAAAATTTAAATATTAAACCCAAAGGATCTGCATGGGCTCAGGATTCTCCTCGCAGAAACGATCCAGACCGCTATACTCTCTGCTCTAAAAGACACATGATGAAAGTCTTCATGAACTAATGAAATTAAACATATATGTTTTTTAACAAGTAGAGGACTGGATTGTAGTGCTTAGGCCTTCGAGTACAGAGAACGTGAAGGTGCTCTCTTAGAGGTCTTCCCTTAAGTGTGTTTTGTTTCATGCCCAACACCAGGACTATGCTGAGGACTACATCCAGACAGGCCCTGGCCAGCTCTACGCTCTGTCCACACGCATGTTCAGCGTGGACAGCATGAGTGTGCCTTACTCCTGGAACCACACAATCTCATACGATCCCTCCAGAGGCAAAATGCCCTACCTGGTGCAGACGCTCCACGCCTCTGCCGTCAGCGCTCAATACCGCCCTCTACAGGAGATGTTGGAGTTCACCATCCACGCTACCATTGCTAAGGGTCAGGCGCACACCTTATTCTTTTGTTTTAGTGGCGGAAGTCATGGCCAGAACTTGGCTGCTTTGTTTTTATGTGCTTGTGTATAAGTTTGTCCGCTTGTGCGCAGGTGAGCGTAGTAACCAGTGTCCCAGCGGCTTCCTTCTCGACCCAGCAGGCCCTTACTGTGCAGGTAATGTTTTACCCTTCAGTCACAGACGGGCAGTGTCACAAACAGTGTCCTGCTAACACAGACGGGCAGTGTCACAAACAGCGTCCTGCTGACACAGACAGGCAGTGTCACAAACAGCGTCCTGCTAACACAGACGGGCAGTGTCACAAACAGCGTCCTGCTGACAGACAGGCAGTGTCACAAACAGCGTCCTGCTGACACAGACGGGCAGCGTCACAAACAGCGTCCTGCTAACACAGCCGGGCAGTGTCACAAACAGCGTCCTGCTAACACAGACAGGCAGTGTCACAAACAGCGTCCTGCTGACACAGACAGGCAGTGTCACAAACAGCGTCCTGCTAACACAGCCAGGCAGTGTCACAAACAGCGTCCTGCTATCACAGCCAGGCAGTGTCACAAACAGCGTCCTGCTAACACAGCAGGAACGAAAACAGCCCAGATTCTAGATGCTCATGAATGAAGACAGTTGGACCTAAGTCTGATAACCGACTTTAGTCTAGATTGTGTTTAGCCCCATAGAAGACATCCAGCTGTTCCAGTTGGGCTTCAAGATGTAAATGTAATATGTGTCACTCAGTGAGGTGCTTGAGATTCACTAAGTGCTTCATATGTATCATGTGTTTCGTGTTTCATGTGTTTATGTGTTTGTGTTCATGTGTTTTGTGTGTTCCTGTGGCAATGAAGATGAAAATGAGTGTGAGGAAGGCAACCCTTGCTCCCACACCTGTCACAACGCAGTAGGCACGTACTACTGCTCCTGCCCCACGGGACTCACCATCTCTGCAGATGGCAGGACATGCCAAGGTTCCAGCTGTCTACACCATTAACACTCAAGGAGAATAACCTAGCAGATACATTACTGACAGTTTGACATTACACATATGCTATAGATCACTGATCATTTTATTTGTTTGTTTAGAATGTTGTGTAATGAAAATAAGTACCTTCGCGTTCTGTTTCAAGACATTGACGAATGCTCACTGGGTGGACACTTGTGCCATGACGGACAGGACTGCGAGAACACCATTGGTTCCTACCGTTGTGTCATGCGCTGTGGGCGGGGTTTCAGGAGAACTGCAGATGGCTTGAGCTGTTCAGGTTCGTTTTGTTCCAATTCCAGGTTGTTAAGGAAGCCCGTATGAAAATGTTCACGAGTACAGGACTAAGTACAGGACTAAGTACAGGACTAAGCGACGCTGCTTCAGGCCAGAAGACGATGCCCTTTTCAGATGACTGTTTTTACTCTTTTTCATCATAGTTCAGGCCTCTTGTTTTAAGACTATCGTTTTTGTTTGTTGTTTTTTGGCAGATATAAATGAGTGCCAGGAGTCGAACCAGTGCCACCAGCACTGCCTCAACACCATCGGCAGCTTCCGCTGTGCCTGTGACCCTGGTTACCAGCTCAGGAACCGCCGCTGCATTGGTCAGTCACAATTAATCCTAATTAAAAATAAAAATACTGACACGTCCGTGGATAGGCTTGCTCTTGACTTCTGCACTGAAATAGTTAAACCTTGTATAAACTAGGCCTAATATTTTTCTGGTGCTTCAGAGTTGAATTTGATCAAAACTGAGAGCATACTTTTAGAAGCATAATGCCTGGTCCTTTGGACAGTTGATTAATTTGATAGTCTCAGTAAAAAATGTTGCAAAATCATTGTTTGGTCTTGTATAGGACAACACCTTAAACTGTAACAGTGTCGGGCGTTTGGTTCAGTGTCTTAATCTTTTGGTTGGTGGGGTTGAAAGGTAGAAATAAATATTTTTTAGATAGACATTATCTTACGCTTACAGTTCTTACATCTGTTCCACATTGTACCACTTTAACTTGCTATTTTGTCTGTCCGGAGTCCAGAGTCCAGAGATAATTCTGGAGATCTTCACAGGATGAATCTGGATCACTGACATTCTGCTTTGTGATCTTTGCTGGTTTGTTCTGTGTGTGTGTGTGTGTGTGTTTTAACCCCAGACATTAACGAGTGCCGGCAGAAAGTGTGCCGCTCAGACCAGCAGTGTAAGAACACACGTGGTGGCTACACCTGCATCGACCTCTGTCCTACTGGAATGACCAAAGGAGCCAACGGCACCTGCATAGGTCAGTGTGTGCCCACGACCTCTGACCTCCACGTGAAGCTGGTGCAATTCATATGCTGACATCACTTTTTTTAGCGTCAAAAAACAATAAATGATTTTGTTATATGCCGCTTTTTTGCGTGACTCTATTAGAATCACTTATATGGATGATACAGGCCTAGTTCTGAAGCTGAGTATTTACAAGGGATAACCAGTTAGATGTTATCAGTATCCCACGTGCCATGTTTCTTGTCTAGACATCGACGAGTGTCGAGATGGCACACACCAGTGCAGGTACAATCAGATCTGCGAGAACACCAGGGGGAGCTACCACTGCACCTGCCCCCGGGGTTACCGCTCTCAGGGCGTGGGCCGGCCCTGTCTCGGTACGTACGCAGCCCCGCCTCCCTTCGCGACCCTCCCACAAGCCTTGGCTGTTGGCTGTTTCCTGCCTGCACACCTACCTTATCCATCTGTCTTTGCCCAATCAAACGCATTGCTCCATTCCACCTCTATGCCTGCCGGACACACCCCCACTGTCACCCACTGTGTGCATGTCCACATATCTGCCTGCTTGCTTGTATTGCCACATAAACCCTGATAATAAACCCACGGAACATCTGAAAAGGATGAGAGCACTACGCCAGTATTCAGGACTGGAGAATATGGTTCTCGTTCAGGTGTGACTGCACGTGTTGCCAGGTGAGATCGGTCCCACACAGTACATGAGGTGGGACAGGGAGAGTCACACTGGTAAGTCTGCTCTCACAGCAAGGCCTGCACTATTTGTCCTGTCTCTGTCCTGTCCTCACCTTCTACCTTTAACCTTTGACTCCTGCTTGGGGCCTTTTCCCCTTAAACGCTGTGCTTTTTTGCTCCGCCATTCATGGAACGGAATGTGTCAGGCTTCTAGAACATTTTGAATTAAATCTCTTGGATTATAGAAAGTTGAGTGTAGCTTCCCATTGGCAGGTTCCACACCGAAATTGAGAAGTAGATCCAAAACAAGGACTAGCAGATTTAAAGTGATGAAGAGAGTAACTTTTTGTCAGGCATTTGTTCTTGCCTGTCACACATGCTCTTTTACGGGGTTGGTTACTGATTTCCTTTTATATTTTTTTCTCTCCCCTCTGTATTTTCCGTTGTCTTTGTTCTCCTGGTCTCTTTTCTCCTGTCATGTTCTTCTGTCTCACCCTGTCTTCACACTGTGCTGACCTTCATTCTTTTACATGATTGTTTTTCTTTATGCTTTTGCCTATCACTCCTTCTGTTTCTTCCGCTCCTCCCTCTCTCTCTGGCTCCTCCCCCCCCCACGCCTTGCTCTGAGAGCAGACATTAACGAGTGCGAGCGGGTGCCTGTGCCCTGCGCCTTCCGGTGCGTGAACAGCCCGGGCAGCTACAAGTGCGTCTGCCCTCCAGGGCGCCACCTGCTTGGCGACGGCAAGTCCTGCGCCGGGCTGGAGCGCCTGCCCAGCTATGAGAGCCTCTCGTACGGCTTCCACGCTTCACAGACTTCCCCCGAGCGGGGCTCCTATCAGCATCGCTACCACACCCTGGCCTCTCAGAGCTTCCACTCCTACGCTGCCACCAGGGGGCGCAACCGGGTTGGCGATACCCTTTCGCGCTCTCGGAGGGCCACTAAGCCTTGCCCTCGTGGCTTTAGGGAACGAGGGCACCAGTGCATAGGTAACTGCTACAGCTGTTTCTGCCTGTCTGGCCAGTCTGAGGTACTGTGTAAATAATGAGTGTGTATTTATGGTATTTTGGGATATTTTAGCTCACTAAAGTAAAAGAATATCTACAAAGTGAAACTTTGTGCAGCCTGTCAGCATTCATATAGATGAACCACCAGATTACAAATCTTGTAGGAATTACAGGTGTTTTAGACACAGGCCTTCCATTACTTGGAACCAACGAAAGGTTCTAGATCTTTAGTGATTCTTTGCCATATGAACAATATATATATTTTTAAGAACAAATCAGAGTATGGTGTGGCTGTAGTCCATGGAATTTGCCACGCCCCATCTCCTTGTCACACCCACCTCTTAGCCACACCCCACCTCCTAGCCACGTCCCATCTCATGCACCTCCTCTTTACTTTGACAGTGGCCAGATTTCATTGTTATATAAAATACTGTTTCATCTAATGTGATGCATAATCAGTATTTCACTAAAACTACATTACAAATCCAATATGTCACCAGACAGTTACAGTTTAATATTATTCATTCACATAATTGCCAGTGACCATTTACAAGGCCAAAACATGTCTTCAGAACAACACGAAATACCAACATATGTAGCTGAAAAATAGCATTGAAAAAAAGTAACACACAACAGTACTAATGAGCTGTGCTTCAGAAAAAAAGAAGCATTTCATAGCAACTGGAGTGATGGAACAAGGGGCGGAACTTGGCAAAGGGGCGGGTATTGAGAAATGGGCAGGTCATCAAAAACCAGCCAAAACCGGATGAACCCATCGACAGGTTCCAGGCAAGAAGGAGCTGGTGGATTAAGGAGTTTTGATATCCTGAGTTACTCACAAGGACAAACCGTGTAACTGATGCAGAATGTCTCCTCCCTTTTAATGACAACGACCAATGCTACTTCAGTGCTAATAGCGCCACCTAGTTGATCTTTTTCCTGCTAAACGTGAGTGAGTGTACTACCTATAGCCGTAGTCCAGGAGGTGCTGCACATCTAAAAATATATAGTGCCTCTGTTGTCAATACTGCTATGTTGAACCAACCATGTACGTCTGTGTTTGTGTAGATATCAATGAGTGTGAACAGAGAGACACGTGTCAGCACGAGTGTATGAACACACCAGGCAGCCACAGGTGCTTATGTCCCAACGGCTATCGCCTCATGACCAACGGCAAAACCTGCCAAGGTGAGGAGAAGCTGCTCGGTTCACCTACTTGTGGCCAATTATGCACTCTGGACTCTCTGGGGGCAAATAGTAGGGGTTGCTTAAAGAGATTCAGTTTGATCTTTCTCATTTAAATCCAAATTATTAATGATGATTATAATTGAAATTTTTTTAAATAATTGTGTTTTACATCATCCCTGACTGCGAGAAGACATTGATGAATGCTTGGAGCAGAATATTCAGTGTGGCGTGAACAGAATGTGCTTCAACATGAGAGGCAGCTACCAGTGCATCGACACACCATGTCCACCAAATTACCAACGGGATCCAATCACAGGGTATGACAAGACATTAATCCAGTCATTGCATTAAAAGCATTTAGTCTGAGCTGTTGTCTGTGTACAATAAAAAAAAAACATTCTGAGTACATATCGATGACCCTACTGTAAAGTTTATACAAGCTGTATTTGTTTATTTCTCACCCTCTCCGTTCAGATTTTGCCTGAAGAACTGCCCCCCCAATGACCTGGAGTGTGCCTTGAGCCCCTATGCCTTGGAGTACAAGCTCCTGTCTCTGCCATTCGGCATCGCAGCCAACCAGGACCTCATCCGCCTGGTGGCCTACACCCAGGACGGGGTGGTGCACCCTCGCACCAGCTTCCTGGCGGCCGACGAGGACACCACGCTGCCCTTCGCGCTGCGTGACGAGAACCTGAAGGGGGTGCTGTTCACCACACGGCCGCTGCGCGAGCCCCGCTCCTACCGCATGAAAGTACGCGCCCTGTCCTACGGCCTGGACAGCAGCATCGAGTACCAGACCACCTTCATTGTCTACATCGCCGTCTCGGCTTATCCCTACTGAGAGCACTTTACCACAAACAAGAGGAAGAAAGGGGGAGAAATGTGCAAGACTGCATGTGGGAGCGCATGTGCGTGTGGATGTGAGCGGGGCGTAAAGCAATTGTGCGTTTAGTTTTAGATCCGACACTTGAAGAAAAACAAATTGTTTTTTTTTTAGATTTCTGTTATTTCAAGCCTCATAGTGTGAGGAGCTGAGCTGCATTGCCCAGTGGGCAGATCATTGTTAATAAAGAGGACTTAACATTAACCCCTGGGGCACTCCAAGGAGAGACTGCTTTACTTGTGGCTGGATGTCATGGTGGCTCCTGAAGTGTGTAAATCGGACAAAGCAGCTAAGCCAATCCTGTGATCCTGTGGACACGTCTCCCTGCCACACTGTGTAAAAGGCCCATTTTACAGGATAACGGGGTGATGGAGAGAGAATAAGGACAAGTGTACATGTATATCTACCTATTAACTTATTGGGAAGTGCTTGAAAATAAGTATGCAAGGCAGTATTTTTTTTTGCATGTACATGACTGGGGGTTTTTTTTTAAGAGTTGTGAAGGCTGACCAAGACTCCGACTCTGAGACCGGTCCAGAAAGCAGCTTGCCGTTTGTGTAGTATTGTTCGTCCAGAAAAGGTCGGGGGTGAGTAACGATTAAAAACAACCAAAAGATAGAATATCCATCTCAGGTAAGCTCTGCCTTCCCTTTAAAAAAAAAAGCCTTTTTGTCTTCGATGTGGCTTTACTTTCTTAATTATGTACAGGAATTAATATTGTTTTTGCAACAGAAGCACATCATTACAGGTTAATACACATTTACTTTTTACAAGTATAAGTCCATTAACAAAGATGTATTCTATTTTTATTATTTGTATATAAGCTTTTGGTTTTAATTCTGTAATATGTTTCTATATTGTGTTCTATTCATTTTTTTAAGCAGACAACAATAAATGTATGATCTACAGCTGATTTTGTAATCTGTTCCTTGTGCTGTGGAAATCAGGGACAGTTTCCTTTGATCATATGTTATAAATCTTTATTATTCAATTTCAAAAGCACAAACATTAAAAATGGATATTTAGTAAGGCAGTTTTTACACCAGTTTGGTTTGTAGACTTTGTTTGCACAAGAGAGTGAAACATTACTGCATCAGAGCGACAGGTCCATTTGTTCAGACACATTTTAGAATCACTAGTTCTTAAATGAATTTTAGACAGTGACAGTCTGCTTTTATGACAGGGACATCATTACAAACATGATTTAGTAGACAAAAACCATTTACAGTCGAGTCAACAACGGCTTTACGGACTTGCAGTAAGTGCTAAGCAGCACCATGGCTTAAGACAGACACAAACATGGTAAAAGATTGACGAGATGACCAACAAAATCATTAATAACCTACAATAGCATTATGGAAGAATGGGGAAATGGCTGCTTCCTAGGACACCAGTAAGTAACACCTGCTCTGAGGAACCCTGTTCTATACTGGCTATTGAATGATGCGTTACACACCGACCTAAATGAAGAATGAGCGGCCAGTCGTTGAAAGTCTGGAAAGATGGAAAGTCTGCTCTATCTCTCCATTTGAACTGCACAACAGAAAACACTGGAATCTGTCCCCGTTGTGGCGAAAGCAGCTAATGCCCTTTGGTTGTTTTGTGAGTGAATACTGATGATGAACTGGGACTGAGGGGGCAGAACTGAGCGGGAGTCCATCAGAACCATTGGCCGCTGATCCTAATCTGGCCCAGGTGATGTGATGCATGGGAGACATAGCAGTCACACTACTCCAACCGTTTGTCCTGGTCTGTGGCATTTCATGACCACACCAGTCCAAAATATAAACAACTATGTATTGGGGACTACCTTGTACCCCCTCAGGAAGTGATTGAAATTTTAAATCATACAAGAAAAAAAAATGAATTTTATAAAATCATAATGAGCTACTTGCATTCTTAAGGTGATAAACCTTAAGATTTTTCCTGAGAAAAGCTAAATCTACCATAAAGTTAATGGCACCAGTTTATTTATATATGTGTGTGTGTGTTGTGTGTCTTTGTGTGTGTTTGAGAGTGCATGTTCATTTTGTGTAAGCAAGATACAGAGATGAGGAGAAAGGAAGAGTAAGAGAGGAACAGACTGGATAAATAGGGGGAAGGTAAGCAGTAAAGTCATATAGGGGTTGTTTGTAGCACCCGGTGCGAGTCGTCTCTTTGTTCTGGTGTGCCAGCAGGTGGCGCCATCTTTTTCCGGTCCTAAAAGTGAGAGGAACCGGGACGGCCATTTAGACGGTCTTTCGGGCAGTCAACACCCTGACAATGCAACCCACTCCTCCGGCAGAGAGAGCCTGAAAGGACAGAGGCCAGGGTGAACACCTGTGCTCCACATAGATTTGGCTTTCATCATCCAAAGCGTCAGCTTTTATGACTTAGAATAATGAATAAATGCATCTTGAAAAACTGATGGTTAAGGGCCTTGCTCAGGAACATTTACAACAGAACCCAACGAGCTGGATTCTGCACTAAACCGGATCTCTGGCAAAGTGAACAGCGTGGCCTGGCATGCAGTACCTTCTCATGCCACTGCAGGAGGATGGCGCTGCTGTTTTCTGACGGCCGCTCAAAGCCCTTGTAGATGTACTTCATTAGCAGGTCCACGCCGTTCTTGTCCAATGACTGCACTCCCTTCTCTATGTCACTGGCTTTGAAGGCGCTCAGAACTTTGAGCACCAGCCCCTCGGCCCGGTCCTACAGACACACAGACGAAGTCCATACCTTAGGTACAGCTAATGTTACTGTTTACCATCAGCGTGTGGCTGGGCAGACTGGCCTAAGAGAAGGCTCATTCACCTGGCTTTGGTGAAAAGCATAGCTTCAAAGCATACACAGCATGGGAAATATCAATGCTTCGATGAACAGATATAAGAGCATTAATTATTCACACACAGGAAAGACAAAAAAAGACCAAGAACAGACCATTTTCGCTGCAGTGTGGTAGACTGCATTTCATAGCCTTGCTGACATGTCCCTCAACCAACCACTGCTCCCCAGCCTCACCTTGATAGACTGGTTTTTAGTATTGATTGGTGGGTTTTTGAGGACCGCCTGCAAAGCTTCCATGAGGTTCCCTTTAAAGAAGGTGTTAGGGAAAGAAATATTCCAAGACTGAGCCACAACAACCAACAGTGAAATTAAACGTATTTTATCGCAACAAATGTGCCTTACTATGTTGTAAAGCGTGAACCTGTGTAAGAGTAAGGAGAACAGTCAAAACCAGGAAATAAGAGTTAATGCCTTCAAAAAAGGACATATATGGAGATGACATCAACTTCCTCAACTAAAAGAGGTGATTAGGAATCGAGAGGGTATTTAAGCGTTTAAAGCAAAATGAGCGTGTTTCAGTAAGAATACCAGACATCACAGCATAAAAATTTAGTTCTGGGTGGCGCGGGGACACCGCAATTCCTTATAGGAAGCATGAAACGAGGTTATGCCAGGAATGCGTTTACAAGGCAAGTCTGGACATCCGTAGACTCCTCATCAGCTTTCCTGCAAAATCTGTAGCTAAACGGACGGAACTGGCCGCTTTTGGCGCAAGGCGTGTATATTAATTTGAAAGACTGTTGAAGACAAACACTAAACCGTTTCTTGTAGTAATCTGCAATAGCTGTAATTAGCCAATCACATCTACAGAATCACGTTTAGCCAAGAACAAAAGCTTGAGTGGGTGTTTTTTTTTTTGTTTAGCAGAAGCGCTTTAAAAATTCACACATTTCGAATGGCCTAATAATGTTTTTTTTCTCGGAGAAATTGCTAATTCTACAGACCAGCAGGAAAAGATCAGATATTTCTTTTTGATATCGTCGCACTGACTTAATTTTACCTGCCAGTCTTTGCTCCTTAACGTTTTTAATCTATATTTAATATATTCAAACATCGTTTTGTCTGGTGTGTAGGCTGCATCGACGTATACTGTACAACCCAATAGCTAGCTAAAAAAAAATCACTGCAAAGACATAGGTTACCCCCTTAGTTAGCTAGCTAGCTACCATACCACCCATCAGTCCCATCCAATACCACCAACACTAGCTAATTTAGTCCTCCCATAACGGATTATTCTACAGAAAAGTGCAATATACCACATTATGCACGTAAAATGACGGAGCGGTAGTAGTAATGCTGGACACTAGTTAGCTAACGTTATCTAATAACAAAAGGATATTGTCTGATGAGCGAATCCACTTCTGCTTCATCTGGACCTAGTTGGTTCTCTCCTCCATCCTCTTCGTCGACAAACTTGTTCTCGTCGTATTCATCCACATCCACTTTCCGGAATCGATCGGATACAGTATTCTTCGACATAATGCCAACAGGTTGCAACCCTTGAGAAAATAATCTGCACTCAGCTATCGCACATAAAATGTTTTCCCTAACCTACCACCCAACGCTATCACAGTTTGACGTTCTCTGGCTTCCTCACTTAATTTTGCAACATTCCATTTACCTCCTCATTGACGCCACCTAGTGGTAAAATACAAACGGTGTAACGAACCACAAATACACCAAGGTTCTCAAATAGGAGAATTACAGTATTTCAGTACTGCAACCTAAGCTTCTAAGGAATCATGAGAGATGAAACGGATGTAGCATATGTTAATGAAGGCTTAAACAAGGTAAACATTTTACACAAGCCACAAATAACCACAGGGTGTCTAAATGATCACCTATCTCAACCAAACCTGAAGTTCGAACCAGCCTTAAACCAACGAAAACTGTGTAGACTGTACAGTTCCTAATAGTCCAGTTCTGCGCTTGTATGTCATTCATAACGGCATTGTTAAAGGACAGACACTGGCTCGTATACTAACTAATACTTTTATAGGGAGTGCGGTCAGTAAAGAACATTATCTTTCACATGCAGCTTGTTAATCGAAAAGTACCAAGAGTTTCATTTTAATATGGCCTTCCTGGGAGTAGAACTGCTTCCATTTGATTACAAAAAATAATCTACATTGCAGTTTATTCGGAAATGCTAACCTCGAGTGCAACCAAATTGAATGTTACATGTGCTGCCACTAGAGGGCTCCTAAGAGTCTGAAATCAATTTAAAAGAAAAGTCTTTTGTGGAAATGGAAAGCTTTACAGCTATTGCTCACTGGAGTCACACACAGCATGCGTAAGCATTAGTATTAATGTTGTATGATCTTTTCAGGAGCATTTAGTCTTTGACTTCATGTTTTTTTAAGTATCCATCCACTCCTACTGTGCCATGGTTTACTAAGGACTCCAAACTTTCCAATGAAGATGCTACACGCACTATTTGGTTATATACATCATTCACTAGTTCCACAGAAACGAAAAAATCATTTTCCATATTAAAAATAATTTTCAGCGTTCCTTGTACAGATCTTAAAGTATTCTGACCACTGCTGACAGATGGTTTACAGAGAACAGAACAGCATAAGCCTCTAAATTTACAAAGGGTTAATAAAAGTTGCTAGTGTTCAGCATACGTGTTATGTCTCTCGCCAATGCATCAACTTGCCTCATATGGAGGTGGTTTTCCACAAACGCGCAGAAAAGGATTAAACATGAACTACTGAAAATCATCAGTCCTGAATTGAACTTAATCCCTGTCTAGAAAGCAGACTATTATCCTCTAATCCTGCATCTTAATAAACTGTACAACCACACATTGCCTCAGGTGGGCGTGACTCTGGGAATCTGACCTGGCTTTGGTTTGCCTTCCACCGCTTTGCCAAGGCAGCAGAAAGGTGCCCCATGTAGCAAGTGTGTGTGTGTGTGTTTGTGTCAGGTTGTCTGTTAACACTGAGATTATTTTAAGATTGTGATGAAAGGTGTCACATAAAGTCTGAAAATTTGTTTTCCAAAGCATGAAAGCAAAGTATCCACACGGTGTGTATGTGTGTGTGTGTGTGTGTGTGTGTGTGTGTGCAGCAGAGTCCAGACTATGCCTCACTTTAACTTGTGGTTAATGATCAGCCTACGAGTGGAGGCCTGTGTTAGCGACTGCTGTGATGCTCATCACTCTCTGTGCACTCCAGTGCACACTTATGCCATTACTCATCCTTAAACATACTTTTGGACTCTAGACAAACTGGTCTCTCTGTCAGTCCAGATGCTTTACCTATTAATGATTATTGTCTGAAGTCTACAAAGTACCACCAAAAGTCTTTTGTCTCCTGTTACACATCTGGTTTCTGTTTTGGTTCTGATCTGCTGATAGGCTTAAACAGCAAATTTCTTCACTACCAACGTTTCAAAGCTTCACTGGTCTACAGCCATGCAGGTTGTAACAGTAGCGAGCGCACTAGCGAAAGCCTTGCGTTCTGTTTAAGAAAATTATTTTGCGTCAGACTTTTACAACACGCAAGATGTTGAACTCAGCTGAGATGACACAGCAGTTTCTTCTGTCAAACACACAACAGAAGAAATTGCTGTTTCTTGTCCCCTGCCCCTTCCCCCAATTAAATACATAAACACATCCACAGTGTAATTCAGAGGGGTCGTGGTGTTGCAGACGAGTACATAAATATTTTTATCGAGCGTACTGCTTTTTTGTATCGTTGTATCTTAAAGCGCTTCGGGTTAGTGTATGGAGAGAAAAAACACGTGTTCAGTGTGTTCCGAAAGGCTGGGCCGTGTGCCAATCCCCCGTGGACGTATGACTGTGATTAGATTTACAAGGCTAGTTCAGCAACATTTTCAGAACCTAACAAATGAATGCGTGCGACATACTGATTTACAATAGTGCGCCAACAACATATTAAAATAGCGTCAAGCCTAGTGACTGTTGGATTAAACTAAAGGTAAACAAGATTATAATGAGAAAAAGTGTACAAATACAAACGTGTAATTGTCTATTAATAGCCTCATAGTAAGCAGACGTATTTACAGCGCGATGCAACAGCGAACGGAGAGAGCTAAAAGTAGCAACTGCAAAAGCGCTGTCTGAGATAAGGCTGGAAGAATTCCTGCGCGCGCGTGGGGGTGGTCCCGCGGACAAATGCGCGTTATGGTTTCGGCTTCTTTACGAACATCGTACGACTGAATCTCAAAAAGACACCAAGACTGCGATACCACACGCGGGAATAGTAGGCGTTCTAAATTTTCATAGATTAAGAGTCTATAGTTTTTTTTGTTGTTGTTGTTGTTGTTTTCAAAACGCATTAATAGTGACTAGGCGACTGACAACTGCGGATTTTAATGAGAGAGAGGACAGGCTACTCAGAAGGTGATTGGTGAGACTGTAAACGTATGGATACCAAAATAACCGGCTACTTCATTTTCTAAAGAGTTTCACAGTTCATTTTTTTCGAAACTCTTGGATTTCGGCAGGTACCCGTGGTAGTTTGTGTGGTAGTCAGATTTGAAACCTAACAGCACGGTTTGCTTTCACATGTCTCAGTGGACTTTCATCTTCCTGCATTGCCACTATGTCGTCCGGAGCGGAGAAGCGACTCGAATCCCGGCTGAGGAATCTGGAGTCAATGATTAAGGACCAACGGTCAGCACTGAATTTGGAGAGTTTGTTGGTAAGGACGCTTGGGTCATCCGGTACAATTGTTAAAGCGTCTTCACTCAGTGATTAAAAAGCTGCCCTTTTGTTTCTAACTTTTATACTTGTGCCATAAACATGTATACATTTTCCTGTTTAAAATGGGAAGCATTTTCATTCAATTAATTTGTAAGACTATATAAATCCAGTTTATATTACTTTTTAATTAAATTAAAGCTTTTTAAATTACAGATAATTATTAAAGGTTATGACTAATTCAGAGCCGGGTGTGGTAAACGCGTGTATTACTGCGTTGTACTGTAGATATTTAGCAATCTGGTGGATTGAGGTCTACTCATAATTTAGAGAAAGGACAGACAAAAAAAGAAACATTCACAAACCAGTCTTACAAGGTTTACCACCACCCGGTCAAATATCCCAGCTACCTGACCAGTTCACATATAGTGTTACACTTCCTTCACACCGAATCTATGAAAAACAGCATAGTTCATATGTAAACAAGGTTTTAAACGGCACGAACGCAGAAAGCTAGCGTAAAAACATATGTACACAAATCGGCGGAAGTGGCAATCTTGTGTTTCTTGTTCCTATCTCCATGATATAATCTCAGAGTGGGAAAACACGCCCTTCTCTAGAACGTGCCTACTCTAGACTGTTCTATTTCCAATCAGTGTGTGTGTGTGTGTGTGTGTGTGTGTGTGTGTGTGTTAACGAATCACAA
This sequence comes from Sternarchorhynchus goeldii, assembly GCA_028565775.1. Taxonomy (NCBI): domain Eukaryota; kingdom Metazoa; phylum Chordata; class Actinopteri; order Gymnotiformes; family Apteronotidae; genus Sternarchorhynchus; species Sternarchorhynchus goeldii. Next base: position 3,280,705 of record JAOXYF010000005.1, read on the forward strand.
AGCATCATTCCAAGTAAATTACCCTCTGTGCGTTTAATCGGAGGACTGTGCCTTGCATTGACGTACCTTTAAAGTAGTGTAAACGATGTGAAGTGAAATGGGAGCTGGGGGAGGGGTTGCAGGGTGAGCTTTTCAGGAACGAATGTATCTCATTTGTATTAGCTTAGTCAAATCATCTTTATGTTTCTATGCAAATAAGTCATAGTGTTCATACAAATACATTCCTATGTTGCGCTCATGTAAACTCTGGGGAAAAAATCTTCATTTTGTTCATTGAACATGGGTCTAGTGGACGTTACTTTTTCATGTTGTGACATGTTGTCATAGACAACAGCATCAAACCAGCGCTGTTGAGCAAATGGAATGTTGCTTTATTACTACATATCACAGCATATACCAGCAACCAGACAACAACCCCCCCCACACACACACACATACACACATACACCAGCAACCAGACAACAACCCCCCCCACACACACACATACACCAGCAACCAGACAACAACCCCCCCCACACACACACACATACACCAGCAACCAGACAACAACCCCCCCCACACACACATACACCAGCAACCAGACAACAACCCCCCCCA
>JAOXYF010000005.1:3283195-3295695 GCA_028565775.1 Sternarchorhynchus goeldii
TACCAAAAGATACTTCAGAACACCTCAGGACAGTCTCTGATAAAGACTTCTAGATGTGCTTATTGCCACAATGGGGGGGGGGAGGTGTCTGGGGGGTGTTTGTTCTATAATAAATAAATTATAGTCATATATATAGTCATTATACCATTACTAAAACAACAAATCTAATGGTTGCCTAAGACCTGCACAGTACTGTAAATGCTAGAATCTAAAAAAGTTACTTAGCAGTAATCTGTGCAGTAATCTGTGCAGTAATCTATGCTCTGTTTGAAAGCATGTGTAGCCTAACGTTAAAGTGTCTTAATAAAAATATATATATGAAATCCCAATGCTGAGAAGTAACAATGGGGAATGTTTTTTACTTACGGTATGTATGGAATGTTTCGAAAAATAAGAAGTTATTGTTGTTGAACTGGTATGTCACAGAATAGTCACCAACACCTGCCAGCTCGTCTTCGATCAGCTGCAGTCAGCTTTCGTTCAGTCACTGTCAGTACTACATTTTATTCTCTTTTGTAAGCAGGTGTGTGCTAGAGTACGTCTAAGCATGCAGAAGCCAAGCTGATCCAGTTAAACGTCCAACTAATGTGTCAGTCTGTTTCTCAGACATCACTCTAACACAGCGTGTTCAGCTGATCCTGAAGGGATATGTCTTAGCACTTAAACAGGTTCCTTCTCACTGTGAGGGCCCTGATAAGGTGTGAGAGTGCTGGTGTAGCTGTGTTGTATACAGTTACATTGACTTCCTTTTATCTTTACGGAAAGGTAACATAATATCTGCATTGTTAGGAAATTACTTTGGCAGAGAACTTATCTTTAATTATCTTTAATATAATTTATCTTTAACTTATTTTTAATATCTATTTTATTTAATCAAACTAATTGTACATTTAACTGTACGAGGAAATACGTGTTTTGTTATTTATTGCATCTATTGAGAAATTTTGATGAATTCATAGGCCTAAAGATACGACGCATACTTTGTGTGTGTGTGTGTGTGTTCATGTAGGTGCGACACAAGGTGTCCAAGCAAGTATACGCTATGAAGCAGCTCAGCAAGTTTGAGATGATCAAACGTTCTGACTCCGCCTTCTTCTGGGAGGAGCGTGACATCATGGCCTTCTCCAATAGCCCCTGGATTGTGCAGGCAAGTCCAGAAAACATCTTCCTACTTATACTCCAGTTTGCACATGCACAAGCAATAGTACACACACACACACACACACACACACACACTAACCCTGATCTTCACTGATAAGAAAATGAGAGTCCTTTTATGGAGCTTGTCTGGACAGAGCTGCGCTGAATAAAATGGCACCAATTTGCTGATCTTCAGCTCAGTATTTCCTAGCAAAGCTGTTTGTGTAATGCCGTCTAGATCAAAGGGGTGTTACATGTAAGAGTGTTAAGAAGGTACCGAGGGTTCAACATTAATCATTGAAAACATTAATAATCAGTTTGGAAACATTAATAGTTCTTGTCTGGGTTTGTCCGGTCCAGGAAGCAAAAGTCCTCTCCAGGATTTCATTATGATCTGGACTTCCTATTTACTTCAAGTCAGCAGAAACAATTACATTTACATTTATGGACCGATTTATAAACGTGCTTAGTTCTCTCCTCAGACTAAGTGTCCTTAACAAGTACAAATAGGCCCAAAAGTCCCTTATACTGAGAAACTGTTGTAGACTGAGCAATACAATAATACAGTGCTATAAAATACAAACCACAGCAGTGCAGTTACTAGACATTTAGTATAATAGCAACAAATAAATGTTCCTAAAAGGGCATGACCTGGGGTCACTAGTGAAGCTGCACTGCAGAAGCTGCACCTTAAGTTCTGAAGCCTGAATGTAAACACCCGTGCTGCTAGATACCAGAAGATAGCATAATGTCATTAAAGCGCCATTCGATTGTGAGCGATCGGCGTTAGCCAGCCTCTCTGTTGCTACCCCTGTGCAGCTGTGCTGCGCCTTCCAGGACGAGCGCCACCTCTACCTGGTGATGGAGTTCATGCCAGGCGGAGACCTGGTGACGCTCACCATGAACTACGACCTGCCGGAGTCATGGGCGCGGTTCTACACGGCGGAGGTGGTGCTGGCGCTGGATGCCATCCACTCCATGCGATTCATCCACCGCGACATCAAGCCCGACAACATGCTGCTCGACCGTCACGGGCACCTCAAGCTCGCCGACTTTGGCACCTGCATGAAGATGGACAAGGTAGCAGAGCCAGTGGGCACTTTGGCCCAAAAATTCTGTTTATGTTTTAAAAAGTTATGCTGAGATTTGAGAATAGCATTGTTCACTTACAGTAAAACATAATGAAAATACTTCACACACATAGTAACCTAGTAATATGAGACACTGTATTTGTCTGTGTGTGAGACAAAGAGAGAGAGAGAGAGAGAGAGAGAGAGAGAGAGAGAGAGAGAGAGGGAGGGAGAGAGACACACAGATAGAGATGGACCATGAGAAAGACATACATTTTGCCCTCTTGTGGTGAATAGATGTAGTGCAGCCTAGAATGGCATCTCACACATGTGCATTTGTGTTTGTGTTACTACCAGACTGATGATGTTGTTGCTGGTTTTTGTAATTATCTATATGTAGGTTAGTAGCTTCTCTAAAGGTTTGTCTCTGTGTGTGTGTGTGTGTGTGTGTGTGTGTTTGTGCATGTGTCCAGTCTGGTATGGTCCGCTGTGAGACAGCAGTGGGGACTCCTGACTACATTTCACCAGAGGTGCTGATGTCTCAGGGTGGGACTGGTTACTATGGATGCGAGTGTGATTGGTGGTCTGTAGGGGTCTTCATCTATGAGCTACTTGTTGGTGAGTAGCTCCACATTCCCTCTCCGCCCCTCCCTTCCCCTCTGCCTCCACCTCTCCCCTTTATTTCTCTCTTTTCTTTTGCACTTATTCAGGTGACACACCATTTTATGCGGAGTCCCTGGTAGGGACTTACGGCAAGATCATGGACCACAAAAACAGCCTGACCTTCCCTAACGACGTGGAGATGTCCAAGGACGCACAAGACCTGATCTGTGCCTTCCTCACTGACAGGTAGTGAGAGAGACAAGACAATGAATGCAGCTTCTCTTAGAGCTACTTCCTTTTTTCCCAGTTTCCCCGGATATTCAATCAGTTCACTCACTCACTCACTCACTCACTCACTCACTCACTCATTCACTCACTCACTTATTCCCTTTACTCATCTATTCATTCCTTCACTCATTCATTCACACAGATCCTTGCATGATTTTTTGTGAGCAGAATAAACAAACTAAAAAACAGGCTTAAAGTCCTCCCCTTCGATTTCTGGCTACAGCTGGAATGTCCCACACGTGGCAGAGCAAGGGGAGCAGTGTGTGTGTGTGTGTGTGTGCACATCTCAGGGTTCTTGAGTTTTGTGCCTGCTCTTCTATACTGCATTGCTCCTCTCTTAAGACACACAAACACAGTTGGATATATCAATGACACACACACATAGTGGAGAATATCCTTTACACACACACAGAAGCTGCTGTGGGGGACATTCACTATAGGAACTGCTTACATGTGTGTGCAGTGGTTGTGCTGAGGGCTGTTTTTAGATTCTGCCCCGTGGCTGTGTGTGTTGACCAGTGTTTGGGTATGTTCAGAGAGGTCAGGCTCGGCCGGACAGGAGTGGACGAAATCAAATGTCACCCTTTTTTCAAGAACGACCAGTGGACCTTCGACACCATCCGAGACAGTAAGCATCCCAAGCATGTGTGTGTGTGTATGCGTGTGTGTATGTGTGCATATTCGTGTGTGTGCATGTGTATGTGATTGTGTGTGTGTGTGCATGTGTGTATGTATGTATGTCTGCATGTGTGTGTGTGTATGTGTGGTGTGTGCATGTGTGTATGTGATTGTGTGTATGTTGCACATGTGTGCTTTTGTTTGCATTACCATCAAACACCTCTGTTGTGTTGAAATGCAATGGACTGTTCAAAGAAATGGGTGCCCAGGTTTTGACATACTGATTATACTGCTGTGATTCTTTTCTATGTACACACACACACACACACACACACACACATATGTGTTCTGGCTAAGATACATTGTGTTGTGTGTTCTGGATTAAGTCACCATGAGTTGTGTGTTCTGGTCTGTTGGTGTTTCAGGCAGAAATTTCTGTGTTGCATGATTTTGTTTAGTTGTGTTGTGTTGTGTTGTGTACATTTTTGGGTATGGGTGGAACCCATCTTGTGGCCGGTGTTACTAATGAGAGGACTGATTCTAAACCACCACTAAGTACTCCACTCACCACTCACTGAGGGGCCTCCCTCCATCTCTCGCTCTCTCTCTCTCTCTCTCTCTCACACACACACACTTTCCCTCCCTCCCTTTCTCTCACTCTATATCGCTCCCTTTTTCTCACTTCCCCTTCCTCCCGCTCACTCTCCCTCTCTCGCTCCCTCCCTCCCTCCCTCCCACTCACTCTCCCTCTCTCCCTCCCTCCCTCCCTCTTTCTCTCTCAACATGGCTGTGTATGCTGGGAAATGGAGCTGAGGTCTTTACCACACTGCTCAATCTGGTTCCTATTTCCCTCTGCTTCAGCAGTTTTTAGTAACTCCAAACAGACGGCCTGAGTTGGAGTAGCTTCTTATTTAGGGCAGGGAGCCCGCATGGGCGTGTGTAGGTGCTCTGGGACAATCCAGTGAAGTCAACGTGTTGCTGTGTGGTGGTGTAGTGAGAGAGCAAGTTACCATGCTGTAGAACCTGACAGCTCTCTTTGGGCGCATGAGTTCTGCAAAAAACCACACTCCCTAAATGTGGGAGAGAGAGTGAGAGAATGAAGGTGAGAAAGTACATGTGTGTGTGTGTGTGTGTGTGTGTAGGTAGAGAGGGAGCAGTGGCCAGCTTGGTGTATGACAGTTACCACTCCTTCCTCCAACTACAGTGTGTGCTTTGTGCGTACACACACTGAGCCTTTCAGTAAAGGATACACCTACACACATAAACACACACACACACACACAAAAAGGAGGTCTTTGCATTTTGGATATTTTTTCTCTCTCTGACTCTGTCTCTCCCTCTCTCTCCCTCTCTCTCTCCCTCTCTCACCTTCTCTCTCCTTCTCTCTCTCACTCTCTCTCTCTCTCTCTCCCTCTCTCTCTCTCTCTCTCTTTCTCTATCCCAGCCATGGCTCCAGTGGTGCCTGAGTTAAACAGTGACATTGACACGACTCACTTTGATGACATTGAGGATGAGAAAAGGGACATCGAAACCTTTCCACCCCCACGGGCATTCGTTGGCAACCAGCTGCCTTTTGTGGGCTTTACCTACTTCAGAGAGAACCAGTAAGCTTGTGTGTGTGTGTGTGTGTGTGTGTGTTTGTGTGCATGCGCACCCATGTGTTTGTGGGTGTGTACGTGTTGTTCTGTGTTTGTAGATGCTTCAGTTACACCATAGTATTGCCTAAGGTCAATTTCTGTGGTGTAAGAGTGTGTTTGTTGAATATCAAATGCAATGATAGCAATAACTGCAGGAAGACAAGTGCAGGTATAAAAAAGACAACCAGTAAGAAAGTCCTAGATTCTGAAGCAGCTTAGTGAACAACACACTGTAGCTGTGTGCAATGATGTATGGGTATTTTGGTCTGCTTGTTTATACATGTACACACACACACCGAGGAGAATTTCCTAAATAAAGAGGAGGTACTACATGATACTGTTTGTATTAAAAGAAGTGGTTCTGTAGCCAAGGCTGATTACTGCACACAATTCTTTAGAGTTTCCTTCTTCCTCCTTCCCGTCATCACACTCTCTGCTTTTCGCAGGTTGCTGAACAATAATTGCACCATAGAGGAAGACGAGGCTGAAATCTGTGTTGACAATCCTTCCAAAAAGGAGTGCCGCTCAGATAAATCGGTGTGTGTATGTGTGTGTGTGTGTGAGAGAGAGAGATCACCTAGCATGTTAGCATACACACTGCAGGAATCCTTTCCATATTTTTAGTGCTTTCTGTGTTTTGTATGCCAGAACCTGCCTCTCTACATAGGCACCAGGTTGACTGGCAGTCTGACAGCACTCTGTGTTATAAACAGCTGAGCTCTGTTCATGGAGCACACCGTGTAGGTCACCCCAAATAAACAGTGTCCCAAGCACCAGCGTAAAGATAACTACTTTAATGAACCTCTCTGTGCAGAGGGTTAGGGTTAGGGTTAGAGGGTTAGGGTTAGGGTTAGAGGGTTAGGGTTAGGGTAAGAGGGATTTCTCAAAGTGCTGCCTATTTGCATCCTGCGGGCAAGAACCCTAGAAAAGTCTGAGAGGATTTACTGTGGGTGATTCCCTCATTTGCATTTTTGCATCGCGAGTTCTCTCTGTGTTGTTGTGAGACAACCTCCAACTCTAAAGACTGCTTGGACTTTGGATGTTCTGACCACAGCTGTCACATCCTTTATGATTGCCAGTAAAGTCATTACTGTCAGTGTAGGTTCAAAAACAGGTCAGTGTGTGTAACAGCACAGTTGTTCTCTGAGCCGTGATGCCGTGTGTGTTTGGATTTTAGCCTGAAAACCTGCAGAAGAAACTGAGCAAGTTAGAGGAGAAAATCAAGCATGAGATGCAAGCTAGAGAAGAACAGGAAAATAAATGCAGGTGGGCACGCACACACACACACTTAGTTCGTTCATGACTATTTTAATAACACACCTCATACACAGTGTCATCTTCTAAAATGGTCATTGAATCAGTCACATTGTCTGTGATTTTGCCTCAACAGATCCGCAAATGATCGACTAGGCAAACTGTCCAAAGAACTCGAAGAAGAGGTAAAACATTACATGCACCTTCTGGTATCCTCAGAACCTGTGAGAAGTCTGGAGAAGTCTCATACCTCCACTCATGACCTAATGACCCTGTCATGTCTGCTACTGTGCTCATGACATACAGACAAATACCAAAAGCAACTAGCACAGCCAGGTATGGAAGGAATGTGTTCAGGTAACTCCAATGTCTGACGTCCAAGTCTCGGGACGCACAGAACGCGTGGCTCAGATGCGATACATGCACAAACAGAACACAGCACATGTTCTCATTACTACACACTCATCCTTACTTCCACACTGGATGTGAGAAGCACAGTTTCAGTAATAACATGAACCGAATGTCTATTGTGTAAGTCACTGTGCAGTGGTAATTAATAGTAAGTAGTTAAACAGCAATAATGAATCAAATGGCATTCAGTAGTAATTACCATTAATAAGGCAGTCTGACCAGATGTCCAAGAAATACATTTGGTATGTCAGTAGCATGCTTCTTTAACCCTGTCAATACAGTGCTGTTACAGCAACCTGCCGGGCCTGGTTTAATTCTGGTTACCTAGCTTGTCTGGTTTTCCATGTTGTTGTACTACCTGGGAATGTCAGGTGGGTGAGGAATGTGAGTGTGTAACTAAAGAATGCCAGTTGGCTCCCAAAAGCTCATTCCAAGGAAGTACTGTACCTTAATGAGACATACATATTAAGAACACTGTGCTGCAATTTCCCCATAAATGCAAAAGGCAGGTCCAATGTTAATATTTTCTATCTTTTTATCCTAAGTAGATAAGTTAGTTCCATTTGCTAGAGCTGGATAAATGGTTTGTGAAAGCTGATCTCACTCTGTGTTAGTTTGAAAGCTTAAAGCCAAATTTCCTTTCAAGAGAGCCATTAATCTCCAACCTTAAGCTGTTTCCATTGGCTGTTCCATCTTTTTTTAATGATTTTGACAGTGCATAGTTTGTTGATCAAGTAATTAAATCCGAATTGCCAAAATTACAGTAATATAATGGCTGAATTTTCCCACAGAAAACTCTTTTCTCTCGTTCCCACTGCCCCTCCCCACCTCTGCGTAGATGAGTGTGAGGACTAGGGTGGAGAACTCCTTGAGGAAGTTGGAGAGAGAAAACGCTCTGCTGCAGCACCAGAACACTGAGACTGTGAGAAAGGCTGAACTCGAGGCGGAGCGAAAACGCAGCTTAGAGAACGAAGGTGAGAGCACTCACACGACTCAACACTCTCCTGAACACTCAAACTACGCAACACTCACTCTCCTGAATGCTCACACTACTCAACACTCTCCTGTACGCTCACACTACTTAACACTCTCCTGAACATTCACATGACTCAACACTCTCTGGAACACTCACACTACTCAACACTCACTCTCCTGAGCACTTACATTACTCAACACCCACTCTCTTGAACACTCACATTACTCAACCCTCATTCTCCTGAACACTCACGCTATTCAGCACTCTCCTGAACACTAACGGTACTTAACAATTTCCTGAAGACTCGTGCAACACTCACTCTCCTGAAAATGTACTCTACTGAACACTCTACCGAACACTCTCCTGAACACTTATGCTGCTTAACACCAACTCTTTTGATTACTCACTCCCCTAAACACTGTAGTAAAACACTTTAATGGGCACTCATTCTCCTTAACACAGTGATAAGAACACACTCTCCTGAAGACACTCCTCTTCGCTTTCACTTTCCTGTTCACTCTTTTGAATTACCTGCAATTCTTAACACCCAGAAGGCCTATTGTCACTCCTCAGGACTGGCTCTCCGTTACACTAACTATTAAACTGTAATTGCTCTAAATTCATAAAGTTACTCTCCTTAACACTATCTCTTCTGCTTGACTTATGTTTACTGACTGCGTTGACCACTGAACCACCTGGTTGTGCTGACCTTTACTCATGGTATGAATAACATTAGCAAACTCTTGCTGAAGCTTGAAAGCTTTTTAGATTTTCACTCAACCAGACACATGTTAGACACACATTCTGACCATGCTAACATTGTGGTCGCTAATGTTCTGGCTGCTAACATTCTGGCTGTGCTAACATTGTGGAGGCTAACATTCTGGCGGCTAACGTTCTGGTTGCTAATGTTATGGCAGTGGGCAGTCTGAAGGAGCAGCTGGCAGAACTGAAGAAGAAGAACCAAAATTCTCAAGTCTCCACCGAGAAGAACATCTACCTGGAGAGGCAGGTGAGTGCCAATTACCACACACTGGTCACTCAAAACCAAGGGCAGCCTTTTGTCTCTACAAGCCTAGCAAAGCGCAGTGGAGGTTTAGCCGCAGCACAATGTAATGTTCGCTAGACCATATTAGCCTTCTTACAAAGCAGATGAAAAAAAAAACTCCTTCCCTTCATCTCTCTCTTCCTGTTTCTCCCTCTCGGCCTGTGCCTCTCTTGCTGTGTCTCTGTCTAGCTGGAGGAGGTGACGTCCAGACTGCAGGCGGAGGTGGAAGAGAGCAGCCGTCTGAGGAAGGCCCAGGGCGAGGCAGCGCGGCAGAGCCAGCAGCTGGAAGTCTCACTGCAGGAGCTGCAGGAGCAGAAGGCTCAGCTGGAGAGCAACCGTCTGGCCCTGGAGCAGGACAAAGTCAGCCTGCACAGCTCCCTGGAGGCAGAGCGGAGGGAACGAGGCACTGCCTCGGATAACATTGCTGACCTGCAGGGTGAGCTAGCGAGATGGTGGCACGGGAGGCTCTAACTGGGGATAGTGGGAGGGAGTGAGGAAGAAAGTGAGGGAAGGAGGGACGTGGGTATGACTGAAGGAATGAGAGTTTGAGCAAGGGACTGTATGAAGGGAGGGAGTGAGGGAGGCAGTGAACGAGGAAGGGTGAGAGTAAGGGAAGGTGAGGGGGAGTGAGTGATTGTGAAGGTGAGCATGCAATTTAGTGAGGGAGGGATTGAATAAATGAATAAGCACTCAAGTTATTAAGTGAATGAGGAAGAAAACAAGTGAGAGTAAATGTGTAAGTGAGAAAGTTGGATGAAATTAATCCATATGACAGAAATACCTGGTTAGATTTCTGGAGATCTCTAAATGATCAATATTGAAGTTGTCTCGCCTGTTCATGTGTGTAAAGGTTTGTCTGTGGGGTTTGTATATAAATGAGTATGGAGCGAGTTTGGGTGTTGCACGTTGAGTTCCTCTCTCTCTCTCCGGGAGACACACTGGTCCCTTGTCTGCCTGTGCTGTTTGGTGCCGTTGTGTGCGCGTGGGTGTGTGTATTTGGGTGGAGCACCTCACAGTGTGAGTAAATACTGGATGAGTGGTATTTTCAGCCCCTGGCCCAGAGGCAGGTGGGTGACGTCTCGACTCACAGCAGAAAGAGCTCCTCCATCGTTTGTCTTGTCTTGTCTTCCAGCCACCCATAACATCTCTGAAGATTTTTTTCATTTCTCTCTCTCTCTCTCTCTCACTCTTACCCTTTAACAAACTCTTTCTCCCCCTCTCCCTTTCTTATACTCTCTTTCTATCTCATCTTTCTCTCTCTCTCTATCTGTCTATCTATCTATCTATCACTCTCTCTCTCAGCTCGTTTGCTGGGTCTGGAGGAGGAGCTGAAGCAGATGAAGAGCTCTCTCTCCAAGGCGGAGGGTGAGAAACGGCAGCTACAGGCAGACCTTACCGACCTGGAGAAGGTGTGTGTGTGTGTGTGTGTGTGTGTGTGTATGTGTGTCTCTTTGAGTGTGTCTGTATGTGTAACCTCCGTGGCCCTGTCTGTGCGTGTTAGGTGAGGAGTCAGCAGGAGATCGATCTGACCTTCAAACTCAAATCAGCTGTACAGCGCTTAGAGCAGGAGGAGGTGGAGCACAAAAACACCAAAGTGCGCCTGGCCGACCACAGCAAGCTCAACGAGTCCATCGAGGAGGCCAAGTCAGAAGTGCTGAGAGGTGCTAACAGTCCCCGCTTAGCACAAGACATCATCTTACACACTGACATCTTAGTGTAGCATTGTACATGGAAACAACCTCATCGGTATGTGTGTGTGTGTGTGTGTGTGTGTGTGTGTGTGTGTGTGTGTTTGTGTGTGCGTGTATGTACACATGTATGTTTGTGTGTGTGTGTTTGTGTAATAGATATGGAGCGTAAGCTGAAGGAGGAGCGTGCGTCTAAGCAGGAGCTGGAAGGTGCGCTGATGCAGCTGGAGAAGCAGCACTCCGTCCTGGACTGTGACTACAAGCAGGCCCAACATGAGCTTCAGGAGCTGCGCTCACACAAGAGCAAGCTCTCCGAGGAGGTCTGTCTGCACGCCTTCTGCACGGCTTCTGTCTACCTGTCTGTCTACCTGTCTGTTTGGCAACTTTTTGGCAAACAGTTTTCTCAAGCAGAGTAATTTGTGTCTCTACTCACAGCAAGGGAAGAGTCCAGATTTTAACAGCAAGTTTTCATATTTTGTTTAAACAGTATTTTTATGTTTCAAGGTATTTTGCAGTCGTATTTGATATGTCCTTTTATAAAACAAGTGTGCGTGCATGCATGTACGTGTGTGTATATATATGTATTCATATGTGCATGTGTGTGTGCACAGGTGGACGTGCTGACTGTGCGCGTGGAGCAGGAGACCCAGCGGAGGAACCTGTCGTATGCGGACCTGAAGGCCCAGAAGCAGGAGGTCACCACTCTGCGCTCCTCTGAGAAACAACTGAAGCAAGAACTCAACCACATGCTGGAGCTACGTCTCAACCTAGAGAAACAAAACCAGGATCTGCGCAAGTATGTGTGTGTGTGTGTGTGTGTGGATGTGAGTGCGTGTGTATATCTTTGATGGAGGGGTGTATGTGTGTGTGAGTGTGTGTGTGTGTATGTGAGTGTGTGTATATCTTTGATGGAGGGGTGTGGGTGGGTATATGTGTGTGTGTGGGTGTGTGTGGGTTTGAGTGTGTGTGTCTGTGGGTGTGGCTGTAGGGATTATTTGTCGATCTCCTTAAGAAAAAAATAATGTTTTATCACCTTTGTCTTTGTCTGTCCAATCAGGGAGAGGGAAGAGGCTGATCTACACCTGAAAGAGTTAAAGGACCAGCTGGAGGCTGAACAGTATTTCACGGTATGTCTGGCATTTTTGTGGCCTGCCAGCACGCATGCGTGTTCATGCGTGTTCATGCGTGTGGGTTTGTGGGTGTATGCTCAGGTGTGAAAAACATCTGCTTCTGTTTGCAGAAACTGTATAAGACTCAGATACGGGAACTGAAGGAAGAGAGTGAGGAGAAGGCGAAACTGTTCCAGGGCGCCCAGCAGAGAGTAGACGATCTGCAGGAAGAGAGGTCTGTGTGTGTGGGTTTGCCAAAGGCCCTCTCCTGGAGTGTTTAACATCTGGTTCTAGTAAACACATTCCTAATGACCTGGCTTGGTGGAGTCAGAGTTCTCAGTTGGATCTGACCTCTGTAGGAGGTTCCCTACCGTATCACTGGCTGTGGGGGTCGTGCTGGACCAGTGGCAGGAAACACTGCACTCGATTGCATGAGCGGGTGCTTGGAGTGTGTTTGGAGCTTGGTAGCTCTTGATGCTCTGTCTGCACAACAGCAGTGCACATTTCAGCATGTTTCACACGCTTCAGTCTATGCAAAAGATTCTGCTTTCACTTAAATTTGATTAGGAGTTCACTCGTTCCTTCCAAAATGTAATCAGAGGACATTTTAAGCAGTTGTATCAGATTGGAACTTCTGATTCTTTGTTTACTAAGAGAT
>JAOXYF010000005.1:3298195-3317480 GCA_028565775.1 Sternarchorhynchus goeldii
ATGGACCACAAAACCCACATACACCTAAAAAAACAACCACGAAAACCCAGCCATGAAAAAATCCTAAGACCAAAAATGGTATCACCAAAACACACAAAAACAGGGTGAACCCTGATCCTGTCCTGTTCTGTTTTCTTCTTTAATTTATCCACTGTCTCTTTTATGTTCTTTGTTTTGTGTTTTTTTCACTGTCTACATCTTTCTCTCAGTCTTTTCTCTCTTTCTGTCTGTCGTACCTTTTGGTTCTGGCTCTCTTGCACACATCTGTCCTGGGGGATCTCTCCTCTTAACATGTGTCTTTATTCCTTCTTGTCTAACCGGTGCTTCCTTCACTCCCCCTCCTGACCTCACGATGGCGCTGTAGTGCGTATCACCCACTCCCAGACCTCGGAGTCCATGTCGTTCACGTACCAGCGGAGCTCCAAGTCGGTGCGCATTGACACGCGTCCGTGCCGCGCCGCCTCCTTCCTCCCCTCTGACTCTGAGGAAGACGAGGACGAGGAAGAGCCGCGGCACTCCCTGCAGGCTCTCACTTACGAGAAGCCGGCGGACGGCGAGTCCGCAGGTGACCCTGCATGGAGGCTGATATAGGCACACACACACACACACAAACAGACACATCTAAAGGCACGTATGTCCACTCACTAACACCACACACCCATCACACTCACAGACAGCTTTAGATCAGAACGAGTGGAATGAGTGTGCAGTGATTCTAATTCATATGCTGTCAGTGCTTGACTGACACAGGACTGCTAACACTATGTGTGTCGTGCCTGATAATGGAGTAACCCTGTTCTTCCCCTGATATTGGAGTAACTGTCCTTCTCCTGGTAATAGTATAATCCTGTCCTTCTGTGTTACACAGACACTAGTCTAGAGGGTTGTCTGTCTGTTCCAAACAAGAACTCCAAGAGATTTGGATGGGACAAGAAGGTAAAATGCTTCTTTGACAAAAACTCCAATGCACAATTACCATTTAATTTAATTACCATTTAAATGTACACTCTTGCTCTCTCTAACAACATGGTATTGTGTGTATTGTGCAGTATGTGGTGATGAGCAGTAAGAAGATCCTGTTCTATGACTCAGAAGAAGACCGTGAACAGTCCAACCCATTCATGATACTGGACATAGAGTAAGTGAACACCAGCATATTAGAACGTTGAGAGATAGGGAGGGTGACCATACCGTGGCATTATAACAGGAAACAACACTAGAATACTAGAAACTTCTCACGCAACAATTCAAACATACCAACCGCTGTTAAATATACAGTGACCAGTAACCAGAAGTACAGACGAAGACTAAATCAACAGAAAATCAGAATCAGGTGAAACTAATGACTGTGAAAACCAAAACATCACCCAGTCAGGAATGGAGCGGAAAAAGTGCATACAGGGAAACATATAAACCACGACCCTGGTGGAGGGGTCATCATTACACATATAAACCACGACCCTGGTGGAGGGGTCGTCATTACACATATAAACCACGACCCTGGTGGAGGGGTCGTCATTACACATATAAATCACAACACTGGGGGAGGGGCCATCATTACACATATAAATCATGATGCTGGGGAGGGGCCATCATTACACATATATAAACATGTTAACTCAGGAGAGCACAAACGTCCTGGGTGTCGCTCTGTTAGCTGACAATACATAACATTTTCTCATTTTGTGCAAGGACCACCAGGTTCACGAAATTGGTTGTTTCTCATAGTGTGATTCATATGTCCATTTATAGAATAGGGAAGAACATGAATGTGTTGTAGGGTGTCAAAGCTGAGCTGGAGGGGCCACCTCTCTGGGCTGTCTGTGCTGTGTGTCAGTGAGCACTAACGCCGTAGGTCTGGTCTGCCTTTCTGTTCCTCTCAGTAAACTCTTCCATGTGCGACCTGTCACTCAGACTGACGTCTACCGTGCGGATCCCAAAGAGATCCCCCGCATCTTCCAGGTGAGTCTCCACACACTGGCACCATTAGGAAGGACAGCTGAGTGTGTGCCATACTGCACTGTGGCAGCAGTGGACTATGTGTCAACAGTCCAACGATCTTTTCCTCTGTCTACCTGGTTCTTCTCGTCTCTCTCTCTCTCTCTCTCTCTCTCTCTCTCTCTCTCTCTCTCTCTCTCTCTCTCCCTGTTGCTCTCTTCTGCCTGTATCTCTGTCCCCGGCTTTGCCCCTACCCCACACCACTCCAGATCCTCTACGCCAACGAGGGTGAGAGCAAAAAGGACCAGGAGGTGCCCGTCGAGCCGTGGCAGGCGGAACGCACGCCCTGCATCGCCCACAAGGGCCACGAGTTCGTGCCCACGCTATACCACTTCCCGTCCAGCTGCGAGGCGTGCGCCCGGCCCCTCTGGCACGTCTTCAGGCCCCCACCGGCCCTCGAGTGCCGCCGCTGCCGCATCAAGTGCCACAAGGACCACCTGGACCGCAAGGAGGAGGTGCTCGCTCCCTGCCGAGGTCAGGAGGTCACCCTGCACTTCACAGCTTTTTTTTTCTGAAAGGACACTGCTCCAGACAGCACTGTGGCTGCTGTGGCCTCGTACTGTCCATAGTGTTTGAAAATTACTACCTTGCACATATTCAGGATTTTAAAAAATGATCTAAAGATTTTATAGGGTCAGCGAGGGCGTAAATAATAATTTATTCCTTGTAAACTGTAAACCTCAGCGAGGGCGTAAATAATAATTTATTCCTTGTAAACTGTGTAGTGTTAAATAACATCATTGTCTATTGGAGACTTGTATTAGTACACATTGTACATTGGACAAAAAAATGTCCAGTGTTTTACAGGCACAGAGTGAGAGCAGTGATTTAGGATCATACTTTTATCTTCACTTACATTGTTCATTTGTGTGTGTGTGTGTGTGTGTGTGTGTGTGTCACCCTCCCACAGTGAACTACGACATGTCCACTGCCAAGGAGCTGCTGCTGCTGACGAGCTCCACAGCCGAGCAGCAGCGGTGGGTGTCCCGCCTTCTGAAACGCATCCCCCGCAAGCCGATGCCCAGCCTCGCCCTCGCCATCACCCAGGCTCCGCCCTGCGAGCTGCCTGTCGGCTCGCCCCCGCTCGCCTCGCCCCGCCAGTCGCCCCGCCAGTCGCCCCGCAACTCACCCCGCAACTCGCCCAAGCTCACGGTCCGTGGGGCGATAAAGATGCAGAGCAGGGGGCAGCCGCCCTCAGCCAAGACCAGGTGAGTGCGGGTAAATCATGGCATCATTTTTTCTTCAGACCCCAATAATACTGGGGGAATGAACAGGTCAGGGGCTTCCAAGATATTCCAAGTACACAGCTAAAACCCACAGTATTAGAATATCTTAGAATACCACAGTATTAGAATATCTTAGAATACCACAGTATTAGAACATCTTAGAATATCTTAGAATACCACAGTATTAGAACATCTTAGAATATCTTTTCTGTTCCACATGTATTATGTATTAATCTGTATTAATGAGATGTATTAATCTCATTTATTTCCATTCCACTGATACAACAGCTGATAAGAAAATAGACAATCCTAGATGAAGAGCATTTAAAGCCAT
Source organism: Sternarchorhynchus goeldii (assembly GCA_028565775.1). Classification (NCBI taxonomy): domain Eukaryota; kingdom Metazoa; phylum Chordata; class Actinopteri; order Gymnotiformes; family Apteronotidae; genus Sternarchorhynchus; species Sternarchorhynchus goeldii. The sequence goes on from JAOXYF010000005.1 coordinate 3,301,754, forward strand.
ATTACTGCAGTTATCATCTTCTTTTCATGAGTTTTATCCATATGAGTCTTTCTACCTTTACACCACATATGTGTTGACTTGACTTTATTACAAATGAATTGAATGAACTGAATCTGTGATGGAACTGTGGTTTTATGCAGTTTTATAGCATAAGACCCTCCAGACTTGTACGTGTGGTATGTAGACTTGGGTTAGATTAGATCAAACCAAGCCACGGTTTATCAATAACAGCTTTACAGTACTGTCTCTGAGCTAAAAAGGAGTGTTTAAAACCCCAGCTAAAACTGACAGCTAGATTGAAAAAACTATCAGTTAGATTCAGGTCTACAGCTGATGTGAGGCAACCCTGTTACTAAGTTCTCCTTGCTTCCTTAATGATACTTGGACATTGGCTTTCAACGAAATGTCATATTTTCTGAATATATTCCAGATGAGGAACATAATGGTAATATAACAATAGTGCAGATGTGAGTCATGGTTCACTGTAATGCGCTCTACAGTTAGGGAGAACTGTTCCCCTGGGACGTTACTGCGTCAGCACACCATAGTTTGTCCTGGCTTGGCATTGGCTTGTGCTGAAATTGATGGTAACAACCCAACTTTATCCCAGCAGCACTTTACGAGCTTTATGTATGTCATTTCGAGCTTCTAATGACCCATTGTAATTAGAGGCTGAACTCACATGAACAACGTTCGAATGCTGTCGATGTACTAAAACAGCAGGTTTTTCCGTCCATAGCTTGCACTTACTGAGAGCATTTGTAAAAACCGGTCTCTCAAAATGGAATAATTGCAGATGTCAATGATAATTGCTCTGCTCCTCTGTCATTCTAAAACAACAGGAATGAGATGTTTGGCTACACATCGAATCAAATCTTCTGTCCACTGTATGAACTTTTCCCCCCAGCAGCCACTCTCCATATCCATCGATACATACATCATGTCTTACCTTTCCATTTGGATTAGGGACACATCCATTCAGGCCACCCACATTTTCAGTACATCTAATCTTCACAGGCCCATGACAAAATCAAACGTGGACTTTGTTAACTGGTTGTTTCTGAAGCTTCTGCCTCTGAAATGCTCTCTTTGTGCTGCTAACCCCTTCTAGCCCTGGCCCCATGCTCCGAATCATTCTGCACTGACCTCCTCACCTCTCACCTTTCACCTTTCCGTGTGTGCGCGTGGAGAGTAAGTACCACAGCGCCTAGTACCTACCTGCCTCATTGTTGCCTGCGTTACTTTAAAACCCTGACCCAGCTTAGCAGCCTCACTGTCTGCACTCTCCTGTGGTTGTTGTACTGAGGTCTGACAATAACTTTCACTAACACTGCACCCCACCAGTCTTAATCAAATAACATCTTATTCAAACCTACCCACCTATTTAAAGGCTATTTCTTCTGACTTAACATGAAGCCCTACCAATACTGTACTACTCACCCACCCCCCACATCTACAAAGAGTAAGCCAATGTTAAGATATCATGCTTTTAGTCTTTTAGTTACATAATAGTAAAACCTGACTGGTTGGATTTTTCATCTCACCTGCGCAGACATAAAACTATGATGCTACAGGACTTTGGGGTGAAAACATTGCTAAGTGGGGAACAGATAAGACCTTTATGGTGCAGCTTGGTTCTGAGGTATTTAGCAAATCTGTCAACGCAGGCAAGAGGGAGGAGCTTTTTCGAATCCCAAGTGACTCCTTTCTTGTTCCAGCGTGATAGAGTTTGACCTGCAGGACTGGGGTTGGACTCTTCATCGTGATGACGATGATGATGACGATGTGTTTGACTTCTGAGGCCGGGTAACCGTAGTGTCATCTTCACCGCATGGAAGCACACGCAGCTTTAACACTTGGTGGAGTTCTAGAAGCATCTCTGTGGTGTATTTGAATCTTTAACACTGAGACAAATGGCACAACAATCAAAATAGCACTGCAACACTGAACACAATGAAATATGTGGTGTGAGAGTAAGAATGCTGACTGCTACTATGGAACACCATAAAGTCTAATGCATCTCTATGTGGTTTCGAATTGGCAACCCTTAATAGACTTGCCTTGGTTACCATAGTGAATGTTGTATCATGGCGACTGGACCCTAGCAAGCGCTCTTCTGTGGATATTTTGGTTCAGCTAGCATGAGGCTTGTGGGTGCAGCTGCATTTCACGCGAGGTCCCTAGCCAGCATGCGCTGTGTTTACCACACACGCTAGTGAACGGAGCACGTTTAACTTTTCCTCCGCTTCTACACCCACAGCTGACTTTGACCAACGCTGGATCAAGACAACCCTGCACTCCACACGCACGTTAGAGAGGGGACCGCCACGAGCCTGGGCAGAAGGCCAGCGGAGATCCATGAACAGGGGCCTGAATGCCAGCGGGGCACTCTCCATGAACAGGGGCCTGAATGCCAGCGTGGCACTCTCCATGAACAGGGGCCTGGGAGACCCCGCTGCTTGCTGGCGTTCCAGCCCTGCACGCTCAGACCTGGTTCAACTGGAGAAGAACGTGTGGCTTCTTTAAAAAATCAAGCTCAGCTTTTTCAATCTGCCCTGAAAGGTTCCTAGAGATGTGAAAGTGTTTTAAAAGTATTAACACACTGTTTTGTCTGGCTGTGTGGGTGACTGGGATATGTGCGTACATGCGCATACACCTGTGTGTGTGTGTGTGTGTGTCTGTGTGTGTGTGTGTGTGTGTGTAATTTTGTATGTCTGGTTGTGTGAAGATATGTGAGGCATGCTATGGTAGTATAATTTGTATACTCAAGTATTCCTACAAGACAAACACCAAGACATTTAATTACAAACACTACATGGTTAGCTTGCTGAAAACCAAATAATATTTAATGACAGGTGCTTCGTAAAGAGACATCTGGAATTGTGGTTTGAATCTGAAGGAAACTATACAGAAAATATGACTTTTTGCAGAACATGATGTTGTTTGTTTCAAAGAATGCAGTCCACACATTTGTTTCATGCATTGCCAGTTTGTGAGTACACCTACAACTACAAAACAGAATATGCAACTGTGGTGCAGTCTGTTTTCTTTCCATGATCTATGCATTAGAACTTAGAAGTAAGGAAATGCTCACTGACTAAATACTTACTCAAAAGGCATTTTCAAGTTTCATATATTTGGAAATAAACATTTTATTTGTTGAAAGCAGTTGTTCTATCTTTTATATATGCATGCAGTATAAATCTTGGCTGCATGGAAATTAGTGCTAGATTGTACTGTAAGAATGGTCAGTCCTTGTGTTAAAGAATTATGGGGGAAAATTAAATACATAAATATTCCAGCTATCAGATGAATGATGGTAAGTGCTGGTCATGAGCTTTGGCTACTTGTTACCTTGTTAGCATCACACTGCCACTGCAACTAATGGAAAAACGCAAAATTTGGACACCAAACATACCGTGGGCTATCAAACACATTTTGAAAAAGCCAGAAAATGAGATCTCTCCCTGAACCATTCCTTAAGACTGCAGATATAGAAATATGTTCCCACTGAAAAATTGGTCAAGTAACACCATATCCAAGCAAAACAATAACTTGAATAATTAGGTCAGTTTTGAGATCATACTTGTGTGCATTTTGCTCTAAAATGCTGAACTCACAAATGTCATACATTTACAACTGAAACGATATATTGTGTGACTCAAGTATTACTATTCACCTGGAGTGTTCTCCTTTATATCTGATAGGGAATACCATACCCTTTGAGGTAACACATTAAGAGAAGAGTAGCTTATATCAGAGCTTATGAGAAGCACTGACTTTGGAACATCCTGAAATCTTTTGGCGCACGAACGTTTCTCCAGCTGTGTTCAGCATTGAGAGCCTGGTGATGAGTTGGGTCAGGAGGACGGTTTTCAACCTGCGGGCTCATCTCAGCTGGTCACATTTGTGTTTGTAGAAGATGACGGTGGCCAAGACCCAGCCATTGAGTGTTGTCATGACAACGAACCGCAGCAGGACTGAGGGGAGGGGATGGGAGGGAGAGTGCGAGGGGTTCATAAACCCTAGTTCTGGAGGGCACTTCATGGTATTCCCTGCTTCAGCCCACCTGTTTCCACCTCTAGAATGTGCCGTGCACACATGCCACACCAAAACCACTAATTTTGGATGAACACTTACAGTGTTAAATAAGTCCACAAAAGATAAGTGTAATGTGTAATATTAAATGTGTTATTTCAAAATGGAGATTTTGGTGTAGATGATCATCATTTAAAAATCCCTGCTCTTCTTTATGTGAGAAAACTAGCGTCTCACTTTCTTATGTGAAAAACTACTCTGACAGTAAATATTTATACTCACCTTTCAGATCCCCGGAAGTAAGGACTGTGGTCAGTATTCTGGCTAAACACAAAGAGAAATCCAATTTTCCTTTCAGACGTTTAGATTCACATCCTCTGGCTGGCCTCAGCAGTGGCTTACAGACTTACCCATGCAGGTGTATGTGGACAGGGCCCAGGTTAGAGCACTCAGGTGAGCTGAGTCCTTAGTTTGCCAGAGGCACTGCAGCTGTGCAAACCTACTGCTTGCACTCACAAGTGTGCACAGACTCTGTGGAACACACACACACACACACACACACATTTCCAAAGCAACAACCAAAACACATTAGCCGCTCATAGCTGATCGTGCCATGATCTTGTACTGATCTTGCCATGAAAGTGTCCAGTCAGGAGGCTTGCACTACAGGCTGTATATATGTACATGATTACCACAAACCATCGCCAAGTCGATTGTCCAGGCTTTCAGGGTGAGCAGTTTCGATGCCCCAATAAAGCTGGACTTCAGTTAAGAACAACACATTGTGATAATATTAAAAGAGCTTTGTTGGGCTGGACAGTGACATGTTAAAAACACTTCTGATTGGTCGAGAGGATACACGACGCTGTAAATGAAACTCTGTCTCAGGGTGCCACGGGAGTGAAGAATCAGCATGAAGAGGACAACGTCTGGAAGACAGAGGGATGCAGTGTCTATTTTTTTCAGTTCTGCTCTCTCTTACTTACTCAAGTATCTAAATGACAACAAACCCCCCACCAAGTTATCAGGCACACAAACAAATCCAGTGATCCCTGACGAGTTCAGGGTTACCTTGAGCAATAAGTACAGGATACTCCAAGTAAGCTGCAAGAGGATATTCATGATACATCTCATATGTGGCAAATACTATATACCTGCAAAAGAGCACAATGCCATTTGAGACAATTTCCTATGCATATGCAAAGTGCAGTCTATAAACTTAATATTCAGGTATTCTTTAACGCTGAACTGAGAAACAGAAAGCCTTAAGAGGAATAAAATGACATGAATGGGTTTTAACCATTACATCTGTTAACAAAGAATGTACACCCTCCCTTACTCTGTACACACACTCTCTCTCTCTCTCTCTCTCTCTCACACACACACACACACACTTGTGCCTGCTCGAAAATAAAACTTCCATTTGACCTTTCCTTGTGTGACTCCGAGTGCAAAATTACGCTTGCAAACAGCTGCACTTCTATACTCAGGCCGTGAAGAATGTGCCACCCCCCCCCCCCATTCCTCAGGGCCTCACGAACAAAACAAAAAAGAAATAATTTCATAACACAAACGGGTTGCTTTTAAATCAGTTACAACCCTTGATAATTAACAATTATAGTAATTGTATAATTACTATAATTAAGATAATAACCAGTATAATTCCAAGATGATAGCTGTCATTTAATTGTACGTATCAATAATTAATTGACCATTTAATTTCTTTATTTTTCTGCGCTGTTTTCTACATTTTGCTTATTATCAGTAGGCTCTGGAGACCACGTGCATTAACGGCACCAGAGAGACCGTGCCAGCGGCGACCACATCACTCTCACATTCTTGGCAGAAATTAACCGATCTACTTTCACGAAGTACACGGCACACTGTATAAGAACCTTGCATTCTTCAGGCTTGATGTTCTCCTTTTTTCATCATACCTAAGCAGGCGTCCGTCGGCTGGACACTTTTGACAACCAGCAAAGATAAAATGACATGCAGGAAAATAGTTACCCTGATAGTTCCAGGAGTAGCGCCTTCAGACTGATACCTTGAGTCGACTTGGTCCGGGTTAATAACGCGATTTGCGGGAGCTTTAGCACCATACAAACGAACAGGGTACTAAAGTTTAATATGTTCAACAGTAACTCTCTGGCCATCTTTAATGAGATTGGAAAAATACACTATTGTCTAAAGCTTATTTAAGAGAGCATTTATAACTTTTAAAAACAGGTGTTTTGCCAGAAATGTAACACGACGAAAATAAAGAAACATTTATTTTCAGTGTACAACACGCAGTGCTTTTGCGGGGTGCTGATAACCGCCTGCGCCACAAGATATTTATGGAAGCGAGATTTTCCGTTCTTATATGTACCAGTAGGGGGCGCTAGATCCATGCTGAGTCATTCACAATTTATTATATCCTACTGCATGTACAAATAACTATAATAGGTATAGCTATTATGCTATAAAAATTCCGTTAGTTTTCATTCATGACAGGTATGTTGTGACGTGAGAAAAGACATTATAGTTTACGTGTTTTACGTGTTATTACATGTTTACCTGTTTGATGTGACATTTGCTACTCTACTATGGTAAGTCTACTGGCTGTTCTGAATGTTGGGCTCATGTTAAGTGTGTGCGTGAGTTAAAGAGAGAAGGGGGAAGATTTACAGCTCTTTTAAATCGGCTCTTTTTAGAAGGTTGCTTATGAAAATTAAACCTTGTTCTGAAACCTGTCAGTTAACGGATACATAGACTCCTGCCTATCAGAACATGCCTTAGCTAAAGCTTTCATTTCTTTCCATCTCGAGTTTCCTTTTTACGTGGCCTAGGATTCTTAACTCTCTCACACACGTACACGCACAGTGTGCACTGGGCAACGCCTTAACTAATGACTGACAGCAGGCGAGCCGTGTTCAGAACAGGTTCTAACTACAGACACTATCATCACACTGTCACTTACTGACGACGTCAATAACAGGTCTTTCGCAGTACCTAGATCTTTCACAAATGTCCACGCATTTATATGTCCGATCATTCACTGATAACTGTTTGTTAGATTACAAGACATTACAGCAAATTCAAAGTTATTTATCATATGCTAATATAATTTAAAGGAGGCTATTAAACGCCGTAAGTTAATCAACCAGAGTTTGAGCTGAGTTTGAGCTGAGGTTAGTTCTCTGTTCACACACATACATACAGCGTGCACGTTGCTACAGTACAGATAACTAAAACACAAAATGCTAACATTGCACGATATACTAACATAACATACTAACATTGCACAACATACTAATGTCACTAACAACTGAATAATCGTATGGAACACAACTGTACCTTCTTTCCCTTACTCTCACGTTATTCACGTTCATGTCACTTTCAGTGTGATCTTACTAATGGCGTGATCGTTATTGTTAATCATGTAGCAATATATGATATTTTATATCTTTATAAAAAATATGTTTAACCTGTTTTTTGTGTTCGGGTCTGTGTTGCCTGTTTTCTATATGTAATAAAATAAATGCGATTATTATTATTTCGACGACAGACTCCTTGCCCTTGGCTCATTTTCTGTGAAGAACATAAAAAATAACACATTTTCAATTACTTCACACTGTACACCCCCTCTGTACCTTTGTATTACACAGGTGGCGTCCACTTGGTGATAAAAGTGTGGAGGTGCAGTGTCTCCGCACTCTGTCCTCCTCCTACATGGTCTATATGGTGTGTGTGTGTTTGTGTACCAAATGTAAAGATGAATGACGACATGTAGACATATGAAAACTGGTATGCAGGTAGTTATACTAGCTCTAAGAAATGCTATTTTGTGTGGCAAATGGTAAAACTTAAAATGCCAGAACGTACTTGTCCGCCCACCAGAGGGCACTTATACAGAAACAGGATATTAACCATATAAGCCATATTTTTTGTTGTAATTGGGCTAAAGTAAACATCTTGTTTTTTATTGCATAAATTGTTATGGCTGTATTGATTTAAAAATCTTATAATGCAGTGGGTCCCGCAAACATTCTCTGAATAATAGAAGCATTAACATTTCATAAAGTTAGCTAGTCATTAGCGTTAGCTAGTGCTAAACGGTCAATGAAACACATAAGTTAAGCATGACTGTTAATTATTTGTAGTTATTTCCCTTGTTTGCAGTTTTGTCACGGACAGCGGAGTTTGATACAGAGCCCTATTTTAGAAAAGGTTTCATTACGAAGTCCTGCGTTGTACGGATCCAGATTGAAAAAAGCAGTCAGAGGTGACTGAGGTAGTATTTTGTGCTGGTCTTCGCATACAACAACAGAGCAGTTCGTGTGATAAGCTCTTAGCTTCACCTTCTTAAAGGCAAAACTCAAGCCATGACTGAAGATACTCAAATGGAGGGCGGTATAATTATTCTGATATAGGACGAGGAGCCAAATCTGAACTGCTTGTTCAAAAAAATAAGGTTTTATAATATGTCCCATTTAAACATACAGCATGAAAGGACTAAAGCATACAAAAGACAGCGGTAGGCTATTCCTCTTCTCATGTGTTTTAAGGAAGGGATGACAACATTAAAACAGAACTGGACTGGCTTAGTCCTTTGTAAAAGCTAACTGGGAGGGAAGCTATCACATGACCCGATACCCAACACTGCTTAACAGTACAAGTTAATCAAGTCACTCAGTCTCAACCCTCTTACTGCTGAAAGAAATCCGCACACACACACACACACAACCTGACACACTTTGTGTAGAAAACCTTAACCCCCCCTGTTTGTTAACTCAATATAGTATTGCCGAGCTGTGTGTAAGGGGGGGGGGGTGTCCTTGCTGGTAGTATTCACCAGTGCCAAAACAATCACTTGATGGAACAGCAAATGATAGAAAGGGAACCTTATGACCTCTATTTAAACAGGCCTTGGACATGATCAAATAATCAAACTGTTCTCTCTCTGTTTCTGTACAGTATTTGTGTGAGTGAGGGGGTGCGGGTGTGAGTGTGTTTGTGTGTGTGTGTGTGTGTGTGTGTGGGTCTATGAGCATGGATGTGTTTATGCATGTGTAACATGAGAACCCCTCTCTGCATTGTGTGCCCTCCCCCTTGTTATCTGCCCACTGCTTTGTGTCCAGTTTAGCTGACTGCTTTATGCAAACATCAATAGTCTTTATGGGAAAGCCTGGCAGGATTGATTTTACTGGAGACAACCTGAGGTCCAGGTTAAACAATACAAACAAACTCCTCTAAACCCTTGCCTTAGGCTTTTGCCAATAAGCTGACTGGTATTTGGGGCTATTTCATGCTTGTTACGTAGCTAATGTGGCTTTTTTGTACATTAGCTCAAACAGACAGCAGATTTAGTGTGATCATGTGACTTGTAAGGCTGAGCAGGTTGAGGCAGGATGCCAGTGCAGGGATGTTTAATTGGGGTAATTTCAAGAGGTATTAAAACCAGGATAATTAGAGGGACACAAGACAGGTGAAAATATCAAAGGGTGGAGATAAACCACGAGACAGAATGGAGACAAAAAACAGAAATAAAAATAAAACTATGTGGCTTTTGAACCACAGGAACCACAATGATGAAAGCGAGAAACGTAACAGACCATTCCTTAATGTGCAGCTTCAAGTCGGAAACAGGGCCGAGTGGAGGAGCAGGTCCAGTGACAGGAACTGGTACAGGAGCAGGGGACCTGATGGTCTGTAAGGGCAGGAGCCTGCTAGGTGAGGAGACAGTTGGAAGGGACCAGAGGGTCTGTGAAGGTGGGGTGATTGAATCATGTGGGAATGGCATCCTCTTCATCACTGGAGGCAGGTGACACTGGAACAGAAACAGCAGAAGGGCCAACCTTTGGATGTGTCCTCCAAAGTGAGCTGGGGAATAATTTTACTACTACTTGTCCACTCTGTAGTCCAAACTTGGCTTATATGTGGAGGAGGATTAAAGATAAGTCTCCCTACCAGTAATTAATTACAGAGGACTGAGGTGTCACTTGTGGCCAGTTTACCTAATCAAAAATTTCCTGATTAATCCAATGTGGAGTAAGTGGTAATATTAAATAAAACTCAGCTGTAATGAACAGCTTCTCTATACAAAGGGATGAATATACTTTGCCTCAACATAAAATGCAGCATCCCTAGGAGCAAAGTCCAACTGCTTCCAAGAGGGCGGGGCCAGCACAAGATTTAAGAGCATTACTTACACACTTTTATGGTTCAGAGCGTCTGTCTTGTGACCTTACTCAATGAAAAGGCAATCTTCACGTTATTGTCCCACTGGACCTTGATGACATTAGGACCTTGTCTCTGAAGTTTTTATGAGAAAGTTCAGTTAGCAGGGAGCTGCTGTAACAAATTAGATGATTTAATCACATCTGCGCCTTATGTCGGAAGGTGTGGGTGATTAAGATTCTCCTTCACCAACTCTTCAGACGTCCTTGCTTAGGAGTATAGTGTGATTTCACTGCCAAAGCAAAGAGGTGGCACCAAGCCTTTCATAACTTTTCTACATTCATAACTCACTCACCTTAAAATTGATTCTGGAAGCTCCTTGATGCTCCTTCCCAAAAAAGATCAGTTTTGTACGCATGCGTAAGCCTATTAATCAACAAAGCCAGATGAAAGTTGTAATCAAAGCTTATCTTGTCTATAATAGACTAATGTGCAGGAAACACGAATATTCAACTGGGAATAAAAAAACCCCAAATATATAGCTTTAAATAAGAGCGAATTTTAGAGTGCATACAAACCAGCATCACAGCGAGAGAGCACAACAATGTTCTTTGGAATATTTTTATCTCTTGGAAGTTGGTAAAGGTCGATCTTGACGGGGAATTATTATCTATTTCCCAAACTTAATCACAGGCTTAGTCAGTCCCTCTAACGGAAAATGGGAAAAAACTGCTCGCCTTAGAGAAAAGAGCACATGGGCGCTCTCTCTCTCTCTCTCGTGTAATTTTTAATATCAAAATCTGCAATCACGCGGCAGATTACCTTTGACATTCTGTGTGTTGGAACTCGTTCTCTCTGCGCCTGCCTTACCGTGTAAAAGGCGGCAGAAGGAGACGGCTTTTATAAACCCCGTCATTATCCGCCGACTCTCTCATTTAAAACAGCTGCCATTGTGTCGCTACGCATTCAAATGTATCTGCACATTTTAATGCGGTCATTAGGTTTGAATATTTTAGTTATCCTAGAGCAACCTTCTCCTCCACACAATTCGAATAAAGATAGAACCTTTATTTTGGCACGCGCATGACTGACACCTGTTCATGTAAAAATAGCGAGCGTGCTAAAGGAGTTACATTGTTGTTATTTAAAACTGTGATGGTCATTAGTGTGAATATAGTTTCTCTAACAGACCTATGTAAACTAAAAATCTAGTGTTTAAAGTACAGAGAAAACATACAGGTGCTGGTCATAAAATTTGAATATCATGAAAAAGTTTATTTATTTCAGTAATTCCATTCAAAGTGAAACTTGAAAATCCCAAATTCAGTATCTCAAAAAATTAGAATATTGTGATAAGGTTCAATATTGAAGACACTTGGTGCCACACTCTAATCAGCTAATAAACTCAAAACACCTGCGAAGGCCTTTAAATGGTCTCTCAGTCTAGTTCTGTAGGCTACACAATCATGGGGAAGACTGCTGACTTGACAGTTGTCCAAAAGATGACCACTGACACCTTGCACAAGGAGGACAAGACACAAAAGGTCATTGCTAAAGAGGCTGGATGTTCACAGAGTTCTGTGTCCAAGCACATTAATAGATAGCAAAGGGAAGGAAAAATGTGGAAGAAAAAAAGTGTACAAGCAATAGGGATAACCGCACCCTGGAGAGGATTGTGAAACAAAACCCATTCAAAAATGTGGGGGAGATTCACAAAGAGTGGACTGCAGCTGGAGTCAGTGCTTCAAGAACCACCACGCACAGACGTATGCAAGACATGGGTTTCAGCTGTCGCATTCCTTGTGTCAAGCCACTCTTGAACAAGAGACAGCGTCAGAAGCGTCTTGCCTGGGCTAAAGACAAAAAGGACTGGACTGCTGCTGAGTGGTCCAAAGTTATGTTCATGGATGAACATAAATTTTTCCTTTGGAAATCAAGGTCCCAGAGTCTGGAGGAAGAGAGGAGAGGCACAGAATGCATGTTGCTTGAGGTCCATTGTAAAATTTCCAGTCGGTGATGATTTGGGGTGCCATGTCATCTGCTGGTGTTGGTCCATTGTGTTTTCTGAGGTCCAAGGTCTTCCTGTCTAACAGGAAGTTTTAGAGCACTTCATGCTTCCTGCTGCTGACCAACTTTATGGAGATGCAGATTTCATTTTTCAACAGGACTTGGCACCTGTAGACAGTGCCAAAGCTACCAGTACCTGGTTTAAGGACCATGGTATCCCTGTTCTTAATTGGCCAGCAAACTCACTGATCTTAACCCCATAGAAAATCTATGGACTGTTGTGATGAGGAAGATGTGATACGCCAGACCCAACAATTCAGAAGAGCTGAAGGTCACTGTCAGAGCAACCTGAGCTCTCATAACACCTGAGCAATGCCTCAGACTGATCGACTCCATGCCACCTGTCATTGCTGCAGTAATCCAGGCCAAAGGAGCCCCAACTAAATATTGAGTGCTGTACATGCTCATACTTTTCAGTTGGCCAACACTTCTAAAAATCCTTTTTTTGTATTGGTCTTTGTCACGGTGGCCACCCTGGCCACCTCCCCTGTCTCGTGTTTGTGTGGGCTTCTGTGTGTGGGTGTGCTCGGTTGTCTTGTCAAGTCTAGTGAAGCGCATGTGTACGTCTGAGTGTGTTGTGGGTGTGGCGTGTGTGATTGTTCTCATTGTACGTTTCACCTGTGTCTTGTTAGGGTGAGTATATAAAAGTGTGTATGTGTCACCGAGTGTTTGTCGTGGTATAGTCGTTGTGAGGTAAACGTTTTTTGTATTTGTCATATCAAAACCGAAATTAAATGTTTTTTTCATAACGCACTTGGGAGTATTTTTGCAGCTCTCAGGCACTCCTCCCCTGACAGTCTTAAGTAATATTCTAATTTTCTGAGATACTGAATTTGGGATTTTCACTAGTTGTCAGTTATAATCATCAAAATTAAAAGAAATAAACATTTGAAATATCAGTCTGTCTAATTTTATGATCAGCACCTGTACATAGACAAAAGTGCAGGTCCTGCGGTATGTATGGTTTTGCTTGTCAGAAATTATTCTGGATTAAGAGAAGCATCTTGTCTTTATAGAGAAGGACAAAGCAAATGAAATTTTTATCCAGAGTGTGTCTGTGGTGACGTGAAGTGTGGTGGACTGTCTGCTCTGATCACAGTTCCAAAACTGTAACCGCATGAGAAAGAACTGGTATTTGCAAAGGTCTTAAAGAATAATTAAATCAAGCAAAATGTTTGTATACTTGTGGTGTGTATGTGTGTGAGAGGTATGAGAGCGAGGAGACTGAGCTAGCTGGGCTTACTGATTGCTTGCTATTAGCAATGAATTCTTGTCTGTCCACCCACATGCCAGCTCCACACCATATCTTGGGCTGCAGTCATCATCACACGCAAACAAGCACAAAGAAGCGCTCTCTAGCCCTCACACACACACACACACACACACACCCTCGCTCACACCTGCATGCACAGAGTACGTCTCCACCAAGCCCCTAAGCTCCTCTTTGGCTCAAGCGCACAAACACACCTCCTTCAGGTCCCTCTTGTCTCACCCAGCCTGCAAAACGGTCAGGAGCAGCTCTCACTCTGAGGGACACTCAGAGCACTGCTGTAAAATGTAAAAGCCCTTTTGCAAACAGCACACACAGAGGCCACACAGCTCAGATGCTCGTAAACGTCTCCGCAGAAATGTATTTACTCAAAGAGCTTTGCTGGAATGTGCAAGATGTAAAGAGAGATAAACTGTTTATTACAACAATATTTCAACTCTCATGAGTCTGAGAGACCTTTCATTATCGGCTATCATTATTATTAATATCATTATTACCGGCTTAGAGTTTATTCCAGATTTTAGATCATTTTATCAGACAGAATTGCTTTAGTACAGGGTTATGCGGTTCTTGTTCTTGAGAGTCCAGCACAGAGTCCAGCAGTTGTGGAGATTTCAGTGCTCATTACTTACCCTGGTAAAGAACTGATAAGTTGAAGCAGGTGGATTTAAGCAGGGAAATCAGCTAATGTACTGAACTCTGGCACTTCAGAGCAGGAACTGTTCACTTCTGCCTTACTACAAATGAACTCATAATACAGCCTCAGGTTAAATAGCCCCTTTCCTTAGGGAGTCAATGGTACCAAATCAAATATGTATCAAATAGTACAGACACCACACATACATACACACATAACTGAAAATGAAGGACAATCCAGCGAAATAAAGACAACTACATCCTACTCTATTTGACAGGAGAGTTTGTTATTTCGTGCTCCAAACGTTCTCTACTTCTAGAAGTTTAAACTTTCAGAAGTTCCGTTCCATGTAGCTTTAAAGCTCTTCTCCCAGAACGACGTATCACTTTCATTCGGAACATCATGTCTTATGTTTTTTTTTTACTCCTTTATGCTTATTCTTAATAAATATTCTTAATTTTATGCTTATTCTTAATAAACAAATCACAAGCTGACAGACTTTGGAAATACAGGATATGAAAAATGTGGCATACAAGTACAAAAGACATGACAAACAAACGTTCTATTATTACACTGTGGTATTACCTGTAATATTTCAACACTGCCAGAACATACTCGGATCTCTACAGAGCCTTCTCATGCACTATGAAATAGCTCAAAGCTTGGCCAAGTAGAAACTGGAATTATGTGAACTTGTGTGAACTTTTATTCTATTTAAGTATCTAATTGTATTTAAATTTTTATTAATATGACATAACATTATATTTATACATTAATATGACATTATATAACAACTTTTCAAACAAATACAGCTGTAGCTATAAATTGTAATTAAAATAATGTAAATAAATTTGTTTAATTTGCCTAGAATGTGGTCCAACCACAGGTTGAGATTAATGAACCATAAATACAATACTATAATACTACAGTTCCATGTTGAGACTTAATGCTGTGGTATATTCTACCTCATTTATGGTAGGATATCTGGATGCAGCAGTGGAATGTAGGTATCACTCTGTGAAACCCGATATGGTGCCGTCAAATGCTGAGGCAGCAGAGCCAATCGGGTGCCTAGATCCCCTCTCCTCTTCCCCCTTGTTTTCTTTCAAACGCAGTGCCATTAATTCAATCTCATGCTTGGCGGCAGTCTCAAGCACGCGCTGCCTGTTGTAGAAGATCACAAAATTGTTGATGATGGGGTGGATGGGCAGCGCTATGGCGATGACGCCGCACACGAAGCTGACGGCAGCGTTGCACCTACCCAGGGTGGTCCTGGGGTAGACGTCACCGTAGCCCACCGTAGTCATGGTGATGATGGCCCACCAGAAAGACTGAGGGATGCTGGTAAACAAGGTGTCGGGGTGGCTCTGCTCCATTGCGTAACCCAGTGCCGAGAACACGAAGATGCCCATGCCCATGTACATGAGCAAGAGTCCCAGCTCCTTCAGGCTGCTCTTCAGCGCATATGTCAGTGTCTGCAGACCCATGGAGTGGCGTGCCAGCTTGAAGATGCGCGCTACGCGCATGACCCGCAGCGCCTGCACCGCCTGCTG
>JAOXYF010000005.1:3326898-3356759 GCA_028565775.1 Sternarchorhynchus goeldii
GTGGCATGGCGCACCTGCACGTCCATCTCCAGTTTGGCCTTGATGATGTTGTATTCCTCCGTGTCATCCACCCGCAGTCGCTGCAGCAGCCGCTCATACTCCTCCACCTGCTGCATCCTCTGCAGTAGAAGCTCCAGCTGCGCGCACGCACCCAACATACAAAATTACTTTCCAGTTATTATAGCATAGCACTAATAATATCTACATAATACAAGTCAGCACTGGACCAATCCTGCAAATGATTGACCTCATCTGGTTTCAGAAACATTAAGCCAGTCTCACTGCTGATACTAAAATATGATGTTATGATGTCATCACTGGTTAACAGTAACACTTTGGAATACCCGGTCTCAGAGCGGTCCCAGATCATACCTGGTCTCAGAGCGGTCCCAGATCATACCTGGTCTCAGAGCGGTCCCAGATCATACCTGGTCTCAGTCCCAGATCAGTGGCAGTCGATGACACACCCCCTTACCTCTCTATCACTACGTTCCTTCCTCTGCTGCTCCCACTTCGTCCCGTTGTCTGAAAGCAGAGTCCTGCGCTCCTCATCGAATGTGTTCTGCAGCACCATAAGGAAAAAGTGCAAAAACAAAGCCCTCGGTCTAGTCCTGAGAAAACATTTCACAACTGCTGCTCAACATCACACAACTGACAAGAGAAAAGGACCACAGAGGGTGGTAGGGGTTAAATCCCTTGCCCAGGGACACAACAGCAGACTGGTATTATGTCTAACAACTCTCAGATGCACAGCCCAGTTAGTAACTAGGAGTTTCTAGCTAGTCGTAAGAGTTAAACTAGCAGCCCACTTTTGCAGGACCATTGGGTCACATGGCAAGTAGAAATGTTGGTATATTTACTTCTTCCCACGTATATAAACTCTGCAAAGCAGTTTAAAACGGTGTCAGTATAACTTCAATGATATAATAAGAAAGTAATGTCTGGTTATGTAGTATCTTCAAACTGGGACATTTTGGTAATTTGTCTATTGTTTTCTTTTTGGTTTGTTTGCTATGTGCCTTTTTTAATGAATTCCATACCTCTGGCAGTTTTCTTTCTCCCTTTTGTCTGATGACTCAGTAAGCATATCCTTAGCTACAACACTTGTGATTCATGAGTGGTATTCTAATTTCTGATAAACGAGAATCATTGTTGAACTTGTGATGTTTCTGATCTGATGCTGAATTAACATAGTCATTAACAAAAATAATTAAAATTTCGCCGTTTACTTCCCCTGTTGATCAGTTCATCTCGTCAGTCTCGGCTGGAAATTTATTAAGTACTCATATCACTGCACTCATGCATAATTACCACTTTTGGAAGGTTTGATGGAACACCATGAAGGGAAAACACAAATTAAAAAACATGACCATTTATGCTTTCCGTAAAGACAGAGGCTGCCCCATGCTGCCTCTCATATTTATTTATACTCCCTTTTTTTTCAGGAACAAAAAGGTAACAATGGCAAGGGGGGAATGTTGTGATTGAGTGAGAGATGGCAGGAGAGACGGCAGGAGAGACAGCACTTGTGCTGCTGCAGGCAGAAGAGGGCATTACCACACCTCAATTAGGTCAAACTCTTCTCTGTAGGACTTCCTCAGAGACGTGATCTGCTCCTGCATACGTTCGATCAGTAGGTCTACTTCTTCTGCCTGTTTTTTCAGGTCTTTTACATAGCGATCATCACTTGCTTTGAGCTCCTACACACACACACACACACACACACACACACACACACACACACACACACATATATATCTACTGAAGCTCCATCTTTATTGAAATTTAAAATGCCGAGTGAGTTTGTGCGAGTGTGTGTACCTGCTGCAATTCAATGATAACTTTGATCTTGTCTTCGAGGAGCTGACTACAAAGCTGCTGCTGACTAACGAGAGCATCTCTTAGGTCCTGAGGAATCTCTTTTGCCTTGGCCACAGTCCACTTCAGCGTGATCTCCTCAAACTTCTCCAGGCTGGACTTTGCCTCACTTTCCAGCTTCTCGATCCTGCACAGTAGCATAGAATTAGGAATAATGGCACAGAATTATGAATAATAACAGATACTGTAAATAAATATAATATATAAATAAATGCTCAAACAAGATGCGTGTGTGTGTTTGCACCTCAGCCTGCGTGCCTCCTCCATCTCTGCTCTCCTTTTTGACTCTCTATAATCTGCTGCCACCAAGATGTTGGTTACCAGCTCAGTGCCATCAGCTTGTAACTTAGCCATACGCTGCAGAAAGGTATCAGAAACATGACAGACACATAAATAAAGAAGTATGTTGTCTGTGGCTTTTTGACTGAAAATAACTAGGTGAGATAAAACATACAAGATAAATCAAATTCCATAACTACCTTTTCACTTTGTTCCACTATTTTCTGACTTATCCGAACTTCTTCTTTGATTTCTTCATTCTCCTGGAAATCCCTCCCCAATTCTTGTCTTCGGTTGTCCATCATAATGTAAACAGATTATGAGCGGTGATGACAAAAACATAAAGCTAACTGATGAAACTAACAAACGACATTAATTAGTTCGCTAACTGATTAAATACACTTCTTACCTAGCTAGCTAACTAGGGATAGTTAGCTATCTTGCTAGCTATCCAGTTAGGTAACGTAATTAGGTAAAATATAACGTTAGCCACCTTTTCTTGGCTTCATTTCTTGCAGCTATGCGGAGACGACGAGCTGCAATTCTTTCCTTTGGGTTCTCAGATTCAATGGACGGTCCTGTCTCATGTGTTTCTTGTTGCACATTTCCTCCTTTAAACATTTTTCAAATGACATGCAATTAACTAGCTACCAATCTGCAGTATGTAGAGAGAGATAGGCTACCTAAGGGACAACTGTTTCTGTTTTCTGGCAATAACTAGCAAACTGCCTATGTTGTCATTTGCGTTGCTATGATACAGCATTAGCCGCAATGTTGACCACGTCACTTTTCTAAATGAATACCAATTCGTTAATAGGAGAAAACACAAATTTTGACACTTACGGCAAAATATGGGTATCAGCTTAGACTGTTTATTATTTTAAATCGTTCTAAAGCAACAACAGTTTCAATGCTCCAAAAAGTACATTTAAATCGATTAAAATATTAGATTTAAGCTTTATATATAATATGCACACAGTGTAAACAGATATGTTTTAACAATTAAGTGATCTAGTTTTGTGAAATACCCCCTGGTCCTTGAGTAGCTGCTGCTGATCTTGTTATTCAACTAATTAAATATTTAACAAGGCTGAAATCAGATCAGATGGTTGTGGGAGAGGGAGAAATTGTGAAGAGCAGGCTACTCCAGCAACAGCATTTGGGACAGCCAAAACAGATAAATACAGATAAAAAAGATAAAACAGATTTTTAAAAAATAATTTTAGAAAATTAGGAATGTTTACAGAAAGGAAACCCCACCTCATTCTACATGATGAACCCATTGGTGCCAATTGATGCCAAAAATGGCATCTGGTGGCCTCAGTGCAGAGCTGCGTCTCTCTCACCAGTCCATCTCCACACTCACTGTAGTGTTGAAGCATGAATTAGAACATGGCTGCGGCAAGAATGTAGAGGTGCTGGTGTTTCTATACTGGTTTGCACAAGACAACAGTACAGAGTAATCAAGTCCATTCTGGTGATTATGTAGAAGGTCATAGCTTTTCCAACCAATGAGGAGACAGAGGCTGTTAGTGAAGGATTTCCAGGGTCCCCAGTTTTCATTGTGGTTTCTGGGGCTATTGATGGCTTAAAATATACTTAAAACCAGTTTCAACTAATGTACAGTGTTATTTCAATAGGAAGCTATTTAGATCCATGCTGGTCAGCATTAGGGCATAACGCGTTAAGAAACAGCCCCGTGCATGTTGAGCAGTTGTTCCCCCCAGGGGGGAAAGCGCATTTTGGAGGATGGAGGATATCTGTGTTTAACCCCTCCCATTTGGCTCCTGACCCCATACCATGAGCCTGCTCAGAACCATGCGCAAGCACAGTTCAACCAAGAGCTCAACGGAGCCACGTCCATTATCGAAAGAGCTTCAGATATGACAAAAAAAACCCGCTGATGTTTCACATTTTTTATGGCCCTGAGTGTAAGCCCAGAATTTGAACCTGAATTTGTACCTTGAAAATGGAGACATAAACCACATGGAGTATTGTTCAGATGCCCCATCACACACCTCAAAATGAGCAACTGTCTCTTTCTTGACTGCTGATAAATTAAGAAGCTCAAAATAACACCTTTGAATCCTGTCATGCTGCTTCTCACCCCATGATTTAACACACTGTGTTTAGTGGCAATGGGCCATGCTATATGCAACATCTGTGGAGTGAATGTTGGATCCCCTTTCCTGCTGCCACAATAACACATTTTCTCTGAGACCTGAGATCATCACCCACACACGTGAGAGGGTTTATTTTCTGTCCTTTGTACTTTTTCTTTTTTGCTTTTTATTGGGTCATAAAAACGTTCCAATTTCAAAGTCTCGGTTAAAAATTTCACAAGTGAACATGTGAGGACTAAACAAATAACAAAAAGACATACATATAAACCAATTACATATTTGCATTTCTTGCTGTATCGTGAATAAGTGGTAATTATCACATCACAAATGCTAAAGACGTCATTAGAGATCAAATATAAATTTTTACTATGATTTGAAAGTTGGGTGAAATTTGTACAAGGAATGTGTATGAGGAGTTATTTAGTTATTTAGTTTTCCATTTCTCCTTCATTTACTTCTCCCTTGAGGTTTGGCATTTAAAGTGTTAAATAATCGATGATTTCTTTACTCTGTGTAAACATGATGACATGGCATGTCTACCTTTTGAGAGGGTTTAATTGTAAAATTTTAACTGTGTATTTTAACTGTGTAAAATTTAACTGTGTATTTTAACTGTGTAAAATTTTAACTGTGTGTGTGTGTGCGTGCGTGTGTACATGTGTGTGTGTGTTTGTACATGTGTGTGCATGTGTGTGTGTGTGTTTAAGATATGCAGTCCAGAGTGAGAGTGGCAGCATCAGTGTTCTCCTGCAGTGGAGGTGACTGGATTCGTTCCTGACAGAGAGACACACAGGCAGATGGTAGGAGCTGCTGTCCTAAATTTAATCCCTTCATGAAGACTTCAAACTCTAGGATTAAACTATTCAGTGTAACATGTAAAATGTATTTTTCACATTTGTGTTAATGTTTAGGAAGGTTTGAAAAGATTGCTTAAATTAACTGCATGCCTTCCCCTACTAGGTCACTTTGCAAAACTCAATGTGAATGTTCCTTTTTTGTGAATTTTAAGATAAAACTGAAAGTGACAGTTATTTTACATGTAAATGTGACATTTGAGCTGTGTGCATGTGTATTGTGTGTGTGTGTGTGTGTGTGTGTGTGTGTGTGTGTGTGTGTGTGTGTGTGTGTATATGTGTGTAGACGATGCTCCTCTCAGCCCTGGGGCTCCTGCACCTTCTCACATCAGCAGTGTTTTCTGTGAGTAACATCAACTCCCCCGTTTTATGTTTTGTGATTTAACCCTCACCTCACCTCCAACCAGCTCCCTCCCCATTTTCCCAGTGTATAATCTCTCAGGTTTTAGCCAACATATGCATTTGACCGTTTGTGCAGTAGGAAGTCAGTTGGAGATTACTCCTAACCCCCTGGTCTTCCTGTGCGCTTTTAGTAGAAGATAGAAGCTGTTTGGAATCCTCTTAATGTCTAATTGAGTAAACAGTTATGCAATATACTAATGATAGTTCATAAGTTTTAGTGTTGCTTTCAAGTCCCTCCGACGGCGCTCCGCCTATGTGTGTAGAATCCAGTGCTGGACAGTAGAGTTCTGAACAGTGTAATTATGAGGGAAACCGCTTTAGAAACCTACAAGATTTTATGGCTTTGGAATTTGGACCTGGATAGTGTGTTTCAGTGAGGTATGTGAAGTCCAAGTGAGATGCGTTCTATGTGTTTATGTGGAGACTGGATGACCTGTATGTATGTGGAGTTCCTAATGCAGGAGTGAGGAAAGAGTGTTTTGAGACCAAGGACATCAGATTCTCATTCCATGATTGAAACTTCAAGGTTGGGCAGTGCTATAATGGTTCTGGGGTAAAATTATTATTAAGTCTGTTTATTCTTAATTTAATGGACCTGAGGTACCTTCAACATTTCAACCTTTTGGAATGCTCTCCTGTCTGACGAGGAGCAGTATTTGTGAACCCCACAGAAATGCACCAGCTCTGCAATCTCCATGGAACAGTGGTAGACACCAGTAGGATCTCATCCAGATTACTCTTTCTGAGGAATCTCGAGGGGTTAGGTTGTCTCTGGGTGTTCTTGACTCCAACAGTGTTGGAAGTGCAACAGACGTTTTCAGCTATGTGCACTCTCAGGAACCTGTAATCAGAGATGCTTTTTACTTAGTTAATATGAATAGGGACTCGATACGTTTTTTTTACTCCTGAAGTCTATAATAAGTTCTTTGGTTTTTGAAAAACCATATAAGGATGAAGTCCAAAGACTGACATTATACTGTTCAGAAAATCAACTCACTCTGATCACCATACAAGCAGGCTGAACTTCGTTCCTGTATTCTGTTTCATGTTCTCCTGAGATAACAACCACCATCATCGTGTTATCTGTAAACTTGATAATGTAAACTTGATCTGGGGAATATGCATATGTGTGTATATATGTGTACTGTAGCTAAGGCAACCAAGAAATGACTACTGGGGAGAATATGGACCTTATGGGGAGTGTAGTCGCACCTGTGGCACAGGAGTGGCCATCCGAACAAGGACCTGCAACACCATGAGGTGTGTGTTTTTGTGTGCATGCATGTGTGTGTGGACATGTGTGTAAAAGTGAATGTGTGATTTCCTTTGTAAGATTTGTCCATTTTTGTTTACAGGACAGATGGCGGACACAACTGTGTAGGACCTTCCAAGTCCTATAAGATCTGTAGTACTCAGGTATACTCTGAAATGTATTAATATCACACATACTGTGTCCATCTGTTCGGACAAACAGGCATTCAACATTGTGCCCGTTATACCTCATAAAAGGAATGTCCATCCAGTTCTCTGGACTTCCGTGAGGAACAGTGCTCCCGCTTCAATGGGATGGATTTCCATGGGAAGCGCTACACTTGGCAACCTTACTATGAAGGTATAGTACTATAAACAGCCGTGCCAGTCACTGTTCATACAGGCACATTTTTGAAAATACACCGTATGTGAATGCTAGTTAAGGTTATGTGACCCTGTTCTTGTCTGTGTGGACCAGTTAAACATACAGTGAAATAATACCACTGTGTGTGTGTGTGTGTGTGTGTCACCTGGTGCAGCCTTGAACCCATGTGAGCTGGTGTGTGTGCCCAGCGGAACAACCTTCTACTACCGCCATCGCTCCGCGGTTGCAGACGGCACTCCGTGTTATGTGGGGCGCAGAGATATCTGTGTGGAGGGGGTCTGCAGGGCAAGTGTATACATACACATCAACACACATACACACACATACACCCACACACATACACAGAAGCACACAAACATACCATATATCCAGAAGCACTGATGTTGTTATGTTGCTGTCGTCTTGGTTACAGGCGGTGAGGCATGATGAGCTAGTAGCTTTTGATCCTACACCTCCTGCTGCTGGGAGAGACCCCACCTCTGTGTTATCTAATGCCACAAATACTTATAGGTCTGTGCTGTGCATGGGTGTGTATCTTCATTTCTCTTCATGTATGCTTGGACACTGAGCAAGTTACTTTCAGTTACATTACTTTTGGGCAATTTCCCTTTGCATGTGACTGTGTTAGCATACCTAGTTATTAACTGTACAGCACGTCACTCTGTTTTTTGTGTATGTGTGTTTGTGTTTGAGCCCAGGTTTGAAGCCGGTGCTTATTCAGAGTGCTCAGCCACGTGCGGTGGTGGAAGCCAGACACGGAGTGTGAGCTGCCAGCTGAACGACCACGTGGTGGATGATTCTCACTGCACAGCGCAGGGGCTGAGGAGGCCGGCAGAGCAGAGAGCCTGCAGCCAGCACACCTGTACCGAGTACAGTGTGGGGAGCTACAGTACGGTGAGGGGCACACACCTTCACACACACACACACACAAACTAACACACACGCATGAATGCCCATACATAAATGTATACTTGTGCACACACGCACCCGTGCATATTTACACACACACAATTATTCACACACACACACAGACACACACATACACAGACACCAAACCCCCCCCCCACGGCAGCTGAGCCTGTGTTCATGATGGTGGCATTTGTGCTGTGGTTCCCAGTGCTCGGTGACGTGTGGGGAGGGCCGGCAGGAACGGGAAGTGGTGTGTGTCGGCGGCCGAGGAGAGCGCCTCCCCGATCACCACTGCAGCGGCCTGGAGCGCCCTCCAGACACCCGGGTGTGTCGAAGGCCTGCCTGTCAGCTGATCTTACACTTCCATACCAACGACTGGACCCTGGTGAGACAGGACAGACCGCCTCCTACGCTTATCTCCGCCCCTTTTCTCCCCCAGTTAAAGTCAGGCTAAAATAAGGATTTAGCTAATGGAAGATGGAGCTGTTGCATAGTAGCTGAGGAAGGGCGACCTCAGGCTGAAGCTGGAGAGGGAATGATACGGTATCCAACGTAATACGGTATCCAACGTGATAAGGTATCCAACGTGGGGTGTTGTAATGGATATGGGCTCTGCCTGAGCCTTCATTCGGTCTCTCAGTGCACTCAGAGCTGCGACACCGGCATACGGGAGCGGCAAGTGACGTGCATGGACCTGGACCAAAACCCGTATGAAGACGAGCTCTGTTCCGGTCACCCCAAGCCACACGCCACAGAGCGATGTAACACGCAGCCATGCCCAGGAGCGCAGAGTGAGCATGTGGAGCGTCCTGCATTGCACCCCACTGCAAGGGGTTTTGGGTGAACCATGGGCAACAAACAAATAGGTATCCGAGGGTGTTTGTATTTTCTACCATAGTGGTGCCTAGTGTCCAGGACCCTGGAGATCATGAAAGTTCTCTGCAGGGATTTGTACCTTATGAATCATCAGGTGAGCATAGTAAAATGAGACTGATCACATGCATTTAAAAAAGATCACATGCATTTAAAAGGAACCCACTGGGAAATGATTTAGGTGGTATGGGTGGGATCTGCTGATTCCTGCATCTTGAATGGTTAGTTTACAGACCATACAATCCTGTGATTGGCTCACACTGTGCTCACTCGCGCTATGGCTGCTGTCCCGATGGCCACACCTCTGCTTCAGGACCGAGAGGCGAGGGCTGTGGTGGAGATGTTTGCAGTAGAAGCAGGTATCAACGTTCATACCACACATACATTCATGCAATCACAATCACACTGACATGCCTCTGTTCCAATCTTAACATTTTTATCATAATGCATGTTTGTTCATTTAATAAGTGCCCATCTATTTTAATTCATTCTTAGAATTAAGTTTTTATTTATTTGGTTTTTTTAATTATTATATACTGTTATACAGTATACGTCATATTTGACTCAATTTTGACACTTTCTTTGATACAGTGTGCATATTTCAATGTTAGGTACATGTCTAAGACCTAATAATCTTAAAACATTAAGTCTATATGTATCTGTTCTGTCCATGTCAGTGCATGTCTAATGCTTGTAGTACAGTATCTCACAAAAGTGAGTAACAATTTTGAGAATATGGAAGGTGGGAGGGAAACACTGGGGGATTCAAGAGCGAAGTGTCACCACCAGTTGGTGAACAGCATCCACACTACTTTGGATATGGACCTGAAAGGCCATACGAATAGAAAAGAAAATAAATCTGTTAATTACATGTATATGTATGTATGTATATGGATGTATGTGTGTACATGTACTTTAATGAGAGCAAATACAAAGATGTATTTGTGAAGAACAAGGAGGTAAGAATCTCTGGTCCCCAAAAGGGGAGGTGGTGGTGTAGCCCATGCAAGGTTTAACATTTTTTAGAAATTTAAGATTGCACTTTAAATAGGGACATCATCAATGTGAGTCTGGTCTGTGACAGTGTCTATGGTTTATTCACCTCCACACACGTGGTTGTGTTTTTTCGCGGCCAGGTATGGTTGCTGTCTGGATGGTATAACTCCTGCTCGGGGTTTCAGGAGGGCAGGGTGCCCCGAGTTCAACCATAGGGTAGGACACTCCTCTCCACCCACCTTTCCACTTCTCCATCTCCTCCTTCTTGCTTCATGCTCTCCTTTCCCCACCTCCTCTTCTCATGATTTGGTTATCCTCTCCAGTTCTTTGTCATCTCTCCCTCTTTCCCGCATCATCAGGGCTACTCCACCGACCGTTCTGACGTGTGCTCGTTGCCACGGGATGCAGGCACCTGCTATGAGTGGACATCACGCTTCTACTTTGACTCCTCCCCCGGCACCTGCATGCACTTTTGGTACGGTGGTTGTCAGGGCAATGACAACAACTTCATCTCCATGGACGTGTGCAAACAAACTTGTGGGCCTGTCCTCAGAGGCTCCACCTACCGAGAGCCATAACCAATGAGAGGCTACAGAGGATCACAAATGAAGAATTACCCATGAGCAGGTGCATAGAATGTTGTACAGATAGACGTACAAGAGCTGACATGCATTCAATCAGGAAAGACTGGTGTGTTGAAGAGGTTATATACTGTACTTAAGCTTGAATCTACTTTGGCATACATGCTCAAAAAGTATTAAAAAACTATTAAGTGTTAACATTGAATATCAGATGCAACATAATGCAAAATGAAATATGATGTTGTGATACAATATGGAATAATATATAATTCAACATAATATACTGTGCAAAATAATTTTCCCTTGTCTGAAATCTGTGTGCTGCCAACCATGTGGGACTGAAATTAGCTAAAGAACCAAAAGTGCTGTTGTGTCATTTTTGTAATATCTAATCAAAGATCAAATACTGTTTCCTTGGATATAATCAAAGCATTATCCATTACTAAAAACTGGGATACTAAACAAAAGATCTAATGTTAAAAACTGGATTAATACAGAGCCTCTAAAGGGCATTGTCAAAAATAAAAAAAAATTTAAAAAACTCCAGAAATTTAGTTTTCTCACAAATGTTTTATATTGCCTCAAATAGAAAAACAAATTATTTCGATGGAAATGTTTTGGGTTCACCTGCAAATGTTCTGGACCCAAACATTTGTAAAGCTACATTGTAAAAATCATGTTGTAAAAAGCACTATATAAATACATTTATGGGCATAACTTTATTTTGATAAGTACTGGGGACAAGAATTACCAGGTGTTGCATTCAATTCAGCTACACCTCAAATGTGGTACAACTTTAAGAAACTGGTTTGGGAACGGTTTTACAGACATGTTTGTCCAGCTTATTAGTGCTGAACAATACAAGTATCAACACTATGGTTTAAAACATATTTGTAGTATTTTTTTTCTATAGGCCTATGTTTTGATAAAAAAAAAAACATTTTGAAAAATGGCTTTGCTTCAGGAAATGTAAGTGTCATATTCATTATCTTGTCACTGTATGACAAAACTAACATGAACCATTTCTAATTCTGTCATTAAAAACAAAATACATTTTGCTTTATTGACTAAATAATCACATTATTACTTGAAAGTTTTAATAAATAAAGCAAAGATAGTTTTAGCTCATTCAATTTTACTTGCATCTTAACTGAATATAGAATATAGATGAGGAATATAGACGGAAGGATTACTGTGTCCTAGACAGTACAGTCGGCTTCATTTCGAGCACTGCTTTGCAAGCAAACTCAAAATATTTTTCTAGGGAATGCAAAAGTTTGCGAATGAACATAATATCACTGCGGTCCCTTAGACGCTCTGTGCTTTAACTGTCTAAAAAATGTAGGGCTTTTTGTCCTATGGGCACCTGACTTTTATCGTGAAAATAGGGGGAGGATATCATCTGGGAGAGGAAATAGACTTTTGTTGCAGAAAGCCATTCATTTTTGTTGCTGTTCGAGAACCGCTCTAATCGCTAGAGGCACTCTCAACTTTGCTAGCTAGCTAGTTTTGGCCCAAGCATGGTATGTATTTAATGTGAACATTTACTTTGTTTTTTTTTACATACAACTTTGATTCATATTGAAAAAAGCACGTGATTAATGTCAGCGTGTGATAAGCACCTATGTAGCTAGGTTAGCTCTCTAGTCAGTTATGTTTAATAGCTAGCTAGCTAACATCGAATCTTAGCCGCCTCGATTCCATTACTAATCTAGGCTAGCTAACCAATTTACTAAAACATAAAATGTTAAGGTCATTACGATTTGTAACGTCCTGCTTGGGATCCCTTTGAAATTGGTCTTACCATAAGTTGTGTTTTAGTTAGCTATGCCAACTGACCAGTACGCTATCATAGTTACCTAGCAAGGTAGCACACAGTCAATTTGATTACCAACTTCAAAACTTTACTCTAAAGGTTTATTGTTTTTACGTTTGTTATATAAAGGTTTGCATAGCGCATTGCGAGGGTAAAGTATTCTCAGCTAAACTATATTCAATGATAGCTAGCTATAAATAATTGTTTTGCTAGTTTGCTCACTTTAGTAACCGTGGCCTCGAATATTTTCGACGTGCATCCACGGAAACATTAGTGGGTACGCCTGTTTGTCGTGACATTTATTCTGACTGCTAAGGCCATCTCTCTCTCTCTCTTAGTCTCATACAATTCTCCTAGTTCAACCAACAAAAAGGCCAGAAGGAAGAACGTATGCTGATTATGAGTCTGTAAATGAATGCATGGAGGGTGAGCTCTCTCTTTAGTTGACGTTTGTCTTTAATTGATCGTTTTTCTAGCTAAGCATAATAAGAGTGTAATAAACCTTATCACCGTCTTTCCTCTCTTATTACTAGGGGTGTGTAAGATGTATGAGGAGCATCTGAAAAGAATGAACCCCAACAGTCCCTCTATCACTTATGACATCAGCCAGCTATTCGACTTTGTGGATGATCTCGCTGATCTCAGCTGTCTGGTGTAGGTGTCCTGGGAAAAATATTGTTTTTGGTTAATCAAACCTGAAATGCTATGGGGAATTTATGTAAAGGTGCATTACCACACTGTTGGTGCCATTTATACATGGATTTAATATTTAATTTGAGCAAAGTGTCTAAATTATGTGGAAGCATCATGCAAAGAACAGGTATGCAAGATATTTGTAAACGTGAACTATTTTTGATTATATGAACAGGTACCGGGCTGACACACAGACCTACCAGCCCTACAACAAAGACTGGATCAAAGAGAAGATTTATGTTCTGTTGCGACGTCAGGCCCAGCAGGCTGGGAAGTAGAGGATGAAGGGAAGAATCATGGGGGCTGCAGAAATTATTCTGTCATTTGTTAACTTGATCAGAATTACACTGCATCATTGGGCCATATTAACTTTGGGTTAATGTTAATTTTGGGTTTCCCAAAAGCATCGTAGGGTTAAGATCTTAACTGAAGCAGAGAGTTCTAGTTTTAACTTTCTCTGCCATGTTGCATTGTTCTTTACTACGAATCTGTTGAGAAACCAGGTCCCCAGTGTATTTGGGTCATATTACGATACAACTCGTTTGTGTACTGTCAGCCAAGATGGATATAACATCAGGATACATAATGAGGCCCCTCAGTGGGAATTTGCAGAGGGACATAATTAGACTAATTTACTGAGCAGGTGGGTAAGCTTAGAAGGATTTAATGGCCCCATCCCCTTTTTATATCTCCTAATTTAAAATTTGTATAACTTTCTTTTTTGTAGTTCTCCAGTAAACACTGGAAAAGGGGCTTTGCTTACCTAATCTAAAAATGTAAGTATAATAGCTTAATATTTTTTTTTTTATTTAAGTAAACAAGCGAGTTTTATTTAATTTGCACCAAGAGTGAATGAGTGACGGGTGACTCAGGAAACTACTGCAAAAACAGTAGGAGTGGTGCACAAAATTTCTCCCAAGTTCTAATGGCTATTGAATGCAGTGCACACAGGCAACTATGAATACTCTCAGAAAAATGTTTCATTACTTAAGACCTCCTTGGCTACCTTTACCTCCATTAAATCATCTAAGCATGCAATATTGGGTAATTTACATTTTTTTCCTTAGTTTGTATCAGGTTTATGATGCATTGTTGCTGAAATGTTTGTGTGAAAAGGCTTGTTTGAAAGATTAACTTTGGTTGTGGTATTAAGATTTCTTTTTGCATTTTTTATGTTGTGAAGAAACATTTTACATTTAAATATGTTGGCTAATACCTGTGTTTAAGTGGCTATGTGACTTTTTTAGTACAATAAAAATGTTGAGTAAAATGTATTATGCATTTATTTAATAGATTAATTTAGTTTTAATTTAAAATATTCCATAGGGCAACACACACAAGTGCCATTTGGTTTAGGGTCCAATGGTTTATTGCAGCAAAGCAAACAATTTCAGGTACGGACGGAGCGCAGATGGATATGTAACATTTTCACCGCCACCACTGCCTTTGTTTTCTTTTGTTGGTGAACATTTTAACCATCCATTTCGTTGTAGTGTACTGTACCTTTAAATTGTGGCGGGCTGCCCTGTTATTGCAGCGACGGAAACCCCGTACGTGCTTTCTGAGGGGACCCAAGATGGCCGAATACTTACAGTGGGGCTAATAATTACTCTCGTTAGACGTAGTGGTTTGATGGTGCTCAGTGATCTCATAAGACATTTATTGTACCGGAAAGTTTGACGAGTTCGCATATTCGACCAGATACATTTTGAAATGTCCATTTGTGTGTGAGGAGAGAGGCTGGTCCTTCCACGGCCCTCAGCCAGAACATGGCGGAACACTTGGACAAAATATAGCTTGTTGCTAGCTTGCAAGCTAGCCTGTATTTTCTGTGTATACGGATTTGTTCACAATTTCACAAACAGACCGTGTTTGTAATGGGGCAATAAAGGTATTGGTACAGCTTTTGAATTTTCTACACTGGGTTAGACATAAATTGTAGTCATAATGTTGAACGCAAGCAGATAGCCTGCTAGCTGACTTGCTAGGAGAGCTAGCTAGTTAGCTAGTAGTACTTGGCTGAATTGGTTATAGCAGCTAGCTGAGGTGAGAGGGCAACCAGAATTCTGTTTTCGCGCTGTAAGCTGTTGCTAAGCATCTGACACAATTTCTTACTTGTACAGATATCCACGATTAGACGGACGTTTTGTTTGTACTACTATGATAGCTAGCTAACTGTTGACGTTTCAGTAATACTGAAAGACTATGTTGTGGATAGTGTCAACAAACAGCTAGCTAGCTTTTGCTAAGCTGGCCGGACCATTGCATTAGCGCGAGACGTCATTAGCTTTCCAACAGGTAACCTGTAAATGTCACATTTTGACGGATTAGTTCAGTGGATAGTTTAGCAAGTTGACGAATCAGATTCTAAGGAGTCATACTACGCGAAAGACGTCCACCAAGCATTAGAGCATCAAGGGCAAACCATCGGGTATAAGTTACTGCAAGCATGACTGACACTCGGCGGCGGGTGAAGGTCTACACTCTTAATGAAGACCGTCAGTGGGACGATCGGGGGACAGGGCATGTGTCGTCCGGTTACGTCGAGAGACTAAAGGGCATGTCTCTCTTGGTGCGCGCTGAAAGCGATGGTGAGTTATCATCGCAGGTTAGATTACAATACACTTGGCAGCTTGAGGGGAAAGTAAAACACTCATCTTTCTCTCACAGGGTCTCTGTTACTGGAGTCAAAAATCAATCCTAACACCGCCTATCAAAAACAGCAGGTGAGTTTTACACCGTTATTTGTTAATATTCCCCTCTAAGCAGTCCATAGTGCATTTGTATAATCCATTTTATGTCAGTTGAATTTAATGTTGCAGTTTCATATAAAAGCACTATATCAAAAGCTTAATAAGACACTAGTACTGAGTGTATGTGTATATTACAGCTGGATAAAAATGTAAACCACAACTCTGTGGGTGGGCAGGCAGAACTCACTGTAGAGCCTAAACACATTCGAAGGCTAGGACCCTTAACACAATAACATCCCTTGAACATTTTCTTTTTAAACTTTAATGTGACTTCTGTCTCTCTCCCTTCTCTAAGGACACACTGATTGTCTGGTCTGAAGCTGAAAACTATGACCTAGCCCTCAGTTTTCAAGAGAAAGCTGGGTGTGATGAGATCTGGGAGAAAATATGTCAGGTGACTTGATGACATCTGGAATTTTTCATTTTTCCTCTTTTAAAAATAAAAAAAATGTTTTTATAAACATATTGTACCAACTAATTTTGAGCACAATTATGAGAAGTGGCTTTTGCTGATCTTGGCATATTTAAATTGCGTTGTCAGTGCTCTGCATTTTGTACAGCGATTGGCTCAGGCAAGGATTTTATGCATGTTTTGTTTATCTGTCTGCATCACCAGGTTCAGGGCAAGGACCCATCGGTGGACATCACCCAGGAGCTGATCGATGAGTCGGAGGAGGAACGCTTTGAGGACATGTCCTCGCCGGGCCTGGAGCTGCCACCGTGTGAGCTGTCGCGCCTGGAGGAGGTGGCAGAGCTGGTGGCCTCATCGCTGCCGTCACCGCTGCGCCGCGAGAAACTGGCTCTGGCGCTGGAGAACGAGGGCTACATCCGCAAGCTGCTGGAACTGTTCCGCGTGTGTGAGGATCTGGAGAACCGCGAGGGTTTGCACCACCTGTACGACATCGTCAAAGGCGTCTTCCTGCTGAACCGCACGGCGCTCTTCGAGGTCATGTTCTCTGAGGAGTGCATCATGGACGTGATTGGCTGCCTGGAGTTCGACCCTTCGCTGCCGCAACCGCGGCGTCACCGTGAGTTTCTCACCACCACGGCGCGCTTCAAGGAAGTCATCCCCATCACGGACCCTGAACTGAGGCAGAAGATCCACCAGACATACCGTGTGCAGTACATCCAGGACATGGTGCTGCCCACACCTTCTGTGTTCGAGGAGAACATGCTTTCCACTCTGCACTCCTTCATCTTCTTCAACAAGGTGGAGATCGTCGGCATGCTCCAGGTGGGTATTGCCGAGATGGGCAGACGCGCGCAAGCAAAGGAGGAGCACATACCAGGTGGTATAAAATCAGCCACCGCTTATTAATATTTAAATAGAGGCATAACAGTGCGTGTTAGTTTACACTTATTTATCTCACATTCATACAAATGATGAGCAGTATATGTGTATCATATTCTAAACTGTAATATATGAGTCCATCACATACACTTCACCCACATGTCATGGAATATAAAAGACATAGTCTCTCTTTCTGGTGTAACTCTATGCCCTTCCGGCCTGTGGTGCCATGTACTTACTCGGGCAGAAGCAGTTCTGAAATCATTCCGCGGTGCCGTACAGCTCAAGCTATATTTTCACTCGCTGCTTTACAGTGTTATTTAGAAAGGGAGCTTAGGCTGTAATTACACAGTGTACAGCTGTTGAAACTGGGCATTTTAAGTGCATTCCTGCCATGGCAGGTAATGGATTAAGCGTTTGTGTTTAAAACAGTGGTCTGTCATCCTCAGCTTTGTTTCCAAACAGCTAATCGGCACGTACTGAGCAATCTCTGTGTTCATGAGATAAATGGTATGCATGGCTTGAAACTCGGGCTCTTTTGTTTTATGTTGGCCTGCGGTTTCATTCTGACATGTTCGTTCTAACTGCTGTTGTATGATACTGAATGTGATACTGAAAATGACAGCACCTCATCTGGTCTGTTAGAATTGTATCCTAGCACTTGGTGACATGTATGTTATATTTCTGCCTGATTATCTTTCTGGTTATAATGTACTGTAAAATTAAGAAAGGTCCAACAAGATGCACTCTCCGAATGAAGAGGGTTAATCCTTTGATTTGATATATTTAAATATTATTTCTGTTTATGGTGCTGTTAGCTGTGGCTAGCATGATCTTTATTGCTGTCTTTCAGATGCATTGCAGTTTAACAGTCCAGAGTTTGTAATGTATTGTGCTGCGTGTTCCTCTCTCCATGGAGCTGGAAACAAGTCAAACAATCTGATAACAGTTTGACCCATTCAGCAGGGGTGGTGGGGGGGAGGGGGTGTGTACTGTCGCCTGATTAGGCGAGTCAGCTGGTAAATAAATAAATAAAAAAAAGACATTATGGAAAATCCCGGTAGTTTCTGCTAGCTCTTTTAATGTGTAATGTTTCAGTGGGGGTAGGGTGGGAGATTTGGTTTCCATGGAAACCTAGGGAGCTTTCCGTTCTTTATTTGGTAGAAATAAAGGAGCAGGATGGAACCCCTCAGACTACTGAGTGTAAATACGTATTTGATACCAAAAATGGTGGTTTGCAGTGATGTCTGCTCATCAGATAATTAAAATTTATGTATTTAACTGAACCGTCAACCATTTTGAGGATTCACTTGTCTGACATTGCCTTTTTTGTATCTAACAGTATTCCTCATAATTTGACATATTTTAATGTACATTTTCTTACTGTACTTCTATAAAGTGACTGGGTGGGGAAAAGCTGCTATATAAATAAACGTTCTTTTTCTTGTTAATATGTGCGGGAGATCAAGTAGCTTGCTGAATACATTTAATTTATGGCTAGTTTGGACACTGCAGACTGAACTCTGGAGCAATGTCCTCATTAACAAAGGCTTTGATATGCTCTCGCTCTCCTCTTCCCAGGATGATGAGAAGTTCCTGACCGAGCTCTTTGCACAGCTAACTGACGAGGCCACAGACGACGACAAACGGCATGAACTGGTACAGGTTTTACCACTAGCACGCAGAGGAATCTTGGTTTTGCCCCACTAATGCTAGAACTGCCCTGACTCTGACCTGATGCTGTTTTGTCACCTAGGTAAACTTCCTGAAGGAGTTTTGTGCGTTCTCACAGACTTTACAGCCGCAGAACCGAGACGCCTTCTTTAAAACGCTCTCCAATATGGGGATCCTCCCAGCGCTAGAAGTCATCCTGGTGAGTGTTCACATATTCTTAGACAGACAAATGGTGTTGAAGCCTACACCCTTAACCACTGTACCATACACCTGTTTCCAAGGAAGAGGGGACAGAGGGTTGTCACGGTACCACAATCAACGTTAATACCATGTGTAGTATTACAGTCCTTGATACCAAAATGATATTTTGGTATAAAACCCGCACACAAAGACTCCTTCCGTTGTTTGAATGTAAAATGTTTATTCGATTGAACTGAGAAAAAAGTTAGATTTTTAAATGTAACATTGCTAAAGCAACTACATTACAATAAACTAAATAGTTCAAAGTTTCTTCTTCTGATATTACTTTAGGGATTTTCTTTCCCTTTTATTAGGTTCGTAGCTAGGAAACCAGCATGTGTATGTGGTCTTTTGTTAGTCCGATTCTTTACTGCTCTGTTTATTCTTTGGGTTTCTTGGAGTTTTTGCTATAGTGTGTGTGTGTGTGTGTGTGTGTGTGTGTGTGTGTGTGTGTGTGTGTGTGTGTGTGTGTGTGTGTCTGCACATATGTATTGGTTGTCTGACTGGATGAACATAAGTTGAGTAGGGAAAATGAAGAGTGAGAAGAACATTCATAATTTTAGGTTAGACTATACACCCATTGCTCCATTTTAAGTACTAACGATTTAATGTTTAAAATGAGCTTACATGTAATTAATTAAATAGGCTTTATGCTTGTTATCCTGTTTGTGATAGAAACACAAACTTGTGAACATCATGAGGTCACACGGCAAGGCAAGTAATTATCTTATCTGACACAAAATCCTTTAAATTCTCAGTGGAACATTCTACTAAATGCTTAAGAAAACTCCCCCACGTAGCCTTATGTATTTTCCACAAATAGTGTACAGGAGGGAACATTTTTCATTTTTGCCTTGGCCGTGCAGCCTAGCTAGTTTACTGCTTTCTCGCTGCTTCAGCCAGTTGGCTTACCTGAGCTGGCCATCATGTGCAGTTTGATTCTCTTATCTAGAACACTCGTTCAGTTTGATTCTCTTATCTAGAACACTCGTTCAGCTCCTCAAGCTATATTCAACATTGAAAGCATAGAATGTTACAGAATCGTTTATCATGTTGTTGTATTGAAAAATGCCATGTACAACTCTAGAGGGAATTTTATTGACCCCAGGTTTAAATTACAGTTATTTTGTTGTTAAACACAGAGGTATCTAGCGTTTCCATATTTAAATCTTCTGGTGTCCGTTGGTGACATTATCCTAAAAATAAACGTTATAGCTCGTGATCCTGGCTGAAGGATGTGGTACTGGGATGTTTCCTCATTCCTTTTAACTGTTTATTTAAATATTTTTTTACGCCCAAGCCAATGCGTTAGTGATGGTTGCATATACTCTTTAATGAACATTTTGGTTGGTCACTCCGTTACAAAGTAACAGGTGAAACGATGACGGACCCCATCGGAGATGCGCATTTGTAACATTTGGTCATTTGTAACATTTGGTCGCTTTGTTTGTAAAGGGGATGGATGACGTGCAGGTGCGCGGAGCGGCGACTGATATCTTCTCCTATCTGGTGGAGTACAACCCGTCCATGGTGCGTGAGTTTGTCATGCAGGAGTCTCAGCAGAACGATGACGTGAGTAACGGTCGCCGTCTCACACCGATATGTAAAGTTTAACTGGGGGGAAAACTGAACCAAAAGTGTTTGTGTACTTGCAACTTTCTCTTCTCCCTTGTTCTACCTCTTTTTCTCTCTTTCTCTATGTCTCTGAGTCTCTCTCTCTCTCTCTTGTCTGTGCAGGATATCTTGTTGATTAACCTGATCATCGAACACATGATCTGTGACACAGACCCTGAGCTGGGGGGAGCTGTTCAGCTTATGGGGCTGCTCAGGACTCTGGTGGACCCAGAGAACATGCTGGCAACTGCGAATGTAAATCACCCACTCGCTCACTCTTAGAGTTTTTAGAACAACTGAATCAAACTGTTATTTGTATCAGGCAAGATTTTTCAGTTAGGTTACTGATGCAAGGTTTTGGTCTGATGTAAAAAGAGCACAGATTTTGGTAGCATTTGTCTTGGGTGTCATCAGTTGCACTGATATTAACTCCTTCACTCTTTTGCAGAAGACGGAGAAGACAGAGTTCTTAAGTTTCTTCTATAAACACTGCATGCATGTGCTCTCAGCCCCACTGCTGGCCAATACCACTGAAGAGAAACCCAGCAAAGGTGAGAAAGTGTGTGTGTT
Source organism: Sternarchorhynchus goeldii (assembly GCA_028565775.1). Lineage (NCBI taxonomy): Eukaryota > Metazoa > Chordata > Actinopteri > Gymnotiformes > Apteronotidae > Sternarchorhynchus > Sternarchorhynchus goeldii. Next base: position 3,348,081 of record JAOXYF010000005.1, read on the forward strand.
TATGAGAGAGTTTTAGCAACAAATATAGTTTTGGGAGAGAGCTGTAATGTGGGAAGAATATGTGGGTTGACTTGCAGATTTAAACATTCTTTACGTCACTGGCGTTGAATCACTTCTGAGCAGACTGTTAAATGCATGCCCTCATACACACGCACCTCCCCACACATGCACACTTCTCTGTGTACGTGCGTCTGGGTTGGCTTCTTCAGATGATTTCCAGACATGCCAGCTGCTGGCGCTGATCGTGGAGCTCCTCACCTTCTGCGTGGAACATCACACGTATCACATAAAGAACTACATCATTAACAAAGACATCCTGCGCAGGGTGCTGGTGCTCACTGCCTCCCAGCATGCCTTCCTAGCCCTGTGTGAGTACACACACACACACAGAAATGTACACTCGTGCATGTGCATTACATACACGCACACACATGACATACACACGTGTTGCATAAATACGTGCATTACATACATACTTACACACACACATTACAAAAGCACACAAGCATTACATACATGTGCACGCATTACATACATACACATGCATGTCCTATATACACACGCACAAAACACACAGAAATGTACATTTCTGTTATTAGGGTTTACCTTGTGAACATCCGAATGTTACATGGAGTGGAGGGCTGTTGGGGTCACTTTGTACAGCGACAGTCTCACTATATACAGTGGAGTGGACCAAAAGTCCTCCTGATATGTGTGCAAAAACCTGGTCATCAACTCCAAGAAACATCTGACCTCTGTGGTTGCCAACAAGGGTTTTGCCACCTATTACTAAGTCTTGTTTTGCAAGGGGATCAAATACTTATTTCACTCAGTGAAATGCAAATCAATTAAAATATTTTTCTATAATGTGATTTTCTGGATTTTCTTTTCTCACTGTCAAAATAAACCTACAATTAAAATTATAAATTATATTAAAATTTCTTTGTCAGTGGGCAAATTCACAAAATCAGTGAGGGATCAAATGATTATTTCCTCCACCGTACATGCAGTTAAGTTCTCGAAGACGACAGCACAGTTTAATGTTAGCCAGCACCTGTCAAAGCCTTCAGGATTGAACTGCAGGAAGTGAATAACCTGCAGTGTGAATGCTGTGCTCCTGGCTAATCTCACCAACTCGTGCTCCACACCAGGTTCCCTGCGCTTCATGAGGAAAATCATCGGGCTGAAGGATGAGTTCTACAACCGCTACATCATGAGGAACTTCCTGTTTGAACCAGTGGTGAAGGCGTTCCTCAACAACGGCTCGCGCTACAATCTCATCAACTCGGCCATCATAGAGATGTTTGAGTATGTGCGCGTGGTGAGTGAACGCCTGTGACCCAGCCGTCATTAACCAGCACTGGACTCCACTGGCATCCACTCAAACCCTCCAGACATGAACCTGCAAAGCTCCTAGGGCACTAAAGCAGGTTTTTTTTTTTTGTTGGGTGTTAAAAGTAGGGCTGTTTTAGGTATTCTTTATGAAAGTGTCACGTTATGACTACACTTAAGAAGTACCCGGATTTAAGGGAAAGTTTGTAAACATTGAGTTGTTTTGTGTGTGTGTGTGTGTGTGAATGATCTAATTCCTCTGTTTCATTTGCATGGACATCAATTGTATTTTGATGGCGTTGATTTGTTTAATTTTTGTCAGTGTGATATTAATTAAAGGTTTCTGAGCAAGCTATTATTACATTTTTATTTACTAAATAATTAAATGAGAATGGATGTGTTGATTGAAAGTAGAGCTGTTAAATAAATTAAACTATTTAAAAGCTTCTCCAGTATAAAAGATTTCAGATGTAAAAGACAAGGGAAGGGAGAGACGTCCTTAATGACATCGTGCTTGAATGACCACTCTGCATTTCTCCCTTTCCCTCTCTCTCTCTCTCTCTTTTTCTCTGTGCGTGTGCGAGTAGGAGGATGTGAAGTCCTTGACAGGTCATATCATGGAGAACTACTGGAAGGCCCTGGAAGACGTGGACTATGTGCAGACCTTTAAGGGTCTGAAGCTGCGCTATGAGCAGCAGAGGGAGCGGCAGGACAACCCCAAACTCGACAGGTCCGTGCACGCCAAAATCTCTAAAACACATAACCCATGTTCACAAACCTGCTTAGAGGGCTGATCTTGAATCAGTTTTTTTTTTATTTTATTTACTTATTTAGGAACAGATCATAGATCATAACCCTTACTTGGAGCTTTGTTGAATATGGCTCTTGTCTTGCTTTTCCTGGGGAGGAAATATAAAGTGATTTAACTAATTTGTTTGGCAGCTACATATGGTATAAGTAATAGCTGCAATTTTCACAGATTACCACAGATAAAATGGACGTGAAAGCCAAAGCTATTGTTTTGTTTTTTTTCCCCTGTAAAACCGAATTATTTAAAGGCTAATGTGAGAGTACTTTATTTTACATCTCTGCTGACCTAAGCTAGCGTGGCTGGCAGCAGGTCAGGGTAAATTGGCAGGATAGAATAGGGTCTCTGGTGGCTCACACTTCATTTTAGCAAATACACACCTGGTGTTTCAGATTCTAAAAATGGCAACATTGCCTGTAGGGTTCGCTAGAAAAAGACCTTGTGCTCCTGATTTCAGAGTAGTTCATAATGTGATTCGCTCCAAGATTTGTACTTTTTCAACATGTGCGAACTGATGAAATTGCAGATTTGTATTGGAGCAAAGTTATGTATACTCACCGGTAACCTCTTAATTTTGGCACTTCCATGGGCAAGACTAATCCAGCCTTTATAGACAGATAGGGAATATAGTGTATAAACCAGATGCAGGTTTTATTTTGTGTGTATGTGGGTGTGTGTAATCAGCATGAGGTCTATTCTGCGGAACCACCGTTTCCGGCGGGATGCGCGAACGTTGGAGGATGAGGAGGAGATGTGGTTCAACACGGATGAAGAAGACCTTGAAGACGGCGAGGCAGTGGTGCCCCCCTCAGACAAGATGAAGAATGATGAGGACCTGATGGACCCAATCAGCAAGTTCATGGAGAGGAAAAAATGTATGAGGCTTGGCTTCTTACTGCACAGAAAACAGCTGCTTAAGACTATGAGGAGATGATGATAATGGGCTTGTGTTCTAACCACAGACTGGAGCAGTTGACACCAGTGTGATTTCATAGCATCATTGTGCCTACTTGGTTAAAGAGAGTTTAAAGGCACAGACATAGAGAGCATTAATGCAGCTCTAGTCATCTGATACTTTCACTCACAAACTAACTAGCAAATCTGCTTTTTTTCAAATGATCTCACACACACAGTTTCTCTCCTTACCCACCCCCCACCCCCCACTCCTCTCTTTCAGTGAAAGAGTCCGAGGAGAAAGAGGTTTTGTCAGGCAAGTCCAGCCTGTCAGGGCGACAGAGCCCCAGTTTTAAGCTGTCCTTCTCCAGCTCGCCCAAGCCCAGCCTGTCGTCTCCCCCCTCCGCCTCCCTGCACCCGGGCTCCCCAGGTTCTCCGGGCTCACCCGGCTCCGGCACCAGGACCTCACCGCCTACAGCAGCTGTCACCACTAAGGTGAATCACCAGCTCACCTAGATGACCTGTCACTGTTATTTATGCACGCACAGATGTACAGTACAAATGTCCACATACACATAAGGCAGTAAGCAAGAATAGAAGTGGTGTTCTCTGCTGACAGGGTGTCAGGTGAGTTAGTGTAGGGAAAGTTCAAGGGGAACTCTTACAGTGAGTTGGAAAAGTTGGAGAGTTCCTGACCTTTTGGTTTTCTGTCCCAGAGTGGGTTGGTGGGTTTGGTGGACTACCCGGACGACGATGAGGAGGACGAGGACGAAGAGGATTCAGACAGTAAAGAGGGAGAAGCACCGTTGTCCAAGAAGTCGAAGCTGAGCTCTTAAAGCACTCCCTGCTTAATCGCCATGGCCGAGCTCAGAGGGAGCCCACAGACTTAATTCAGCGCTCAGCCTAGAACTCAAAACTGCAACAATATGAATGAATAAACGAATGAATGGATAAAAAGAACGAATGCTGCCCCCCCAAACGCCCCACCCCCTCGCCGGAGTCTAAGGGGTGCCATGTGAGGAACGGAGAAAGGGAGAGCAAGAGAGAGGCAGGAATCGGTCTCGGAACAAAAAAACCATGAACGTCTCCATGTGGAGAGTTCCAAGTGCCAATCGGAGACAGAGAAAGACTCAAAGCGGAACAAGAGCGAAGACAGGGAGATAAAACTGTGGTTATGGACAAATAAAAGGATTTAATAAAAAGATAATTTCAACGAAGCTAAAAGTACTGGGGGGTAAAAGACCTCACACACGCACATACACTCACACACCTGCACACCCATACACCCACATGAACAGACACGTGAGCGTGCGCACACACATTCACTGAGACTGGTGCCCCACAGAGCGTCCTGGGCTTGGACCTGGACACACTGCCCCCCCCTCTCAGGGAAGGACGTCACATGACCCATGATGGGCCAGCCAATCCTGAACCACCACTCACCTTCGCTGACTCCATCTCCATTTCTTTCTCTCCTTCCTCTGCCCCTTTTTCTGCCCCCCCTCCCCCTTCCTTTTTCTTTGTTCCTTTATGTTTGTTTGTTTGTTTCGGGAGACTACAAGGGGGCGGAGCTGTCTGGGTTGTCATCGTGGATGTCATCGTTGTCCTCGTGGCTCTGCTGAAGTTCTTCCTCTTTCAAAGCCAGCGGTTTCCTCTTCATCCCCCCCCCCTTCTTGTTCTGTTCTTCTCTTCCTTTTTTTTTAAATGACAGAGACCTGCCTTTAAATGTTCAGGACGTTTTCAGTCGCACTTGAACAGGTTTTTAAAACCTCATTAGGGGGAAGAGTTAGTTTTACCCTTTTTTTGCCCTTTGAAACTGCAGATTTTTTGGAAAATTTGTAAGCCCGTCTTGATTAAAGATTGAGTGGAACTCTAGATGTGATCGAATTTTTTTTCTTTTTGTCATATCTTCATTTTTCTTTTACATGAGTGTACTCTTAGTTGGTGGGTATATTTGGGACCATTAAAAAGATCTTTGCTGTATATATCTCATGGTTGTGCTGGCTCCCTGAATGATGTCAGTTTTGCTGATATTTTGTCCATGCAGTGCTGATCTTTTAAAAATCTCAATTGTCAGATATTTCCGTCGTATTTACAAGCTCATAAAGGGACGTTCGAATTTGTCCCTTACTAAAAACTTTGAGTTATATGACTTCGTAACTTATCTTGGTTGGGGAACAAACATTACAGGGACTGTGTCATATAGTATCAAATAGTTTTTACAAATCGAAAACCGCATGAGTTTTTTTTTTTTTTTTTTTTTTGGAGAGAGAGAGAGATTTATGTCTTTAGGAAATGATGTGAAGTTTGATTTGAATGTGAGAAGACCCGCCCGTAACTGACAGTCGGTGGTGCCAACTATCACGGCCTGATGGCGCCAGCGCTCCGTTGTTGTTTTTCCCACTTCTATCACAGCACGAGCTGTAACCTCGCTGAAAGCCGGCGCGTGGAGTGTCTCGTCAATTATCAAGTTTAGTTGGATTCTTTGTGTATACAGAACGACAAATAACATGCCAGACAGAATTCGCATGCATCAGAAAGTACATACAAAATGGAGTTTTTGGATTGTGTATGTGTTTAAAAGACGACCTTCCTGTGGTAAATGTCACACTAAGTTTGCCATAATTACTCTGAAACATTCGACAAGAGAAAAAGGAAAGAAGATATATATATAGACTGAGTATTTGACAGATGCCATGGTGATCTGTTACTTAAATTCGATATCTACATGAACTGTGTTCGCCCCATTATAAATTCGCCTGAATGCACGCCTGAATGGCATTATGAGGTCTGAATGCAATATGGTACGGATCTTGGACAGATCCAAGCCACACGACGCGCGCACCGGCCAGCACTGCACTCTTCTGGAGACGCTAACCAGTGGGTGTTAAGACTGTTTGTTCTGTTTAATTAGAATTTCGCCCGTGACAAATCGTGTCACTTAAACGCCGCATGATAGACTCATCACCTTTAGATTCCAGTCAAATCCATGGACTCCATAGCGAGAGGGAGACGAGCGCTGCGCCACGGCTGGCTCCTCCTCAAAGGGCAGGCAACTAGCCAGAGTTACCCCACGGACGAAGTGAGTCTCTTGCGCTTCGTGTGAGGTTGTCTGTGTTTTGAAGTGGCGGCTTGTTCGTTTTTATTACCGACTTGAAGGGCTCCTCCAATTGGCATGAGCTTCGCTTTGGCGCTTGGCATCACAGCATGCTCCGAGACAGCATTTGTGGCAGGGAATGTTTTCACGCTACACGGTGTCATGAGCAAAATTAACCAACACACAAAAAATGCATTGCGTTGATTAATAAAACCTACTGGTTAAAATTGAGAAGACGCGCACGTTTGATTACTGAGCTATTAAGAGAAAGGAAGATGGGGACAAACGTAACAGCCCATACAGTCTTTCGTGTCACCTTTCTTGTCGGACTGTATTTATTCATAAAACCTACACGTTAAAACTTGGGGTTTTAGGAAAACAGAAAACGCGCACGTTGTATCACGTTGCTGTAAAGAGAAATGGTGATATAGATTACAGATACGTTACCAGCAGATGGCAGAAGCACACAATAATGTATAGTAGAAAGGCCTTTGTGTGACTGTAGGCATTACTAGTGGCAGAAAGTCTGGTGAACAGGAAATCCACAGCGTCGTTCGTCGGGGTTGTCAAAACAGCCACACAATGCGCACTTTCATGTGCACTACTGGGCTCTGTCGCCCGGACGAACAATCGCATGTGTTCCCCGCACAAAGTGCTCTCTGTGTCGGCCGCCTCCTCTCACCTCCGGCCGCCGCTGTGAAGGTGATCAGGGGCCGTGTTCAGCACAGCGTGTCTGTTCGTGTGATTAATCACTGTGTAAAACTCGAGCGTATCCGTTTCGGTAGGAGTGAGAACGGCGGGCGCCTCGGGAAAGAGATCTCCGTTTATGCGTCACCGTGTGAAGCGTGCTTTTAGGGTCAGCGGTGGCCAGTGACGGAGAGAGGCTAAAGGTTTCAGCATATGGTTGAGATTAAGGCACTACAGTAACCGATTGATGCACATGTTTAGGATTTCTTTCATGCTTCGGTTTAAGCTTTGCTGAGAGCCGAATAGGCCTTGGGGAAAAAAAGATCGGAACTTGCTGAGTCTCCCAGAGCAATAAGTCGTTGATTTCGTTATAGATACCACTATAATGGAAAAATAATATTCACACTGTTTGCTAAAATTCTTCGTTTTTTCCTTCTTTGCCCTTCAATTTATACTCACGTTTTGAATGGGCAGACAGCACTTTTATATTGAGTTGTTCTATGTTCTTGAAACAACGAAACTGGACCAAGTGTAAGAAAGATTTCGAGGTGATCTTGACAAAGATTGCACCTTGCAGCATGTGACTGTGGTTGGACTGTGCCACCTACATGTGACTGGGGTTTGGCTGCGACTCCTACAACATGCGACTGTGGATGGACTGTGATTCCTACAACACACATTTAATTGTCATCTCCCTTTAGGTTCAGGCGTATATTGGGTTTGTGCATAAGACGTACACTTTATTAGCCTGGATGTTTGACCTGTTGTGGCAGGGGTTGGCTTCTACACTAAACCCTGCCAAAGGAAGATGTGTGGTCTGACAAATACTAAAACACCTTACCCAGGCTTGTTTATTTCAGTCACGTTCAGAGCAACGATGTAAAACTGAGCAATCCTCTTCTATCTTTGGCATGAGACAAAATGTAAACTCCTGTAACACCCCCCCCCCCCATCACAAGATAGGTGGTACAATCCGCCATATTAAATGTACGCAAGAGTAGAGTTACAAGAATGAAGATGTAGAAGCATCCGTTTCAATCAATAAACACAGACAGAGACAGGAGGTGAAAGGATGTTTTTGCCATCTCTCTCTCTCTCTCTCTCTCTCTCTCTGTATGTCTGTGTGCCTCTTTCAGTCTTTCACTTACACACACACAAACACACGCCTAGACACACACTCCTGTTGGTTTTATGCTTCGATGCCATGTGTTCATGAATAAATATAACTTGTGTTGCTGGTCCATTTCTTGACTGGGATGCATGGCATTACTGTTACAGTGTCACTCTTAGAACGTCCAGACCGGCCTGTTAACCCACATAATGCTGGCAGAGTTAAGCTCTGGCAGACTGCTGGTGAGTGGACGGTGTGTTCAGTACACATCCCTGGCCCAGACTGGCATGGCTGGCTCTGCTGTCATCACTGGTGTGAAGGTTGTGAGTGCTCTCTGTCTCTGTCTCACTCTCTCTCTCTGTCTCTCTCTCTTTCTGTCTATCACAAGCCTGTGGGCCTCACTGAGGCTGGGCAAAAGATAAGAGAAACTTGTCAAATGCTTTTACAGCTCAGCACTGTGGCCCTGTCCTTCATATCTCACATACTGTACTCTCTCTCTCTCCCCCATCTCTCTCTCCTCTCTCGCTCTCCTCTCTCTCTCTCTTCTCTCCTCTCTTTTCTCCCATCTCTCTCCCATCTCTCTCTTCTCTGTCTCTCTCTTCTCTCTCTCTCCCTCTCATCTCTCTCTCTCCCTCCTCTCTCTCTCCTCTTTCTCTCTCTCTCCCATCTCCCTCTCCTCTCTCTCCCCCTCTCTCTCTCTCCTCTCTCTTTCTCCTCTCTCTCTCTCTCAACCACACCCCCCCCCCCCCC
>JAOXYF010000005.1:3418097-3425597 GCA_028565775.1 Sternarchorhynchus goeldii
GCTCACACCAGTGATTCACACAACATGCCACACTCTTGGCCCTGACGCTTTCTCTGGCTGCATACAGCACTGCTGCCTTCCATGTGGCGGGAGTTGGTAAACATGACCTCGCTTTCCTGCTCCAGTAGGACATTAGACACCCCGGTCACGATGGCCTCCGCACAAAAGAAACACACACACACACACACACACACACACACACACACACACACATACACACACACACACACACGCGCGCGCAGAATGAAACGCACTCGCGCCCCTAGTCAGCCACGCTGCAGCTGCTCCAGTTTCCATAGCGACGCAGAGAACAATGAGGTAAGAAGCAGTGAGAGCGCGTCTGTGTGTGCGCCGAGCACGCTTCAGTGTTGTGTGTGTGTGTGTGTGTGTGTGTGTGTGGGTGTGTGTGTGGGTGTGGGTGTGTTTAGTGTGTGTGTGCCCTATGTTCGTACGCTCGTACATCTACTTTGAGTGTGTTGTGCTTTGTGTGTGTGTCTGTGTGTGCGTGCGTGTGTAAGCTTATGTGTAAGCCAGCACAAAGACGGACACACTCTTTCTCCTCTTTTCAGCAAGCGTCTGGTCAGCCTGAACAGTGAGAATGGTGATTAGCAGATGAAAATAGGTGAAGGGAAAAGTGTGGTGGAACCAAAACCTGAACCGGGCACAAAAATGAACAATAAAGGATTTTCCCACACCCATCAGAGACTGAGTTTTTCCTTCAGGTTGTCCTTGGTGGATGTTTCAAACACTTGCATGAGCAGCTGAACTGCCACTCAGGCGACTGACAGCGGGGCCCTACAGACATTCCTTCTGGTGAAAATGTGCCATGAGATTCAAACGCATGAAATCCAAGCAAACTTGGCAGGAGCTGAGAAAGTCTAATTTGGGATGGAAACTCATTATATTCCTAAACTGAAGGAGGTTAAATTGCTGTCCTGAGAAGTTAATTACGTTATGTGCTTTCTCTTTGACAGACATGACCTACATAGATACTCCATTTTCAATAGGCCATTAAGTGTCTCAAGAAGCTGCAGAGTGACTGAGGGTGCAGGACAGACATTTGGGGCTGTACACAGACATGTTGGACTGTGGGTTATTTGTCCCACAAGGCATACACACACCAAATTACCTGCCAGGTCAATTTCGGTGAATTGCAACACATCTCTTTTCAGAAACAGCTTTTTTGTTTGTTTGTTTTCAAAGCCTATTTATTTTTCAAAATGAGGTATTTCAAAAGTGCTATGAGTTGCAGCACTAAAAAATTTACAATTAGAAAAAGAGAGAGAGAGAGAAAAAAACATTCCCATTGACCCACTTCTATAAACCCGATAGTTACAAATACATAAACAAACTGTAGAGCAAAGGTAAATGAGGATAAAACAAACTTTCTGTACAAAAAAGAAAAGAGAAAAGCGATAAAACAATATAGTGATATCTACTCAACTCATTTTCATACGAAAATATAAGTATCAAATTTAGTATGTATCAGAAGCACACTAAAGCATAGGTGTAGATATTAGTAAGTATGTGGGGGACCAAGAAGTGTTATAAGAAATGAAAACAAAAACAATATATCGTTATATTACAAAATTCCTCACAAATTGAGGCCATACAGTACTTATTAAAGGTATATAAACTTCTAGTCCAGTTCTTGGCAGCTTTTCTGACATTTTTATAAAAACCCAAAGACAGTTCTGTATACAAAAACAAGGCAGACTGAAAGTGTGTATATCTTAACTATCTATTTACAAAAGTGACTGACATCAAGGTGCGTGGAGGTACATCCCAGGCTAGAACACCAGTGAGAGTGGTGTGAGAGAACACCAGTGAGAGAGAGCAAGGCTAGACTTAAGCCCATTTTTTTAAGTCTACTATCGTGTCATTTCTGAAGTAACAGTGAAGGCAAAGTGTGTGTGTGTGTGTGTGTGTGTGTGACAAAGTCTGTTTTATTGCGTGGTCATTTTCAGCTTCAGCGTTCCGGATCGCCGTTCCCTTGAAAGTCTGAGGAAGGAAGGGTTCGTCGGTCAGCGCTGGAGAAAAGGGGGAAAAAGGAGAAAGAACCGAGAAAACAAAAAACACAGGGACGGAGCGCGAGAGATCTTCAGAGATCTTCAGAGATCTTCAGCCCTCCGTCCCTCTTTCTTGCTTCTGCGCTGCTTTAAAACTTCCTTTTCCTTGTTGGGACTGGAGTGACAACGTAAACCCTAAACATTCTTGACGTCAAAAAATGTGCAAAAAAAGTGACGGCAGTGAGTGTCCCTAAAGAGTCTGCGTCAGGCCGCTACACGTTAGCTGAGAGGCGCTAGCGGGTGAAGCGGGTGGCGCTCAGCGAGTCCTGGCCTGTTCCAGACGGCGGAGGAGCTGCTGTCGCCGGTTCTGGAGACGGTCCTTCTCCTGCCGCAGGCGGAGCTCTTGGGACTCGAGCGACGTCACGTATTCGGCGGCCTTCTTCAGGATGAGGACCTTGGCTGCCTTCTCGTTGCGCGCCAACTCGGGCACGTGGTCCCGCAGCGTGAGGAAGCTGGAGCGCAGGTCGTTGCGTCTCTGCCGTTCCAGGATGTTGTGGTTGCGCCGCCGTTCGCTGTCCTCCGAGTCGGAGGTGCGCGGGCTGCCGCCGTCGCTCCGCCTCGGCCGCTGGGGGGCGGAGCCCGTGGGGGAGCCGGGTGAGGGGGCGTGGACGTTGGCTTTGGCCACGCGGGCCGGGTTCGCGCTGCCTTCGGACCGGGGCTTCTTGCTGGGCGGGGCTGAGGGAGGAGACGGCTGCTCGGTGCAGGGGGTGGGGGCGGCGTAGTTGTGTTGCTGCTGGTGGATGGAGGCAGCCGCCGTGCGCTTCAGGATGAGCTCCTGGGGGGCCCTGTTTGCCCCGGAACCTGGTCGGGTGGCAGCCTGGGGGGTGGGGCCAGTCAACCCGATGCCACTAAGAGCCTTGCTGGTGACGCATCGCCGCTTCTCCACGGTCACAACATCGATCTCTTCTTCCTCTTCCTCCTCATCATCATCTTCATCATCGTCATCATCGTCATCGACATCCTCATCTTCATCTGTTGAAATGCAAAGTGCATATGTTTACATCAACCTGACAAACAAAAGTTTTTTTTTGCATGTTTGTCCCAGACTCCAAACAAGCAGGTAAGTATTTGACGGTTCCCAAGGAAACATGCTCAATTATTTTTATATTGAATTCTAAGGAGGCATATCATTTCCTAAAACGGATGATCTGATTGCATCTTTCATAGGAAAGCTTTCACTGTCAGTAACCAAGCTACCACCTACAGTGAGTGTGTGTGTGTGTGTGTGTGCTAAGCCTTACTTAACAGTTACTTTGCTGAGATATTTTACTAGAAGTCTGTCCAGGTGGTGAGACATTTCAAGCCCCAGAAGGCAAGCCGGCATCAGCGCGACGCCTCCAGGCCATATTTATGAGATAATGGAGGTGATTATCAGCTAAGCCACTCGTGAAGCGTGTTTGGCATTTACTGGATCCCACAGTCTCTCACTTCAAACGCACTCCACAGGAACTCGTCTGCGTGTGGTAGGGAGAGATGGAACCAGGCAGCTTTATGGAAAGGAAAGAGGGTCTCACTCTCTTTTTTCCGTCTGCCAGAGGCTATGTTTTATTTGGGTTGTGGGGGAGGAGGGAGAAGGAACACCGAAAAAAGGACTACAGTCTGTGAGTGCCGGAAGAGTGTTGTAATCGCGAGGCCTGATTATTCGCGGGCTTTGGCCGAGCAGTAGTGATCTGATCGCGCCTTGGAGTTGTGCCAAACAGACAGCTGAAGGAAAACTGTGCTTGTTCAAAGCCGTCACTCTGTAAAAAGAGAGACGGCTGGTGTGTGTGCGTGTGTTTTTTTTTTACATTATTATTATTCTGCGCCTTTCAGCGAGTCCTTCAGCTTGCCAAGTCAAGCCCAGAACGGCAGTCTCAGTCTCTGAGTGTGTGTATTGGGTATACACACACACGCACACATACACACACTCACACGACGGCAACTTTACGCACACCACACGCTGGCACAGAGTACTAGGTCTTACACCCTCACCCATGTGCGATTGTCGTTCTTGATTTGCATATGAAAAACGGCTTCGTTTCAACTTTTTTTATAAGAAGTGTTTGAATTTCCTCAAATGACCCCTCCCCTCACACATAAGCACACGTGAGGGGAAAAAACTGAGTTTAGTTAAGTACCAAAATAATGTTTTGATCATAACCGAAGCTAAAGGTTCCGTCTGAATACATTTGTCCATTTCAGCTGTAGATGAAAGAGTGAACTCTGTTTCACCCTGTTGATTTCTGGAGGGAAATCCTAACACGCATCCTAAAAACTCCTCATTTAACGACACTTGGCTGATCCTCAGTCATCGTATCCTCACACAATAGGCGCAGCGCCAACTGGGTTCAAGTTTGCTATGGTGCCCAATATCAGATTGTCGCCATCTATTGGATACAGGGCATAGCAGAAGCAGAGAGCTATTACATAAATTGCGTCCGCATCGCTTCCCACTACTACTACTACCGAGAGATTGTGTGTCCAACAGTCCGGAATGTCACAACAGTAATCCGACTCGGGTCATATGATCTCTCCCAATTATACCAATAACACTTACAAACAAACAGAACAAATTATAGACCTACCTTACATAAAATTTACATTTATAATTGTGCGAGACACCCTTCTATGCATGCAGGAATGTATTCTTTTTTATTGGAATTTTGCTATGTGCTTGTTCTGAATAACAAATTTGAACGAAATATAAACTATGCTCTTGTCAAACAATACAGTAATAAAATATCTTAAATCTTAAAATATCCTTACGCGTACGATTTTAGTTGCTATCTCATTACTATAATTATACTTCAAATATTTAACCTTCCATATGTCAAGACTTACCGGAGTCACTCGGTGTGTCGTCAGCGCCCCGGTTCATCGAGGGCAATGGCACGGTCCTTGCCTGGCTCACACTTTGGCTGCTGTTTGCGTTTCTTTTGTTAACGGGGAACGGAAACACGACTGTAGGGTCCACGCACTCCGATATGGAGCGATTCAGCTCCGGCATCTTGACTGCAGTGCTTTTAATTCCAGAACCGGCAACATTGGAGATTGCTTTCCCGAGCTTCTCGTTAACCACCCGCTCCAACTTCTCCCGCGCTGAGAAACCACTCCACATGCAATCCTGAATGATAATGGAGTTGTCCGTAGTATCCAGAGCGGAGCCAAAGAGGTCACCATCTGACGCGCCCCAAATGTCATCCTCCGGTAGCAGTAACAGCTCGGAAGCCCAGTCCAGCGGGTCTCCTAATCCAAAACCCATCAGCGAACAATCCCCAGCTCCAGCGTCCAGCTCCCCCGCGTCCCCTGGAAGCGCTGCCCGACTTGGAGAGAGAGGAGGAGTGGGCAGGAGTTCGAATTTCTTCCAGATGTCTTCGCCCGGCGGTGCTGCGTCTGGTCCGCAGAGGTAGAAGTCATCCTCGTCTGGGTAGAAACACGGTTGTAAGGAGTCGAACTCCAGGTCGGAGTTTTTTATTATAGCTGGCATTCTCCTATTTAAAGCAACAAACTGCAAAAGGAGCAAGAAACACGTTAAGAGTCACGAATAATATCTGCAGGCTGAAGATGCAATAAAATGGATGTGAATGATGTGAAAATCGATAAAGGTTATAAATATCAGTGCATTAACAGCAACGCAAGGCAGATATAGTGCACTTATATTTTGCGATGCTCAAAGTTACTATCCAAAGTGATTTTTTTTGTTATAATTCGTTCTTAATTTGAGCTAGTGTCAGGTAACCAGACACTACACATTACCTTCTCTCAAATATGAAAAAGGAAACGCCATAAGTTATCATATAACATATTCCAGTCAATGTGATTTCACTCTGATACTGTACGCTTAAAACAATGAGGTAATCGCCTAAAATCGCTCTAAAATCTCAAACGCTGGACACCATTTAATAAGGCTGATAATACTGTGAGGTGAGCTTCTTACCTCGCGATGTCTGGTTGCGTTAGTAGTCTCGTTCGTTCTTTATCAAAGACACACTGCTGTGTTGTTGGAGTGCACATTTACCGCTGCGCGCGCAGACTGCGTTCTGTTCCCGAGCGAGTCGAGCTACCGAGTATTATTCTCTGTAAGCCTACGCTTTTGAGAGAATGCAGAGCCCCGCCCCTTAGGGGCGGGCAGGGACGAACGGCTTCAGCCGACGTGGGATGCTTCGCTTTGGTTTGAAATGTATTCAACTTCACATCCAGTGTAACCCGTTTGATTTATGACTGCGGTAAACTGTATAGAAATCAATTCGTGTACATAACATGGTTAAATAAATGAATAAATAAATAAATCGCACAATAAGTAAGGTCTAGCATTGTCAAATCTTTAAAAGTGGTTCTTTAACACCTCTCATTGTCTGCTAAAAATGTCCTAATACGGCATAAATCCATATTCATATTCATATACGAGTGGCACATTACTGCTATATGGTGCTCTAGGATGTAGATATGGTAATTCAAGGTGAACAAGTTCGTTTATACACCATCGGCTCAGGCGCTCTTATTGTTAGGGTCAGTGAGGTAATCGCGAGCTTGCATCGCGAACGAGAGACGATGTCGGGTCAACGATGCCCCCACGTGGACAAGAGGTGCATTCTCCTGATATTCTTAACCTATAACTGATACAATATCGATGCTACTGTCTCTGTGCCGTTTTTTCTCTTCACAACTCTCACAGAACTCTATTACCTAGGTAATGTTGAGGTTGTGAGGTCTGAGGAAATCTCCTCTGTACCAAAAACTGGCTATGTAGAACATTATTTATTTATTATTCCCCACATAGGCTAGTGTGTTTGGAGCTTAGGAGTTTGACTATGGATGCAGTTGGACACAGATCACATCAACTGTTTTTTTTGTCAAGTCCTTTGTTATGGGTTTTTACTATATTTAAAGAAACATAGAATTGTTGGTACAGTGACTCCTATGCAGTAGGTTATGGGAGTTTTAGGAGCTTTCACTGGGTATAGATAGACAAGAGAAAGAGAGGGAGAGAGAGAGAGTGAGGGAGGGAGAGAAAGAGGGAGAGAGGAAGGGAGGGTGGCCTGGGAATTGGATCACCCACCCTAGAGTCCTGTCTCAGTGACCCCAGCTTAGGAGCTTAGGAAGAGCTTCCTGTGTGAAAGTGAGGGGGAGTGGGAACACACCAGGCCGTTTGCCTACTGGTTCGGAGAGCATGCAGGCCTGTTCACGTGGTCCGGCGTGTCTCAGACCACGCGGAGGCGCGACTCTGATCTGTACACGCGTGTGTCAAGACCAGACAGGCTTTGCCGTTTTGGAGCTGAAAGCCAAGGCCCAATGCTGCACTGGTCATACTCTGTGCTTTACTGGACTGACTGGATCACCACAAACTTCTGCCGTCTCACACTTCCACGTCCTCTGTGCAGTACCATACAACTGGATTCTCTGGTTCCAAAGACATTTTGTTCATTTTATTTCCCTTTCATTTTAAATGAAA
>JAOXYF010000005.1:3428097-3430241 GCA_028565775.1 Sternarchorhynchus goeldii
AGTTATGAGTTCATAATACGATGTTCTTGTTTACAAAAGCTCTTTATCTTATGGCTCTGATCAACCTCATTAACTATTAATCACATGACCTCTTAGGTTTGTGTTATTTGTATGAGTATCAGGCATTAATCGATAGCTCTGACTAACTCTCAGCTCTGATGTTCTGGTTACTTCAGCCAGTGAGCAATATGCTCATGCATTAAGTACGTATTATCAAAGCTTCAGGGAAAGTATGTTCTCTATGACACGTGCATCACAGATCTGACACTCAAAGCCACTGAAGCATCAAAAGTCAAAGCTGTTTTTTGTGGTATAGGATCCCAAGGTGAGCAAAGCAGATGCTTCAGTTCAAAAACATGCAGTACTTGGAAAGTGGCTGTTTCACTTCCTCGGGTGGGGCGGGGTGGTGGTGGTATTTGCCACTAAAGAGCACTCCACAAGTGTGAGAACCTTCTTCTTCCTTGCCGGCGAGCCTATCTGGGTCTGTCAGGTCGGAGAGTGGATCGGAAAAGGCCCAGAGCCCTCACGTAAACCTGTCTGTCACGATCGAGGGTGGGTTGTAGTGGTTTTTTGTTCGCTCTGACAGAATGACTTAGGACTTCGCTGATCTACGTTTATGTCGACAAGGCCTGTAAGACACTGGGCGGAAAGCATTACGGACCAAATGTAAACTGTGTTTGTATAAATTTGGTCTCCGCTTGGGCAGTTTAACCGCCCTATTGTTATGGGTTAGGAAATCCCACAACATGCATTATGCTCGCCAACCATTAATCTTCACTGTCAGCGGGGCCATAGATAGTGGCTGGTGGCTGGGGGTGTGAGTTTATACTTGTGTGTCTGTGTGAGAGCACTTTTGTTTGTTTACTTGTTGTTTGTTTTACCTGAATTTTGTAAGAATAAAGGGGCAGGTGTTGCAATACGGCTCGGCCTCCGGTGTCAGCCGGAGATTCGTCGTGGTTCGTTTTTCATAAAGACCCTCTGAACTGGTGTCCTTCCAGGCGGGTTCAGAAAAGGACAGAAGCCTGTGTTTTGATCATTGCTACAGCTGGGTTCAAACGGTGGACATTGGACACCCTCACTCTTTTTCTGCAGGGATCGATAAGTGTTAAGAAACCTACCATTAGTGAAAAATAACATTCTTTTGATGCTGGAGTTCAAGAGATAGTAGCTTGACTGATAAGGATAATAACATAGATAAGTTCCCTGCAGATGTGTTACTGTGTGTGTGTGTGTGTGTGTGTGTGTGTGTTCTTAACAAATGGTCCCCTTTTTCAATATATGCATAGTCAGAAACCTTCAACGTTACCATTTTTCACTACCAGTTTGAGTGATCTGAAGCCTAGGAGAGAAGAATGAGCAGGGGCTGCAAACATTGGGTTCTTCTGGGAAACAGACCCTGTAATAACGTTTAATTACTGCATCGTACGCTGCTGATTTAGGGAGCCAATAAGCCAACATTCTGTTTTCATTTGCTCTGTGGGGACTTGCTTCCAGGGCCCCTCCACGTGAACCCAGGAACCAGGTCTCCGAGGTCAGCTTGGACACGCTCAGCAGAGCCCCCCTCCTCCGTCCTCCTCCTCTCCATCACCCCTCTCTCGCTTTGTGTATTATCTCTCTCTCTGTCCCTCTTTCTTTCTGTTTGGATCTGCGGGGGTCACTGAGCGACTAAACATTCGTCCCAATCACAAAGGCCGGGGCAGTTTATAAGTTTCAGCACCTCCATTAGTCAAGCTTTGCACATGCCTGTATGTTTGTGCGTGTGTGTATGTATGTTTGTGTGAGTACGTGTGTGTGTCTGTGTGTTTATGTGTTTATGTGAGGGGAGTGTTCTTGCTTCATCCTCTTTTCAGTACTGACAGTGATCTCAACACCTTTTTTGATAGAGAGAGAGAAAGATAGCCAGAGATAAAGAGAGAGAGAGAGAGAGAGAGAGAGAGAGGGAGAGGTGAAATGAGAGAGAGGAGAGGACAGCCCAGATGAGAGCTCCACCACTCCCTGCCAGCGTGCCCTGTCTCGCTCCATCAGATCCTTATCAGTACCGGGAATGGGGGTGGGGGAGGGGTGAGGGTGAGGGTGGGCGTGGGGGAGGGGTGAGGGGGGTAGAGGGAACCAATGAGGAAGAAAGAAATGACAAGCTGAGGAAG
>JAOXYF010000005.1:3439473-3446973 GCA_028565775.1 Sternarchorhynchus goeldii
TCTCTCTCTCTCTCTCTCTCTCTCTCTCTCTCTCTCTCTCTCTCTCTCTCTCTCTCTCTCTCTCTCTCTCTCGTTCTGCTTCCTGCTCTTGTGCTTCTGTGTTTCTTCTTGCCCTTTTCTGTGAGGGAGGCTGGGAGTGGAGTCCATGACTGGGTCTCTGGCTATTAAACACTTTCCTTGTTTATGGGTGCCAGTGTTTTGGTTCATGTGGTTGGGAAACTGGGAAACCCTGGCTGAAACCTGTCAGGGTGTTTATCCAAGGCTCGGTGGTGAAATCCCAGTTAAGACCAGCCATGACCAGAGAGCATAGATGTGTCTTTCCCAAGATGGGGAATTTCTTTTAAGCCTCCAGTTTATCTGTTCACTTAAGGATGTACCTCAGCTTCACTTTGGTGAGTGTGTATGTGTGTGTGTGTGTGTGTGTGTGTTTGTTCAGGTTGATATAGTCCAGAACACAGGTCTTCCACAGGCCTCTCTTCTTTGGAACACTCTCTTAAAGAGAGGAACAAACAGTTTAGGTGGTACATACTTGTATCAAAGCCTTTGCATATGTGATTAGGTGTATGTCCCACCACTGTGTGTGTGAATGTGTGTGTGTTTGAGAGAGAGAGAAAGAGAGAGAGAGAGTGTGGTTCAACATTACCTGTGTTCCATCTCTGGGGGTCACACTCTGCAGCCTTATCTCTGGCTTTGTTCCACTCTTTTATTCATTCATGTTCTCTCTCTCTCTCTCTCTCTTCCTCCTGACACTTCACTCCTCTCTCTCTAGGTCTCTCTCCCCTTCTCCCTCTCTCTCTCTGTGGTTCATCAGGCAATGTCAACAACACTCAGGAGTCGTAGGGTGATGGGTCAAAGGTCGTCACCCCAGAGTACTGCCCCGTTGCAGCCATATCCAGGCAGCTGTTTGTGTGTGTGTGTGTGTGTGTGTGTGTGTTTCCATTAAATTGCAGACAGCAGTGCCTCAGCATCATTAGCAATGTGAAAACAATTAAAGCACCATGTAAAGAGACCTTTGATTTCCCTGGAGTTTCTCATTGAAACTCTGACTACTTCATTTACACATTAACTCATTCATTTATTCCTTTATCTCTTTAATTATTCATACACCTATTGACTTAGTGTGGCCCAGCTGTCTCTCCCTCTCTTTTCTGTATGAGTATGTGTGTGTGTGTGGGGGGTTGGCCTGTGTATGACTTATTATTAAGTCTAAATAATAATCAAAAACTCAAGACATGGAAAGAAAAATGCACCTTTTAGCTCCAAAAATTTAAACAAACAAGCAACTTAAAAAAACAAAACTTACCGTTACAAACCAGCAGTGGACAGTGGAGCTCTGCACAGGTTGAAAAGCTGTTGACATGTATCGGGTCATCCCTGTCCATCGCCACTGGGCAAGAAACAGAGCGAAGTGTCCCGTAAAGGACACTTTACGGGACACTTTTGCCCCCCCTCCCCCCGGGTCCTGAGCCTCTGGTTTCTCTTCCTTTTTGTCTGAGACTCGCGTCTCTCGCGTTGCGCGGCCGTCGGTGCGAGCGTGATAACGGTGGCGTCTTTCTGTGAGTGCAGCAATTTTTCGAGCTCAAGCTCTAATTACCGCCGCTGCCCTCGGCCGCACACAGACCAGAAAGCTTAGCCATCTTTTTTCAGCCCGGGAGGGAACCGCTATGACTCACCTGCGTGGTAAAGGAGCAAAAATGTATAGCTGTCTGTGTGCGTGGGCCTTATTGTGTGTGTGTGTGTGTGTGTGTGTGTGTGTGTGTGTGTGTACTTGTCTTTTTTGTTTTATTTTTTATGTTTGTTTAGAATACAAATCCAGACTTCCCTGATGCAATAATCTGCCTCAAGTGGCCTAAGTACCATAAATGCTCGTCCCCGCCCGTCTGTATACACAGCTAGAGTTGTACTGGCACGGTTCTTTTCAACGTTCTGTTTAAACGTACCTGCTCTCAGTTGCTCCCATAAACCAACAGGATCATAACTTAGAGGATAAACTGTTCCCCTGATTCCCTGAAGGCTTTGTTGAGGCCCGGATAGGTGTGGGAAGCAATGAAGGTGGGTTGCCATGTCAACATTGCGCATACACACACCCCAAGCTGTGGTAGCGCAGAACCAATTAAAGTTTCTGCAAGCCCAAGAGTTTCGCAATGACGTCTGAAACGTTGGTGACGGAGCTGACGGGAGCAGGTGTCGCGTGGGGGGCGGAGTGACGGTGGCGGCGTTGTTTCGATGCACCCTAACCCTAACCCTAACCCTAACCCTGTCCATCCAGATGACCCAACTGCTTGCACATGAAAGCTAGGACCAGAGTTAACCACAGTGCACCGGACCAAGCCAGTCACAATGACTCTAAACATGTCCGATCCAACTGCAGTCATTCCTGACCGGACTAAACAGTCCAAACCCAGGCTGGACGTCTCTCCGCAGTCCCGAGGGCTTGGTCCTAGTGCAGAAAACTAGCAGAAAACTCTTTCTTCGTCACCTTCATCTACGGTCGGTGGGTACGAAGCTTGGACGTCAATTACATGATGCAAAAAACACTCCAATCTCAAAAAGACGGAGGTGGACTTTGTAAGACCTTCCCTGTTTCACAGAAGAAATGAATATTCAACACTTATGCAAATGTCTGCAGCACAAAAAGGAATTAGTGGGTCTAATGGCTGTAATACAAAAAGTAGAAATACAGTAAAACAAAAATATGTATTGATAAATGTTACAAAAAGAGGATTAAAGAGTGTGTAATCTGAGTATGTAATGAGAGCTCGAGGACTCTGCGTGTTCTTTCTGTTAACAGACGGAGGCTGTAGAACATAAGGGTTATTGATTAGAACAAGTCACACCTCACCACTGATCGATGAGCACCAGATCCATGACACTGTTCGTTTACATAGTCCCCCCCCCACACACACACACACATTGATCTCTGGACCACGCGATCAGAGTGATGCTAGCGTGCTCTAAAGGGCGGAGCCTCCTGTGCTGGTACTCTGAGGGTTGTGTTGCAGGCCACTCAGCTGGAGAGAGGGAGTGAGGGAGAGAAAGAGAGAGAGGGGGAGAGAGAGAGAGAGAGAGGTGGAGAGGAGGACACAGTAAGGCCTCTATGCACTCTCTCTCCCCTTCTCCCTCTCTCTCTCTCTCTATCTCTCTCTCTCTCTCTCTCTCTCTCTCTCTCTCTCTCACTGTCTTGGTGGACTGGCCAGCAAGAAAAGTTCAAGACCGGCCTACAGACTTTAATCAAGAGGCAGTAAATGTCAGAGCTGGGAAGTGGTGCTGAGGAAATGTGAGCACAAATTCTACATTCAGGAGAAACACTGCTGACCAGTGAAGTAGCCCAGAACACACACACACATACACACATGCGCCTGCATACACACGCAGACGCACACACACGCTTTTTCATTCTCCCACACAGAGGAGAACCACAGAATAGCACCAAACAAGGACCTAGTTCATAGTGCCTGACGATCATTCAGACGCAGTATCACGCTGAATCTGCCTCAGAAATGTAGTCCCACAATGCACTACACTATATCCCAGTCCAGGCTGTCTAAAGCAGGAATGAGAAGGCCATTGGAGGATTGATAAAGACTTTTAACTCTCTCACCATTAACTCCATTTCATTTTGTAATTATTATATTTTATATTTATATTTTATTTGTAATAATATTTTCCTACAGATTATTGTTGTCATAACTTAATAATAATAATAATAATCATGATATTAAGTCTGCAGCAGTTACAGCAGTAAAAAAAAAAAGTTAGTAGTTAGTAAAAACATTTTATGGTTGTGTGTTTTTTTTCTACACATTTTTTACCATCTCTCATGCATACACACGCGTGCGCACACACACACACACCCACTTAGCAACAGACTGATGACATGGTATGTGTGTGTGTGTGTGTGTGTGTGTGTGTGTGTGTAAACGGACACACACATGGACATTTTTCTTTCTTTCTTTCATCCAACAACCTGCGTCTCATCAGATCCGTGAAAAGGAAGGAGTCCCTGCAGGCACAGGAAATGACCTCAGAGGGCAGCAGAGGTCAGCTAAGGTCAGCTAGCATTGATAGAAGGTTGATGGCAGGTTATTAGAAGCTCTAATGACAACTAAATCTGCCGCGTCTCTATGGCGCCTGTGGCTACGCTACCCAAGGTCAGACTTTTCTGGGCCAGATAGTGGTGCAAAGGGACACATGTGACAACTGTATGTTCACTCACAGGTACATTTTTTCTAAGTACCTTCTAAAACAAGCATGTTTGTTTAGCTCGTGTGAAACTTCACAGATGTCAGTGAAACCCTAAACTTAGCCTCACTTAACAGCATTTTTACTGATGAAAAGGGTTCTTTGCAGTTGTCTGACATACAGGACCATCCTATGGATTTAGAATTAGAATACAAAACTAAACAACAATCATTTCCTGACCAGAAGGAAGTTCAGACTGGTTTCTGAATTTTTGTCTAAAGGGGTCAGCCTAAGAGTCAGGCCCCCCCCCCAGCCGATGTTGAGCTCCACCAGCAGCTGAGGCAATTACATAACTGTCCCGGCAATGCAGGTCATACCATTCATCTATGAAAAAAGGGGGGTGTTCCTCAGGGATCAGCTCTGGGCCCTACCGCAGATGCCGTCTGCCTGCTCACACCTGCAAATAATTTAGTTTCAACTTGTTTATTTAACTTTTTCTGAGTGCTACCACTGTTTCATCTGTGTTTGAGTCGCACCAAACACAAACTCCCCCCAGAGGAGGCCGACAGCGATTAAACCAAACCGCCAACCAAATGCCAGCAAATTAGTGAAGGGAAAGCACACGCACACACGCACACACACATCCTGGAAGAAAAACTTCATTCGTTTCAGTGTAATGGATGAACAATTTAGCAAAGAGGAAATGTGCAGTTGCTTTGTTGTTTGATAGTTTTCCTTTTTTTAAGATAAAGTTATTTCCTCTGATGACAGTCTGGTCCTTGTCTGGCCTTGTTTCCCCCCCCCCAGTTAGGTTGATTAAAACCAGCATTGTGATAAAATACCATTCATTTATAACACCACGTACGATGTGGACACATGCCGTTTGAGTGGAAGTGCCTGAGAGCTTGTTCCTCCCTCTCAGTTAATTCATTCTTCAGAGGAGTAAACACAAGTGAACTGCATTTTACCTTGCTTTTAACTTACTAATTTCAGTTGAAAGAGTTTTATTAGCATTGGCAAAACATAAACACACACAAAGACAATTAAGAAATCTCTGCCCTGTGCAACCTACCATGTTTTAGCTCGTTAACTGCACGGCTAGGGGTCGTCTTATTGAACTAATCAAACAAATGTAATGAGCCCCCTGTAGTATGACATTATGCAATCGAGAATCGTTTCCTTGTAAATGTGAATTCATTAGACTGCTTTCTGAGCTGTGGCATGTTATACATGTGTGTGTGTGTGTGTGTGTGTGTGTGTGTGTGTGTGTGTGTGTTTGTGTGTGGTGTGTGTGCATATCTGAAAATGAACAATTAGTGTTGAGAGTATATCCGGTCTTTCTTTTGAGGAGACATGGATGTTGTCTTTCAGCGCGTGGCTTCTTGTTTCCATTTGCGTGTGTGTGCATGTGTGTGTGTGTGTGTGTGTGTACATGTGTTTTCTTGCCCAATAAAAGCTCAAAGGAAACAGGCAGCAACTCCTCTCATTGTTTCAGGGCAAGAAGAAAATCCTCATTGGGAATATCAGCTTTAAGCTCATATCCTCCTGACACTGACACACACACACACGCACACACACATATAGACAGGCACATATGCACACACACATATACACAGGCGCATAGGCGCACACACTGACACACACACACACACACACACAGGCTTTATCGCCCGACTTCCCGTGTCCTGGCCCGCCACGTTCTGGTGGCTTCCTGTGGAAACGTGAAAGGAACACGTGAGCGTCTACGGGAGAGGCTCCGCCCCTTATGCCCACGCCCGTCTCTCAGGACCCTGCGCTGCCCCTAACGAGCGAGGAAATGGGGAGAGAACGTTCACTGGTGCACACATGCATGTTTTCAACAGTTATGTTAGATTTTGAGCAAAAGAAACCCTTGTCTTATAGTTTAATAATGTCTCTTTTGCATCATGATGATTCACACCCCCCCACCACACACACACTCACTCTCACTCACATAGAGACCCATTTTTTTTCTTGCAGCCATTCAGTGTTTACAACACACACCTTTGAATAAATAAAGAACTCCCAAGTTTGGGTCGTGTTTAAAGAGCCTCCTGCCGCGTTTCAACAAAGCCATAAAAATACACTCACACGCAAAACACACACAGACACGCAAAACGCACAAAACACATGCAGATGACCACCCTCACGTCGTTCTCATGCCTTTCGTTCCTGTTCACTAGGTGAGACCACTGAGCGTTTTACTCAGCGACTCCCTGTCGGGTCCAGAACAGAGCCACTCGCACACAATGTTCAGTTGCACCATCCAGCCGGGCTCCTCCACCCGCTCGGGCTCCTCCACCCCCTTCAGCAGCTGTTAGCCTCCGCTAGGTGGACATCCGTCTCCTGCATAGGCACGTGTGTCAGGTCCCTTCCTGCTGCTCGCATTCCACGACTTGGCTTGGTTTTGTACACCCACCTCCACCCACCTCCACCCCTAAAGCAAAGGCCACGGTGTCTCACCGCTACGCCACATCAAACCCTGGGAAACTGAGAAGTGGGAGAGAACCTTGTTTCTTCCATAGAGTTCCGGGGGCGAGAGCAGGAATATGGGAGATCGGAGTGCGTGAGGAGCATCTTGAGGTGCCTCCCTTTCCTGGTCCTGATCCTGTTTCTCTGAGGAATTCCCACCAGGCATTCATGTGTGTTTGTGCACACAAATGCGGGTGTGGGTTTGTACATGCATGTGTGTGTGTGTGTGTGTGTGTATATGTAGGGGTGTGTGTGGGTGTGTGTGTGTTTAGGGGGATGTTTTCGGAAGTGGCCCTTTCTGTGGTTACGGACTGTGATCTGTCCAAGGTGGGCCTCACATCTATAGTTTGAGAATTTTCAGCAGAGTTCAGCTCCTGTCTGTGAAATGTTATCAGCTTTAGAAAAAAAGTCTAACTGCCACACTATAGGTGTAACACCAGATAATCCTGTTTGAACCACATTTCATTCTTCTTGTGGAACACTTACCATCTGATAATGAGAAACAGTTCCTCTCGCCTGACACGGGTGGCTGAAAACATCACCCCTTAAGGATGGAATAAGTGTAACAGCAGTCTTATCTTCACCGCTTCACTCTGGTCAGATGCAAAGACCCTCTAGAGGTTTTCAACACTGAAACGTTTCAATTCTGCCAGTGTCACACTGTAATTTGTTTAGTCAGTTTAGGCTTGTTCACAGTTCTCAGTTGTTATTTCAAACGTACTGGGCTTCGATTCCCTTTACCTAATTACTGTATAAATGTGTGTATGTTTGTGTGTGATGAAAACAACGTGTGATTTTCCTACTATACATGTTCCCATTGCAAAGTGG
>JAOXYF010000005.1:3451973-3463535 GCA_028565775.1 Sternarchorhynchus goeldii
AAGACCACTAGACAGTATCACCCATGGGCATGGAAAAGAGAGAGAGAGGAAGAGATAGAGAGCGAAGGAGGGAGAGAGAGAAAGAGGGAGAGGGATGTCGAGAGAGAGACCTCTCATTAAACTGCGAGCACTCTATTTAATGTGGGCACGGATGAAAACGACTGCATTTTCAAGCACCTCCCCCTCCTTCCCTCCTCTCAGTTTCTCCTCACTTATCCTCCCCTCTGTGTCATCACAGTAGGAAAAGATTAGAGGCTTTTAACCGTCTTTACCTGGGAAAGGAGAGGTGGGCGGCCTCGTGCCTCTCGTGAACAGTGCCTTTTGGTTGTTAAGGCTTCATTCTCCCGCTCGTTACGGCCGGTAAATGAATTCGCTCATTTTTTCCGTTTAGATGCTGGTGCTACCCTCGTTAGTAGGTCTTTCATTATGTGAGAGTGGTCTGTGTGTGGCTGTGTGCACATTCGCTGGGAGTTTACCTGTAACTTACACTGTCACTTTGATTCATGGCAGATTTTGTGTGTTATGGCCTGAGGAGGAGTCCGATACTTTACCTAGTTGAAGAGGAGTAGACATTTACATCAAAGGGCTAGTATTCCTTCAAGCAGTCTCTCATTCTCCCCGTCACACTCTTACACACACACACACACACACACACACACACAGTAAGTTGCCCCTTACTGTATGATGAACAATAATTCTCATTTGATTATAGTTCTTTTCAGTCAATCAGTCTTTCCAGGCCTCTCTCTTTCATCCTCTCTCTCTTTCTCTGCCTGTGCACATCCATGAAGAACTCCCTTGGCTTCGGATCAGCGGGCGAACGTGGTGTACTTCAAGTGTGTCATTTGTGTTCTGATAACACCTGCAATTTCACGTCTCACTGGAAAAGAAAATTCGCCCACCCCAGCAATTGTTCCGTAACATCTCACACGCACCAGATCCGGCACGTCAGATGTGTTTCGGATTTCCCTGGCAGTTGATGAATTGCCTGGCCTGCATGTGGGAACGTTGGCTGGGTTTAGGTTTCGGCGTAGAACGGGCCGGATCAGTTTGTAAAACGACAAACGGATGGAAAGGAAAAGCTTCAGCCAGCATCTTTATGGGCCACGTGTTAAGCGGTGTGACTTTATGGGTCACGTGTCAAGTGGTGTGACTTTGTTCATTTTTATTTTTGAACCAAATGACAGGAACATCACGCGCAGAAGTACCACTCACTGTAGCACATCCCATACACAGTTCATTCTTTAACCCTGCCGAGTAACCATGGTGTGCCAGTGGAAGCCCAAGGCCCTGTACCTGCACACTGTCCTCCTGTGTTTGATCCATCACCAGGTGCAGAGGAAATGCCTGGGGGGGGGTGGTGGGAGGGAGGGGCGGGACTTCCTGTCTTCTGCACTCAACAGTAATCTGTCAGTCAAACATAAATCTGTGAAGAGTCAGAGTTCTGGGTACAGGGAGGCGGAGCTTCTACAGGTAACGGCCTTCGGGTAACGTGTCCACGAGGCCCATTCCTGAATCCTGCTTCACGCCGAGAATGTTGGAACGGCTCGCAGGAACTTGTTAAAGTTTATCTTTGTGTTTAACGGACGCTGTAAAACCGATCTCTTTGACCAGTTATGCATCTGGGCTGAGTAAATACTAAAAAACATACAACAGCTGTCTTTTGAGATGAAAACAACAGGTCATATAAACTGATTCATCAATAAATCATTTAACATGTAAATAACAAGAGCGAAAAGGGCTGATCGTAATCATTCCATGAAAGAAATTAGCGAAACGTTTTATAGCGTAACTACGGGTAATCATTTAAAAAAAATTACCAACGACTACATTTCCCCCCTTCGCGTTCATTATATTGTTTCAGTATCCAAAAGTTTGCATCATATAAATTCTACATCAACATCTATAATTATTTCTAGAGGACAGGAATCTGAAACAGATGGGATGTATTCCAAAGACTAGCTGAGGCAAAGATATATTTGATTAACATTTGCTTGAAAAAAATGTAAAATGAAAAAAAAAGACAATCACACATACAGGAGGAACTGTAAATGTCTATAAACCTCTGTGCAGTAGTTTTGGAGGGAGTGTGAGGACGCGCAGGGGTCGCCATGGTGAACTCATTAGAGCGTTTTGGTGTCACTGCCAGTGTGCTTAAAATAAGACACGCTCGCTTCCAGCTGTGAGCCATTTTCTCCTTTCCAAGCTGCTCATGAAAAGAGAAGTGTGTGGCAGAGGTCCACATACATACAGATGGAGCAAGATATAGCACGTAAACAAACTGAAATGAAACTAAAACATTACAAAGTCTCTCTCGAGGTAATATCCATTTTATTTAGATGAGTGGAAATTCTGCAAATCGTAAGCAAGCCACTGCATTATGCCATTTTGATTTCCCCAAGTTGCTCTTACATAATCCTACAGGGCTCGTGTCCAGCCATCGGAGCGTACGTGTGTGCGGGCGTGTGTGGTCCCGTGTGTGTGATGCGAGTGTCGAGTGTGTGGATTAGTGGGAATTGTAGGTTCCTTGCACACAGCTGTTAGGCCGGCTGAAATTACAGGGCTGCCTTCCTCAGTGTGTGTGTGTGTGTGTGTGTGAGAGAGAGGTTGAAACAGTACAGTGCCTCACATTACCCTGCCAAGCAGGGTCTCCAAACAGGGGGATGATGTTTTTTACATGAAAGACATCTTGGTGCCATCAATCTCTTTGACATCCAATTCTTTAATTATTCAGCAAACCAGTGTTTGAGTCATGAATTGCACTGGAGTACTTTCCCCACTCACTCAATATGACTGAACGCCATCTCTTATCCGGAACAAGGGCACCCTCTAGAGGCAGCATGAGGAACCTCATATGGTAATGACGATTACTGTGTTCGTACCTCCAATATCTTAGGCATAACCATACAAGAAAAACAGAGCTACAGGTCTATGCAATTGGTAAAGAAACGCTTAGAAATAGAATGGAACGAACACAAAACACACAGTTATACAGGTAATGATTTATTTTGTCAACCGATAAGTTATTTCAAGCATAACAAAGGAAAATGTCTCATTTTGGGACAAACAATCACATTGTGATCCCTGTGAGAAAAATGAGAACGTAGTGAACGTAAGCAAACCCGACAAAACAAAAAGGTCCGAATTCAGGTGTTCCGACCTTCATTTTGGCATTCTGGAAATGCTGGTGCGGGAAGGACCTCGTCAGAAGGCTTTGAAGAGCTGATTGGGCAGGTAGCCCAGGTGAAGGAACGACGTCTGTGCATCCCTCTCCAAGTTAGCGAGCTCCTGTACCGTAGGAGCCAGGACGTCAACGTGACCCTTATAAAGACCACCTGAGAGAGAGAGAGAGAGAGAGAGAGAGAAAGAGAGAGAGAGACACACACACGATGGGTTGGAGCCACTGTAAATGGATATATGTAACACAGGTGCGTGCACACACACACACACACACACACACACACACACACACACACACACACACACACACACACACACACACACACACACCTCCTGTAGCTCGGCGCTTGCCATACGTGACTTTGCCGTCAAACTCATCCACAGGAACCTTGAGATCCGGCTCACACTGGGTAATAGTGCATTTCAGGTGCTCCTCGATTTCTCCCAGCAACTAGACAGACAAACACAAACTTCAGCTCTCCCCTTCCACACTAAGGAGGCAGCTCAACTCCACCAGCAGGAGAAGCGCACGTTACGTTGGCCTCCGCCGTCTGTGAAGAGATTAGCTCGGGTTGGCTAGGGAAATGTTTGGAATGAAAGGTGAGAGGAGCATCACCTCTTTTTCGTTGTACCAAATAGTGCAGCCTCCATCCTCCTTTAACCTGGTGTTATAGCAGCCTCTGCCTCTGTTGGGACAGACGTGATACCACACCTAGACGGACACGCCCACAGACACGCCTTAATATTGCTCATCAACATTCTCATATTTAAATGTAGTTTTTGTTTGTTTATTTTTACCTTCTCCTTTTCCATGGCCACCAAGGATATGGCCAGACCCATCCTTTTGGAAGACAAAGAACACAGAGCCATGAGAACTGGGCGATCCCTCGGGGGGTCCAGCACCATGTCTGGAGGAGGAGATGTGGGTTGGTGCGTTTGGCGCCTACCTCTCAGCTCTGCCTACCCTCCCGATGCGATGGACGTAATTCTGCTTCTCGTCCGGCAGGGTCACGTTTATCACTGTGGGAGAAGGGTGGGTTTATTACTGAGGGAGAAGGGTGAGTAGCCAGGGAGAGGGTCTTGGGAACGTCAAGGGCTTCGTCACAGTCGGTGTTGAAAGTGGAGTTTGCCTTCGAGAAGATTTGGGCCTCACCGCTTACCGTACGGGACGCCGTGGATGTCGATTCCTCTGGCTGCCACGTCTGTGCAAATCAGAAACCTCACCTCCCGTTTCTAAAATGGGAAAAATTTTCAGGATGTGAAATAGCCATTATTATATTATATATATTACCCCCCCCCAGATCATATTATGTACTGTTACCTTGAACCTCTCCAAATTGTACTTGCGCTCATTTGGCTTCCTGTCACCATGGAGACAGACGCAGGAGAGCTGATGACCCTTTTTGTCAGGCCCTGAGGAAACAACAAGAACAAAAAAACAAAAAAAACCAAAAAACATTATGGGGGGCATTATGAGTCTTCACCTCGCTCCCTCCAATCTTTGAGCACATGCCCCTGTGGCTTTACCTCCTCCCTGCTGGATGAGGTACTGCTCCATGTTGTCGCAGTCGATCTTGGTCCTGCAGAAGATGATGGCCTGGTCCATCTTGTGTTCCTTGATGGCGCGTACCGCGTACTCGCCCTTGAGGATCTTGATGGCTTCGGACCACATCTCTGGCGCAACGACAGGCCTTCGTTAGAACCTCTCTGCGCTGAGGTTTACTGACCCAAACGGTTGCCAATCACTTTTCAGGAGGTGAATGCTGGTGTGACTCACCTGGAGTGTTGGCTCCGGGTCTCGTCACGTCCTTGGCATGCACTTCATCAGTCTGAAAGACAGCAAAAGGGTTAACAAGATGTCTTCATACATGCTAGAATACAACAAACAAAACAAACGAACGAACGAACGAAAGCCGTTCGTTTCTTTGTTTACCCTGATGTGGTTCTTGCCCAGTTTCTCCCAGAGCCTGTCGTTCTTGGGGTTGACGGGCACCACCACATGGTGCACTGTCTCAGGGACCGAGTCCTCGCCCTTCAGATCCACCCAGGTGGGGAAGTGCATGATCTTCTCGGAGAGCTTCTTCACGTCGAACGAGTGCAGTGTGGCTGAACACACGATCACCTACGCCGCACACACAGGGACGACACGGGCTGTTGCTAAGGAGAGGAGGTTTACTGCATGCTGGAAGCTGTGCGAAAGACGTGTGGTGATATCAACCTGCAGTCTTTTTCCGTCACAGGTGACCTGGGGAATCTTATTGAAGACCCTCATGATGAAGTCAGTATAGCCTGCTGAGAGTAGCCCATCCTGGGAAGAATAAACAAACAAACAAACAAACAAACACAGAAGGAGGAGGGTAAGCACCAACAGAATGAGCATCAATACAATTAAATCTACCACAAGCAGATGCTGATTCGCTGCCTGGTGCATATGTATGTAAATTATGCAGATGAGCTAGGCTCGTCTCTAATCTACGTACACACTCATCCAGAACGAGGAAGCGCACTTGGGACAGGTCCAGCTTCCCTGTAGATATGAGATCATCCAGTCTGCCTGGGGTGCCCACCACTATATCAACCTGAGAGAGATGGATGTTGCTTAAATTATTCCGTGTTTCAGCATTATTTATTGAACAGGAGTACAGCAAACTTGCCCAACAGCAAGAGAAAAATCTCTACATGAACATGAAGTCTTTCCAGGAGCAGCCCTGCACTCACCCCACTCTCCAGAACACATAGCTGCTCCTTGGCAGCCACTCCTCCAATGACCAGCAAGTCCCTGCAGCGGAAATATGTGCTCAGTCAGCTTCTAGAAGAGTCCGCCAAGACGCACCGAAACTCACCGGTACCCAAACGTCCCCCAGCCCCTCACCGTAGTTTGGGGTTTTCGACATATTTCTTGAACTGGTTGACGTTGTTGAGGGTCTGCTCAGCCAGCTCTTTTGACGGCTCCACTATTAGAGCTTTTGGGGAGTTGATGTTGGACTTCACCTGACTAACCGTGGCACTGCCTAGAGAAGCATATGAAGGTAAGAGACCACGTGTGTGCTAATGCTACAGAAAGCCACGGGGGAGGGGGGGGGGGTTACCTCTCTGGGTGGTTTTAACAACATGACCATCCGGAGCTTTGTCCAGGGCCTCAAAACCGTTTTTGGGTGTGTTCTTGAAAGGTTCCCCTCCAAAGTTAAACTTCAGTTCTGCATTCTGGTCATTACAGTCAAGAAGAAAATGTGACACATTTGGCAACTGATAAGCAGCAGGAAAGTCCTGAGTAGAAGATATGAAAAGAGTGGGGTGTACAGTCACCTTTAGCACACAGGAAGCGAAGAAGGCCTGACCCCTGAGGTTCTGAGGAATCTCGAAGGCCAAACCCAGATCATTACCTGTCAAAAGAGCACAATGTCGAATACACTTCAATAGAGTCGACATACCCGTCAGGACTGAACAACGCAGGTCTATATTTTGCAGTTCCCTCGTGAAATCTATTAAAATCCCACTGATGAGACGGTCATGAAGCCGATCTGGGGCCGACACGATATTGTTCTCATTTCTAGGATGATGTGTGTTCTATAAATAATCAACTCAATATAAATAACACCCACTCAACAACAATAACAACATCAACAAAAAAGCTACTTGTTGGATGGTTCATTTGCCTAAGCTTAGTATTACAGAGGCAAATACTGGTGTGATGAATCTTAAGAAAATATTGTGCAGCCTGAACCCTAGTACAGTCCATCTTAAGATAGGAAAAAAAAAAGCCATCCATCAAGAAACGAACCATTTTTGGAGAAGGACACGTGGTATTTTTCCAGGTCCAGGTAGCAGCCAATGGTGTCATGCATGGTGAATTCCTGTTAAAAGAACAAAAAACAAAAAGTACTGTAGTTCTGCAGCAAACGACTCTGTTCATGAAAGGACGCTCTTAAGATATGAATGGAAGCTGACCTCTCCGTAGCTATCGAACTGTTTGTTGTTCGATTTCTTTCCCGTCCCTCCGAAGCCAAAGCCAAACTTGTCTGTGCCTGGTGAGACGGAGCGTGGGGGGTGAAAAACATGGAGATGATGAACGAATTCGAGCTACATCTAAGACAGCCAGGCAGGAAGACAGATGAGGGGGCGGGGCGTACCCAGGTCCAGGGCGGCCTGACTAGTGGACCAGCCAATCCTGCACAAGCCTTGGTCCTGGCAGCTGACTTCATAATAATACTTCCCTAAGAAAGGAAGCAAAAAGATATTCGAAAAATTACGTTCAACCTGACGGACATTAACAGTACATTTGTTCTTATATGTAGTTTACCAAAAATGGCTGCATGACTCGCTACCGTTGAAGCTGTTTTAAGAGGACGGCTCACCCTTGGTCACGCCTCGGGTGGAACGGCAACCATGCCACTCTTTAAACTCTCTGCTCTGGCAGCAAAGACCGTCCGGACCGATAGCTGGAGAACCACAAGAGAAAAACAGTTTGTTTCAGCTCGACCGACAGTTCCGTCAGGCTTTCACGTATGCGTCAAGGAATATGGAGTCGGGCATGTACGTCAGCCATCACCGATCAGCGACGCGGTGAAGTTGCTTGTTGAGTTTCAACAGTGAGACTGCGGTAAGGAACTGCTTCAACACTACAGAAGATGATACTAATTTGACATTATCGACTCACAAGAGAATAAAATTTGAGGATTTACCAAATGCCGGGCTTCTGTCATATGGGTTCATCTGCCATTTATTAAACACTGCAATGAAGCCATCAAGCATCAAGAGAAGAAAAAAAAAAAAGTTACATCACAGTACAACAAGGAATATATAGAGTATATATATATTGAGGCTGATTTACAAGACAGTTTTAAAACACACTGTAAACACATACCCCTTATTATAAAATATATTAATTCTCAACTTTGAGCAGCTTCGATAGGAGTGCGGCTGCATGTTGATCCACGCTAACGCTGACTTACACGGTAGCTAAACGCTATCTACACGTGTGCTGCGATATAAATAAATGGCCACGCCGGCGTTTGCTTTTTGCGTACCTGCCCCGCCCGTTTGCACTGTCGCGCGACCCTTTTTCCCCTCTTGCTGATCCTTCAGCGTCTCGTACACGATCTGGATCACCGGGATGCTGAATGCCTGTTAAGGACCAAGCGATACAGTGACACTAGTTTTTGTCAGCACCTAGCATGACGAGTTCTTTTGTTTTGCACTTCCCTGAATTATATACAACGTGTACTGCTAGCCAAGTATGCGTATATCTGCAAAAAGAACTGTTGTATTATATTAGTATGAGTGTGTGTTTAAACTTACTCCGGTTTTGCCACTCCCCGTCTCAGCAGCCTATGGAAAAATAAATGCTTCAAAAGCTATAAAAACACATACACGTTATAATAAAGCAGTTGGTGGCGCAACAGGGCAATGACCGTACCATAAGAACATCTCCTCCGCCGAGAATCAGTGGAATGGACTCGGCCTGAATGTCAGTTGGCAACCTGGCAAGTATTGAAGGGAAAGATATAATGACTGCTTTGGTTATGCTGTGCTCTGCGGTCAAAGTCCCAGCTGATATAAATAATAAAAAAACAGACAGTGTAAGTTAGATCCGTGGATAAAGGTTAGTCATTTGGTGACGTTAGCTAAACGTAGAGGTAATTAATGTTAGCTAGCCTATCTTAGCCTGCGTGATTGCTATCCTATCCTAGGTTAGTTAGCTACCTAGCTATCGTGGCTAACTTACAGCCAATCCATCTCTTCAACGGCCTGAGCAATTTCAGGCATCACGCCCATTTCTGCAGAAAAAATACACGAACAGATATTACAGTTTTTTTAACTGCTCGAAGAATTAAACACTATATGTAAACATCATAATCGGAACGCAAGCTTACCAGAAAACGCAGCCATGATTACTCGCGCTGACTAACCGGATGTAACGTGTACCAAACTTTTGACAGGGTGCAAGACCATAAATAAGTCCGTGTAAATCGCACACGCGCAATTTTGTTCCCTCATTATTAGGAAAATCGTTGCGCTAGGAAACGGTTTATGTTACATTTACTGACAAAGTGAAAATAAATATAACCATTGAATGTTTACTTTTTAACACTTATAGCAACGATATATTCAACTCACATTTAATACCTTTGCACTTATTTTTGAACTTTTCAGGGCACCGTAGATTAACGCGAAGCAGCGTTCATTGAAAACATGGCTGCAGATATCGTTTTAGAAGATGAAGAAGAGAATATTTTGTATGATTTACTCATAAACACTGAATGGCCTCCGGAAACGGACACGCAGGTTGGTACAATTTCATGCTCTGACCATTTAAAATTACTTGCTAGTTGCAAGTAGACTTGCTAGTCTTTCACGGCGTTCAAACTGTTCAGAGCCACGTAGCCTAAATAGATCTCAGCCGTCAATGAGTACATTAGCAAGCTAGTTAGCCAGCTAAGCTAAGTAAGTTTCACTCTTAATAAAAAAAAGATATTTGATGTATTTTTTGTTCTCTTTTTAAAAATGAATTGCTTACTTAATATATTTATTTTAGACATTCGCACTATTACTAGTGCGAGGTCAGCACGTTATATTTTTTTGGATAATAGCTATCTATCTGGATTATCTGCTCTACATGCTGTCTAACTGCTTTTTGCAGTTGCGTGGATTCAAAGAGCACAGTTCTCTTATCGCCAAGGCGGTGACAGGTATGACAAACAAGTGAATTTCATTGGTGTGTTATTCTTCTTTGAGGGGTAAAGCGTTATAAATATTTAAGGCTAAGTGTAATATTTCTTCTCTGTTAGTTCTCATGTAGTCGGTTAGGGTTGGGGTATACTAAAATTACAGCCCATGTGTGCAATGCATTCTTGTTTACCCCCAAACTTTTAAATACTATGACCACAGGTCTGATTAAATACTACTGTAATTAAACAAAAACCGACAAGATGGCAGTACTTTTTTGTAGACAAATGTCAATACTGAATAGTCTTTTCTCTACTGTAGACTATGGCCTTCTGAGTTGCACACAATAAAATGTTTGTTTGATGAACATTACATTTAGTGATTTTTTTTTTCTGTCATCTTCAACAAGTAAAAACACAACAACTAAAACACGTTGCAGTTTTTCATTTAGCTCATCATGTTGTTTATATCAAGTATTAATATGTTAGCAGTATGTCAGTGATGTACTGAAATCAGCTACCTGTTTCCAGACCTCTCTAACGAAAGCATGTTTTCCAGGGCCATTTCGCTTCATTTTGCACTACCTTTGGTACAGGTAGGTAATTATCCACATTTACTGTGTTAGCAGGGAAGGCATCATTATAATCCAGGAGCTGGCTGATTTAATTAGCCCACGTAATGCCTAGGAAATTTAGGCAACCAATTAAATCCCAACATCGTGGCATGTGTCTGACACGAATGACCTAATTAAAACTCAAAATCTCAGGTGCTGATTTTCAGCATGATGTAGTTTGTGGAAGGTTGTTTATCTGTAGGCCTGCTACTGAACCACTGTCCAAATCAGGACATTCCGGGTCACAAGTGTGTTTGTGTTTCAGCCCTTCCAGCTCGTCCTTACCCTCTGGACTGGTGCGGCTAGCGGCCAAGCAGATCAACTGGCAGATGGTGCTAGCAAGGTGATGCTGACGTTTTTAACTGTTTTTTCAGGCAGTAAAGAGCAAAGCGGTTGGAACTGTCCAACTGCTTTGTCTAGTTTAGACCGATTGATTGTGAACTGTACGACATAAATGTTCATCTGGCCCTGCAACACCCCCCCCCCCCCCCCATCACGCATACGTAGTGAGAGGCCACAGGTTTTAATTTACTATGGATTCGCAGTAGAAGGACAAAGTTGTATGTGTTGTAGCGTTTGTTCGTAGGGCTTTGACACCTCTGGTTTGTCTCCTTTGTACTATGCCTTCTTTGCCCGTCTCCTGCTCCACCGTGTGTCTGCCCTTCCTGCTGCAGTAATGGGAAGCTCCTGGCTGTGGTTCAGGACCAGTGCGTGGAAATCAGGTAATTCGGCCCATCGATTGCAAACGTCAGGCCCCGTAACTGTAATTGGTTCATTTTTCACCTTCCTGCCATCAGAGCGGTTGAGCTCAGCAAATCTACAGCTCAGACGGATATTTTTGCACAGATGTCTAGAAACAAGACGCTCTGCCTGCTTGTGCATTGGCCCAGTCCTTTATTTTATGGTTTGTGCTCCACAGTGTGGAAAAATTGTCACAAAACGGAAATCTATTATCTATATATTTTTTTGCCCTTTGTATGTTTGTGTTGCAGTTTGAATGAATATGGTTTATGGGTAATGAAACATTGGGGGGGGAGAGATGCCCTCTCCTTTTACAGTTCCCCTGCTACACTCTACTGTTTCAGTGTGCACAAGGGCCCTAT
>JAOXYF010000005.1:3463541-3481273 GCA_028565775.1 Sternarchorhynchus goeldii
ATTGGGGGGGGGGGGGGGGGGATGGAGGCTTATCAACCCTGCAGATTGACTATGACCCCACAGCACCTCACATGGTCCCAGCGTCTGGTATTACAGCGTCTGACTCTCTCACCCCTTCCTAGGTCGGCCAGAGATGACTTTGGGTCCGTCATCGGGAAATGTCAAGGTACACACAATAATCACGTTGCACACTGTTATTTATTTTTTTGTCCTTCTCATGTTTTTCCGCTTCTTGTTATTCATTTAAAAAGAATGACATTTAGCTTTAATTGGACATTTTTCTAATCGCTGTGTAATGATTTTAAAGAAGGAGCACGTTCTGGATTCGTAGGATAGGACGTGAAGCTTGGAAGAAGGGAAACGTTTAACGGAAATGATGTGGTTTTTCTTCACTTATTGGCATTTCAGTAATTAACAGCTGCAACAATGGAGATGAGAGTTAAATGAAC
The DNA here is from genome assembly GCA_028565775.1 of Sternarchorhynchus goeldii. Lineage (NCBI taxonomy): Eukaryota > Metazoa > Chordata > Actinopteri > Gymnotiformes > Apteronotidae > Sternarchorhynchus > Sternarchorhynchus goeldii. The sequence continues at coordinate 3,463,991 of JAOXYF010000005.1, forward strand.
ACTTTCATTAACTGAATTCATATGTTTGTGTGTATCTGTGTTCCCACATTCGGTAATTAACAAAAGACTCTCTTAATCAAACTAATCTGTTGTGGTGCACTGCTGCAGTTGCTCTGCCTTTACTTCCTGTTTAGTTTGTCCTTTTCTGTCGCCCCAAAGCAAAAGGAAGTTTTTTGGGTTTTTTTCTCCTCCTGAATCATTTTCTTTTAACACTCAGCTATGTCCTGATGTTTCAGAACTCCTCATTTCATGTTTTGTGAAGCATATCTTTGTGTTCAAGTGTGCTGCAGCCTAAACATAGGCGAGCATCGACTCTACTTTCGTTCTTGCCAAATTTCATTTCCATTTCGTGGAGATAATGGAGTTCATTTGCCTCAGAGAAGGTTAGTTTGGCACTTGATTGGATGTTTGAGATGGCATTTTCACTCTACCTCATCCCTCTCTCTCACTCTTTCAGTTTCTTCCCTGCTTCTCTCTCTCTCTCTCTCTCTCAACCCCTCATGGTGCATGATTTACAGTGTTTCTGCACAGCTTAATATGTGGAGACTGCTGCCCTAGTGAGGTGGTTTTAGTCCTGTTGGCATTTTTCCATTTTCCTGGTGCACCTGCCATGACATGTAACATCCAAATTTTTGCCTCTCTAGTCCTAAAGTACTACATGTTCCACATTTTGGTTGCAAATAACACAACTTTGGTGGAAAAGTGACAACTAAATAATGTAATGGTACCTGAACATGTCTGGCGTTGATTGTCTTGAAGCAGAGCTTTGGTCACAGTGGCACCATCTTTACCTCAGCAGCTCTAAACCTGTCAGAAAAGGGAAGAGAACCATTAGTGCACTGTGGCTCCACTAAACTCTACACTAATGTGAAGTATATGAGCTTGAAGGTTTTACGTTAGGAGTCCGAGTTTCATCAGGCGCGGTACTGTAACTTAGTCTCATGTTGTGATAGAGGTATATATGATTGAATACATATCTTTGTGAGCTATATTCTTAAATTGCGAAGGCATTTTTTTGACAAGTCCATGGTAGGCAAAAAAGATTTGCTGAGTTAGCACATTTTTTTACTTTTTTTTTATTTTTTATTTTTTATTTTTTTTAAACCTTCTTTCCCCTAAAACGAGATTTATGACGAGCAAATCTGCCCGGTTACGATACACCGCGCTCATCACGCATACTTCGGCGTATTAGTTCCAGCGCTCGCTCCAGATTAATTAGCCTATAGCCAGACGAGAGGTGATTTATAGCGTCTGCCGAGACCTTCCTTTTTCAGGTATTTATCTCGCTAAAGCATCATCGTTCATCCTGAGTTATCGAACCTTCTTTCCAGTATTTTTCGTGAGTTTTCACCTTGCATTGAAATCGCCAGCTCGCTTTTAACAATTTACATTCTCTGTGCCGCGGGGGTGATAAGAGCGTTGTCCAGAGCCACGAAACCAGATTCACGGTACCGTGCGTGTGCGCAATAACACTATACACGAGTGAGGGAGAGTAAGAGAATGAATGGGGTATTACAAGCACACCGGGGAAGTGATTGCAAGGTGTCTGCGTACACGTGTCTGATCAAAATACAGTCGGAGGATGTGGCGCGCGCGCACACACATCCCGCGTTAGCTTCGAATGTGTTCCTTTTCGCTGAATGCCTTATGGAGTGTTAGATGACATTTGATGAGTGAGACAGCGATGATGGAAGAGGAAGATGAGGTATTTTTATTTCCGAAGTCATAAAATCGAGGAGACGTTTGATGTTTTGCAACTCATACTGCCGACATCCCTTCACCGCCACTGACTATATCAAAAGTTATATTTCACATAGAACTCTCAAACCAATAATTTAAGGCGGTATATTGTAACATGATTTTAAATATTCATAATCTCGAGCACGTATTAATTGCCTTTGGAGTTTATTTTGCTCGTTTTTCCTCTGAATGTCCAACTCCGACGCAAAACGTTCGCTGTCATTGATTTATTACTAGCCGGTGGACGTATTACTTTATAGCTCTCGAAAACTCCATGAAGCGGGCCAAGAATTTGAAAGTCGAGACTGACGCTGGCCTCTAATAGCATCATATTTGCATTAATAATTAATGGCAGTTATACAGGTAATATGTTCTTTCATCTTTTATGCCTTGAAAAAGGCTTAATCTGTTTAAGCAACACCGCCACTCTCAGTTTCTCCGCTGGTCAAAGCTATTTTAAGCGACGGCGTCCGCAATCGACTTTTGCGCAGTGTTAATTAGGCCGCTAACAGGTTTTGGAGCGCGTCGTTTGTAGTCGCCAGGAGGCGGAAACTAGCTCTCCTGCAGGCGGAATAGCTCTAATGGAGCGCTCTTTTAACGAAGCACGTTTCGAGACTGGGTGCTCATGATTTGACAGCTACTTCATTCTTTTTACCCTTGGCATGGAACGTTTTTATTAGCTCCGGGACAAGCCTTTGAACTTTAATTGAAAAACTTTCCTCATCGGCTGGCTTCAGTAAATAGAATGGAGGCTGCGCGCGCCCAGGCTATGGGTACCGTTTTGGGGAGTTTTTGATGCGATGCAGCTTGGGTGAGTTCTCACAGGGTGATGCTAAATCCACTCTTTATTACTCCTGAACTGGTTTTATTAACATAACATTAAACGGATTTTAAAAACTGACGGTAGAACCGATTTATATATGAAGTTTATGAAGATTTACAAACTTCAACGTTGCTCTAATAATTTCCACTGAATGTCTGCTTTGGATTTGCAAAGAAATTACGTAAGATCCAAATGGAAATTCGAATGTTTATCCGTCAGTTGTCGGTTTGAAATGGGCTTCGAGAGCGCAAAGTATGACTCGTCGCTATGCTGTGTTTTTCCACTTCGGCCCGCAGTACCGAAGGATCCGTCTCCTCAGTGGCGCAAGGTTGAATGGAGCCACGACTGCACTCTTGTGGCCTACGCGGATAGCACCGGAACCGTCCGGGTCTTCGACCTCATGGGCAGCGAACTCTTCATCATCCCGCCGGTGAGTCATCTCGCCCCCTCTCTGTAATTCTGTATGCTCGCGGTGTGACATCTCCCTCACAGTCACTATATATGGACACTGCCTGGGTAATCATCCAGGAATTTCTAATTTGGTTTTGACATTTGGAACAATACTTCAAATATGCCCTTTTTAAAAATGGTTTGGTTTGCTATTTTTCCCTTCAGATCAGCAGTGCTGATGTGAAGCTCCGCTCTGCATTAATGTTGGAATCGTCCGTTGTCACCAAAGCTTTTTGGGTACTGAATGACTACAAAATCCCACAGATTCACTCCATTCAAACAGCATTAGTGCGGTCAGGTACTGATCTCAGACAAGATCAGACATTCCAACCGTCGGCATTCCAGTTCATTTCAAAGGTGTTCAGTGCCCTTGAGGTCAAGCCTTCATGTGCAGGCCATTGTTCCTCTACACCAAATTCATCAAGGGCTTTATGGACCTTGCTCTGTGTGCAGAAGCACAGTCATGGCGGAACAGGAAAGAGCTTTCGGTAAATGGTTGGAAGCATAAAACTGTATGTGTCTTTCTGTGTTCTGGAGTCACTTGGCAGCCGCCAAACTCCGACTGTCGTACAGAGAAACGGGTTTCGTAACTCCAGTGAACAAGTTGCTCCAGAATCCAGTGGTGGTGCAGTTTGCTCCACGCTAGGTGGCGCTTGGTAGCGCACGGTGATCTTAAGCCAAGAGTGTCGGGTGCTCTGATGTGGAAAGCCGTTTTCCTTCACGGCTTGTTCGCGCTTCCATGTGGCAGTAAAATGGTACGTTTAGTCGACCAGGGAAGAGGCATCACAAACTGACTTGTGGCATCCATTGAAAGTGCAGTGTTCAAAGTCGCAGAGCTCTTCAGCATGACCGGTTATGCTGCCAATGTGGGTTTATGGGAGCTGCATGCCTGTGGTTTGATTCCATATGATTATTGGCAGTGGGTGTGGCTCAAACATCTGAACTTGGTAATGTGGATGGGTGTCCACAGGCATTTAGCTATATAGTGTTGATTGACAAGACAGTGATGCACAGACGTGTGTGTGTGTGTGTGTGTGTGTGTGTGCATGCGTGCAGTTAGGGGGAAAATGATGCCAATCTTCTACTGAGTGAAAGTTGGTTTACTCTTATTGTTGTTAAGGATGATGTGTGGCTGTAGGTAAAATTGTAAAAAGGCCTTGATAAATGCAGAAAGGGCATTTTAGGTTGTCTTTAGTGGTAGAGATGGGTTGTGTTGTGAAACCAGTGACTGAGCAGCTTCAGTTTTAAGATATGTCGCGTTTTTTTCAGATAGTTTAGACAGTCCTGTTTTAGACAATGGCTGGAAGGGGCCCAGTTTCCTCCAACTCCAGATTGGTGGTGGTGGTGGGGGGTGGTGTACCTAAGCATTAAGCAACTAACCAGATGCACTTGTCTAATGTCCAGCACTAATGCTAATGAATAGCTTTTGGTATGTAAGTACCTTCCATAAAGTAATTACTTAATATGAAAATACCTAATGATAGATTTTACAGCATACATAGAGGAAATAGAATTAAGATTAACTTATAAACAAGACATTAAAGTGATTAACTATGACACCTGTTTAAAAGCAGTTTTATGTAAATGCATTTTTCCTTTGTTTTGAAAGGCTAAGATAGTGAATGGCTCCCATAGTTTCAGAAGGAGAATGTTCTAGCACGTTGGACCATAACTAAAAACTGAGGAGCAGCTGTACTTGAGAGCTGTACTTTAGGACTGTCCATCATACTCCTTGACCATCTGAATGCTGTGGGTGGAGCATATCTTGTTTCATTACAGTAGAAAGATGTGACAAAGTGAGGGCATTATACATTAATTAAAAAAAAGAAGCTTAAAAATGATGCTGTCCAGTAAAGGGCTTTTAGGATGTGATGTAATCCCCCTGTAATGTATGCCAGGATTCTCCCAGCACCATTTTGGGCTTGTTGTACATTTTAATGAAGCTCTTAAGTAATCTAAGATCTTAAGTAATCTAAATTACTTAACTAACCTAGACAAACGAGCTTTGCGGTAATCGAGTCTAGTTGACCGAAAGGCATGTATAACAGAGATTTTCGGGGACCTTGGAGATTCGATGTGATATGTTGCTATGCCGATGTTACCGATGTTGGTCTTGAAAGATTACTTTCAAAACCTCTTATAATCACGATGTATCTGAGACCTGCTCGTTTGCTCGTGGCGTTTTCGGTTGGGTGTTTCTTGCTGCTTACATCACTTCTTCTGCTGGGTCAAAGAACCGCACATTTATTATGCCTGTAATAGTTGTAATGTTTGAGCCACCTATCCATCCATTTTGTTAGCAGGCAGATTTAAACCTTTGCGTTAGCACACTCCTCAACCATGACCCGTGGTGTTGCATTTCCAATTAGCGTGGCCTCAAGAACCTCAGAACTTGTTTTCAGAGAACGTATCTCCGAGATGCCGTGGACCCTGGTTACACTCGAGCCAAATGTTAATAAACAACCCAGTAAACATTTTCTCCGTGCTTCATCTCTTCTTCGAGACATCCACAAGCTAAAATAGGTGTGGCATTACTCCACGCGTTTGATCAAAGTAGTTGGCGTTCCTCGTTGTTTATAATCTCGCCTAGCACAACCTTGCTGACGGCTTTTAACAGTAAGAAACCTACCGGTGCTTTGCGGCATTTCACTGAGCTGCTGCACGGTCCAGTGCGGTGATCTTATGAGCCTCTGAAAGCCACGCCAAATCTCCTTTTGACCTTGTTTTATTTTTGTTGCACTGCTTGTAATTGCCACAGTTGAGCCCAACCGTCTGTACCTAATAAACACACGAGTGGTAAAAAAGTGATGTGTGATGATACACTAGTCATTTGTGTATTTGGTAAGACATCTGAAGATGCAAATGATTGTACTCTGAGGTTCTGGTTTTTTGAAGAGTCAATATGTATGTCTGATATTTATAAATAATAAAGCAAACAATTTGTTATGTAGTGGGTTGAAAACCAGAGTGTCTGTCCTCTGATGTGATTTATGCAGGCAGTCTGGGTAGGAGAGACCTGTAAACATAAGGTTCTAATTGCAGATGTAGCTAAGTGTCGTACTAATGGAGGCCCACGTTGTATCTGCAAGTAATCACACCAACTACGTACAAGAGGCGAATCTTAAAAGGTGGGAGACCTTGGAAGTCCAAGATTGAACCATTGAACTGCGGTGGATTTCAGGTGTTTTGTCATGAGTGTCTGTGCACATATGACGGAACATGGTGCTTCGAGGGTTCTGGGTTCTCCTGCGAACGTTCTGCCGAGTGCTCCCTCGTAATGCATTATGGTCCTGCTTCCAACACCCGCGCTGCTCGGCCGGCCCGCCTGCGGACCTGGCTGAAGAGTTCGATAGAGGCAATGCTCCAAGTTATTTTTAGATGACTTTTTAAAGTGGATTCAGTTTTATGACGCTCTCAAAGGAAGTGTGCTGTTTTTTTAAAGGTCTTTGAGTTTAAGATTTTGGCACGTCTCGCTCCGTTTCTGGTGAGGCTGGTGTAGGTGTGGACTGGAGCGGAGCGAGGCTTCCAGGCCCAGGCGGGGGTTTGATGGCAGTTCAGCCCTGTCTCTGACGAGTTCACCACTGAGTGGTTCTGACGTTGCTCCGTCTGCCCCCTCTTTGTGTCCGTTTGTCGGTCTGCAGTCTTTAAGAGAGGACAAGTGCTTTGTGGTGGGGTCTTGCCCTGTGAGTGGAGGGGGGGCAGAGGTGGAGGTGGGGCAGAGGTGGAGGTGGGGGGGGGGCTTCCTTTTCCCTCCTCCGCAGGCCAAGCACAGAGCGTATTTTTATTTTCTGCCTGTTTTTAGCCTGCAGTCTTCCCCGTACCTCTGGAAGACTTCTGTTGGTGAGGGAGGTGTGGGGGTGGGTGGTGCTTCTTTCAGTCTGGCCCTGCTCTGTCTCCGTCTCTCTTTTGATGGCTGTCAGATTGAGGCACCTGTCAATCTCCCTATTCCAATCCTTTCTGACAGTTCTCTGTTTCTGTCCACCATCCTGATCGCTCTCTGCTTCTGTCAGGAGCTAACAGCACAGAAACACACACACACACACACACACACACACACACACACACACACACACACATCCATGCATTATACACTCTCACTGTGTGTCTGCGCATGTCTCTCTCTCTCTCCCTCTCTCCCCCCTATATGAAACTTTCATTTTATTCTTAAAAACCCGATTGTCTCTGACTACTGTTAGAAAACTCCATTTTGTTCACCCTTCCACCCTGCACTGGTTCCCCCTCAGGCTGCCAGCTTCCCCGGGGACTTCAGTTACGCCGCCGCAGGCCTGATCTTCCTGGAATACAGTGCCAGCACACAGTGGTCCGCAGAGCTGCTCGTCATCACATACGGCGGGCAGCTTCGGAGCTACCTGGTCAGGTGAGCTCAGAACCGGGCCGGTGGGGAGAACTTCTGGCCTGCGTGGGTTCGAGGAGATCAGGTGCCTGTGTTTTGAGTGCCTCTCTGCCACACTGTCTGATGTCATTCCACAGAGGCGAGGCGGGAGGACTCTCGGCCACGGAAAGGCCAAATATGGCTTTTCTGTTAGTTTCACTTTAAGCCTGAGACTATGCTGGTGGTCACGGCTCGAGCTTGCTCTGGATTGGCCGCAAGCACAGCTCTTAAGAGGAAAAAAACCCCACTTTTTTTGTATTTATTAATTTATTTAAATGATCTAGTTTCCACTTTGCTAAATTGCACCCTTGAAGGCTTAAGGCAAGTAAGCCTCAGCTGTGGTCTGATATGCGGTTTTGAGTTTCCAGAAAGAGGAAGGAAAAAAACCCAAAACATTTGAAAAGAAACTCCAAAATGTTCCTCTTCGTTCATTTTTGGAAAGTTGCTCCCTGCCTCCTACCATCACCTGAGGGTCTGTAGTCTGACCTGTGCCGTTATTAGTTGACTGGTTCGTCATCTCCGCCTGTTAACGTTTCCTCTCTAGTCATGCTGTAGTCACGTATTTCGGTCTCCTTGTCCGTGCTTGATTGGTTACGATCCACTTCCCCTTCCTGTTTGACTCTCAGCATGGGAACCAATCAAGGCTTCCAGGAGAGCCACAGCTTCAGCTTCTCCACCCACTATGGTAACGGTGTCACCGCGGCGATCTATCATCCAATCCACAGGTGAGCACTGGCCCTGCTGGTGTGGGTCTGTCTTTTTAAGACAACTCAACCACAGAGATGGTCTAGATATTACCATATAAAGAGATTCTCAAACCCTCATCGGGGGGAAAAAGGCTTTTTTTTAAAACCCTTTTTTTTGTAGCGTATAGAGCCACTTCGGTATGTAGACTGCCACCAGGGGGCAGTATTAATCCAGTGTGTGCAGGGTGTGTGTGTGTATGAGGCCAGATTAGCTGTGTGGCTGCCTGCTTTCTTGCTTTATCATCCTCTCACACTGGTCTTTGGCTTAACTGATGGAGTTTCTGGAAGGTTTGGAGCTGACGTAGTCTTCCTCGCCCCGCTCATGTGCCGAGAGAGGTTTTCTCTCTCTGGTCCATGGCTTCTCCAGCTCTCCTTCCTGAACCATGTGATTTTGGCCTCTGTTAAAACAGACTGACTGGACTGCTGGTCTTTCTCTAGGTGTCTAACGGATTCGGTCCGTTTATCTCCTGCAGTGCAATAGATTGTGGGTTGAGGGCAGCAAGTATACATGAAATGTGTGTGTGTGTGTGTGTGTGTGTGTGTGTGTGTGTGTGTGTGTGTGTTGGAAGGCAATGGTCAGTGCTTTCTAATGGTGTAAAGCTTGATGGCTTATGAATAATTGGTTCAGGACTGGTGGTGATGTACCTTCTCATTAACGATGCGTCTCGTCTCCATGTTGATGACTCATCCGCGTGCGACCCAGGCTGCTCCTGCTTGGCGGGTGCGAGTCGGGCGCCAGTGACGTTTCCCGGGCGACTGCCAGCGGCGTCACGGCGTGGAGGGTGTTGTCAGGCTCGCCGTACTACAAGCAGGTGACGCGTCAGGAAGACGACATCAGTGCGGTAAGACGAGCTCGGGTGACCCGGTTCAGACGGCCCAGTCGCCATCGACTCATGATGCCTGTAATTTGCAATGCAGGCGAAAAACTCTTAGCTTATTAATAACTGTAATTAATAACTAAAATATTCAGAGGAGTTTGTCTGATAATTAGTGGAGTTGGTAATCAATGTTTATCAATTCTCTCCAGGCCCAGCGGAAAAGCCTTTTCAAAATGCCCAGTTTTAGACTTTTTTCTCGACAAAACAATGAACAGGTAATTGCCAATTTCTACTCCCATTACACCTGTGTTTTTCATCTAGTTAATGAAATAATTAGCTGCTTATCAACTCTGAGGAGTTAATTACACACTTGCACTTTTTTTTTTTTGCTAACGAGTCAGGTGGACTGTGTGGTCTAGTGTACAGTCTGTAGCGGGAGTATATCTACATATCTGCTCTACGTGTGTCCGTGTGTGGGTGTCCGTCCGTGCGTGCGTGTGTGTGTTGTCTTTATGTGTGCAGGACGGTGTGTTCAGAATGAGTCTGTCCCCAGGTGGTTCGATGCTGGCCGTGATCCACCTCTCGGGCGCTCTGAGTCTGTGGGACGTGCCTTCGCTCCGGCAGAGAAGCACCTGGAGGCAGGAGGAGCAGGTAGTGTGTGTGAGTGTGTGAGTGTGTGTGTGAGAAGAGACAGACAGACAGACAGACAGACAGAGAGAGAGAGACGGAGAGATGGCTGTCTGGCTACAGTGCACGCTAAGCTTGTGTGCTAAGCTTATGTACTGTTGTGTTATGCTAAGCCAGGCGCCACACTGAACAAACTTCTTTTTTCCCCCCTGGTTCTTGTCTTTCTTTTTGCTTTCCTCTGTCTGTCACAGCCTGGCTATGATGAGATCAACCCAGAGTGGAAGACGTCACTGGAGAGGCGGAGGAAAACAAAAGGTGGAGCGTCTGCAACACATCTCTGATAACGTTCAACCTAAAGCTCCAACAGACCCAGCCACATTATTCCATGTTTACAAAGCTTCAAAGACTTTGAGTCTGCTCTGGCAGCCATAGCACACACATCGATCCATGTTCCCTGTACACGATCTCCGTAGGCAGTGAACCTGCATACACCCTTCATAGAACGTTTCATACGCCCTCCATAGAATGTTCATCTGGCCTTCTGAGATGGCATTACCTTAAGCCTCCTTTAATGATTTGTAATGGATTTTTAGCAGATAGAAAAGACACACACACACACACACACACACACACACACACAATCACACAAATGATAATGTTGGAAATAAAACTAGAAAAGACAGCTGTCTTGTTTATCCCTACAATAACGTGCGGTCTTAAAACCGCCCTCCGAGACACGGCTGCAGAAGTTATTAACGGCTCGGCAGGCGCTAGGCTAGACGGTACGTTAAACCCGGCGCTTTAGCGACGAGTCATGTTTGGACGTGATCTCTCGCAAGATTTGAGCTAGATTTGAGCTAGATTTGCATGCTGGCATTTTCGTTTGGTACCTTTCATCACACACGTTCATAACATGGCCAGCTACACACCTCCCTGTCCTGAGCAGTTTACTTCATTAACATCACAGATGCTCGATCAAATTGAGCTCTGGAGAGTTTGGAGGCCAAGTCACCTGAAGTTCTCTTCCATTTTCCTCGAGCCGTTCCTGACCAGTTTTTGCTGAGTGGTTGGACGCTTCATCCCGTGGAAAGAGGCCACTGCCATTAGGGAACAGCGTGTACTTGGTCTGTAATAACGTTTAGGTAGGTGGTTCGTGTTGAAGCAACATCTACAGAAATCCCAGGACCCAAAGTTTCCCAGCAGAACATCATCCACAGCTTCAGAGAAGAACCTCCACCAGCTTGCCTTCTCCACACACCGCATCCTGGTCCATCTCCTCCCCAGATATACGACACGCATGGGCTGTTTTATGATGTCACATCCAGCCACAAGCTGAAATCAGTCATGTGTCAAAATGTGTCAAGGAGGGGAAGATTATTAAGGCTGGGTGTTTTTCCTGTACATCTCCACATGCCTCTACACACGGCAAGAAAAATGTTTTTTTCGCCGTGTGGGGGGGTCAACGTTTCATTGGATCACAGTATTTTACCTGCATCTCCACAGACACTTTTGCTGTGGACGGATAAATTCACTTGTGTTTGTAGCTGCTTGCCTTCACAGTCCTGCAGTGTAAACGGACAGTTAATGCTCGTCCATTTTTCCTGCTTCCAACACAAGAGCTGACTGTTCTCTTGGTGCCTAATATACTCCGTTCCTTGACGTGAGCTGTTGTAACGAGATATTCAATGTTACATCATCTCTCTGTGGTTTTTAATGTTATGCCTGATCAGTGTGTATACAAATCTCTTGTTTTCTATCTAACGCTTTCTCTCACTCTGTCTATCTGTGTCTTCCCCCCCCCCATCCGTCCTTCCCTGTCCCTGAGAAGGAGTGTCATAGTCATACGGTTTGGCTTGCAGTGATTTTGGCGCAAGTGCGTTGTAAAACCGTGGTGTCTCTCTCTCTCTCTCTCTCTCCACCCATGGCAGATAAGGAGCAGTATCAGTCTCTGATGGATGTGGGCTGGTGGAGTGAGCACGCTCTCATCCTCTCCCGCTGTTCCGGCGCCCTGACCGTGTCGTCAGCACAAACGCTGGCCAACCTGCTGGGCCGCTCCTGCGAGTGGTTCGAACCCTCGCCTCACGTCACCTCCGCCCACGACGGCGCCTTCCTCGGCCTCGAGGTCAGACACTCCGCCCCTTCGCTTTCCCTTCTCGGTGCCGCGTGCCGGCCCCGCCGCAGACGCAAACGAACGCCCGTTGGATATAGTGGGAGGGGCTGGGGGAGGAGCCGGGGGCGGGGCTCGCCAGCCGCCTCCGCTCCATCGCCTGCAATTCGAGTTCAGAGTCGAGTCAGAGCGCGTCCGTATCCCGGCCTGAATTTGTACCGAAAGCTGCTGTTTCTGCGGGACGAGTGGAGTTTGCTGCAGTGCTGTGGCTGGCTGTGTCTCCAGAGAGACGGCGAGAACGAGGAAAAATAGCAGTGGCCGGTGATGCAGGGTGTGAAGTGCGCCGCCTCCGGTTTGCCCCGCCCCTCCCCCCACCCGCTCGTGAGGACCGTTCGTCGTCGCAGGGCAGCAGAGCTTTTATCACACACCTCTCTTACTGCTTTATACACGCCTTCAGGACTGGCTGTCGATAGGCAGCTTTTAGAGGCAGGAGTTGATGTGTAAAGCTGCAGAGGATGGGGGTGTGTGTGTGTGTGTGTGTGTGTGTGTGTGTGTGTGTGGTTGGGGGGGGGGGGATGGGCCATGTGCTGTATGCTGAGTGCCTGAGATTTGCGTGAGAACTTTCTGGAAAACTATGCAAGACAGAGAGCGAGGCAGAAAGAGAGATAGACAGAAAGGAAGAGAGTAATTGACAGAAAGATGGGAGAGAAATGGATGAGACCAAGGGATGGAGAGATCCAAGCACTGCTGTCTTCCCTAACACTGTTTCTCTTCCTTTTCTCTCCCCGTTTTGCTTTCTTCTTCTCTCTCTCTCTCTCTCTCTCTCTTTCTCTCTCTCTCTCTCTCTCTTTCCCTCTCTCTCAGTGTGAGATCAGGCTGGCACAGAAGCGCACCCGTCTGGAGAGCGGCAGCCCCGGTGAGGATGACGACGGCGAGGAAGACTCCGATTCGGACGAAGAGTGCTCGGCGCGGGCCCGCTACTTGGGCTACGTGCAGCGGGGCCTCTACTACGTCACAGAGATGGAGCGCTTCGCTCCACCCAGGAAGCGCCAGCGAACCGTCCTCAAGAACTACCGCCTAGTCAGCCTCCGCTCCACCACCCCCGAGGAGCTTTACCAAAGGAAGGTGGGCGGGGTTATGAGCTACAAGGGCGGAGCTGTCTGGCCACGTTGGGTGTGGCTTGTCACTCGGCGAGGTCTGGTGGGATAAACAGGCTGTTTATATATGTATGAAGTCTGTAATGAAAACTCGAAAGCCGTGAATTGTAACCTTCCGTTCAGAGGGAACTTTTCTTGGACTCTTCCAAGGGTCCGTTATGCCATATAAATTTTTATGAGGTAGTTCACTTTATAGCACCATGGTGATTTTTTTAATGTTTTATTTATTTAATTATTTATTTTTTTTGCACGTAAGCACATACGATTTTTTGAATTTGAATGCCATTGTAGACAAACCAGTATGTGAACATCATGTTACACACACACACACACACACACACACACACAAAATATACACGCGAGTGTTTCTTAAGAAACTCTCGATCACAATAGCTACATTTAGTAGTGAAGACTGCTCCGTGTATTCACTTCTATAGTGAAGTGCTGGTAGACGGGAGAGAGACAGCTTGGGGGGGTGGTGCAGCTGAGGGTGGAGGTGAGAGGTTACCGTGGAGTTGCTCGTTAGCAGGTCCGCCCAGCGCACAAGCACACGGCAGCGCCCGCTGACCCACACCACGGGCCTCCGTCAGGCCTGTGCCCAGCTGTAATGGGAGGTGGAGGTGTTTGGGGGTGGGGGCTTGTAAAGCCCGATAGGCTGCTCCTCCTCACCCCGGGGGGAGGGAGGGTAGATTAACGAGCAGGACTACCGTGGTTGTGGTTGAGGCCAGCAGTGGTGATAATGTGCCTTTGTTTTACGATACAGCTGTCTAATGAGGAGCCCTGGGAAGAAAACAACCATTAACCTGTGTGTGTGTGTGTGTGTGTGTGTGTGTGCGCGTCTCACACACATCTAGATTGATGATGAAGAGTATGGTGAAGCTCTGTCGTTAGCTAACATCTACGGGCTGGACTCGGACCTGGTCTACCAGAGGCAGTGGAGGAAGTGTTCAGTCAGCATTGCGTCTATCCAGGACTACCTGGTTGGTGCACATGTGTCTAAACAACAATAAACCCACCTCAGTTCCTTTTACTTGGACATCAAAGCACATACTGTGTAAAGTATACGCTGGAGATCAAAGTTAGAGAACAATGCATGAACACTTCTCAGAAATAATGTAATCTACACTGATCTACAATATTTGAAGGATTTTTTGTAAGGGGTACACCTTCTAGTGGCATCACTAGAACAGTGTTTTATAAAATAACCAAAGTTATATCAATGTGAAACCTTTATTTGGCAAAAAACGTGATCATAATCCATACCCTGTTCAGTGCAAAACTGGCGAGCGATTCCAGCTGCAGTGTTGAACCGATTACCCATGGAGATTCTCTACATTATCCTGTCCTCTCTTGCATTTGTCTTTCATGGGTGACCAGCCTTCTTGGGGGACTTGAATGAGTTTGTGATGTTGTAAAGATGCAATATTGTAGAAATCACAGACTCGGAAAGACCAACTTCTCTTGCTATGGCTGATAGGGTCACCACTTTGGAACAGCTCACCATTTTTGTAAAGTCAGTGAAAACCGGAAAGTTAGGCTGCCAGTTAAATAGGGTTTGTCAGATAATTAAGGAAATTAGCACCATAACTTGCAGGTATCTGAAAGTGTTCTCTAATTTTGATCAGTGTTTTTCAATTATATCATTTGTTTTTTTTATGCTGAGCTTTAGAATATATACAATTTATGAAATAAGATTAAAATACTGCTATTTCACTCCTCTTAGGATAATTTCACATAGAACGACATAATAACCTTGACATTTAGGAAATGGTGTGGTCTCTAATTTTGATGTCCAGTGTAAAAACTTGACTTAAAAGGACTTCCGTGGCACCTCGGTTCTCTCCATTCTTATGGTCTTTCATGTTATTCCTGATCAGTGTGTATACAAATCTCTCGTTTTCCGTCCATCCCCCCCCTTAGAGTAAGATAAAGAAGCGTTCCTGGGTGTTGCATGAATGTGTCGAGCGGGTCCCTGAGAACGTGGACGCCGCCAAGGAGCTCCTGCAGTATGGCCTGAAGGGAACCGACCTGGATGCCCTCGTTGCCATCGGCAACGGCGAGGATGGGGGCAGGTACGGTTCTCGCGCACGCCAAAGCTCTCGGAAGAGAGACGCTACCCGCTTCCCGAGAGACATGCCCCGCTTGGTGCAAAACCAGCAATCAGTCCTAGAAAGCACTCGTTCGATGTGTGTGAGTGTGAAGTGTGTGCAGCGAAAGGGAATAAATGTCCTCTGAAACACACAACACGCACACAGTGAATACTGGGAATGGGTGTGGCCAGATGGGGCGGAGCTAAACTTTAGCGGGTCAGACTTTGGACGGCAGGCCGCGTACTGTTGTTCATGTCCTCCAGATATGTAAATCTAAGATCTAGTTTACATTTTGAACTAAATTTCTCTTTAGTTTCTGTGTTTCTAGAGGTTCATACATCAGAGCAGCAGTATCTCCTAACTAAACTTGGGTGCACAGTTTGTCCTTAAAACAGTATGTAAATATCAGTATTGCATAATGCTTTGTGGGCACCATAGCAGTCAAGTTCATAAATATGTGTGTGTGGCCTTCCTTTCGATCTGCTTTTAATAATTTTGTTTTATCGATTAGTCCAACAGAGCTGTGGGGTCTCGACTCTTGGTCTCGTGTACTTTTGATCGTAACTAATCTATCCAGTCGAATAAAAGTCCGGCGTGACCCGATTGTCACCCCCGCGCCGTACGCCGTCCGAAGCTCCGCCTCTCGCTTCTCACACGCAGGTTCATCCTTCCGGACGCCGTGGACGTGGACGATTCCCCGTACGAGGACTTCGGCTCGATGGAGGAGGAGGCGGAGCATAAGCGGAAGAGGGAGGAGGAGAAGAGGAGTGAGCTCCTGAGGAAAGTGGACTTCAGCAAGTAGGTTTACACACACACACACACACACACACCTACCTCAGAGTGTAGAACAGGAGAGAGCTAACCACGTAAACGCTACGAGCAACAACAGCCTTGTTTACACACTTGGCAACTAGTTTCACCACATAACACTCTTCACACGCTGCACACTCATCCTGGCATGTCTATTACTGCATTCTGAAGAGCATCGATTCTCCACTTAATTCCATCAGCAGAGGTCCAGTTCCACGTCAGTGGCAGTTCTGCCTACCTACATGCTAGTAGGAGAACATTTAGAACATTAGTTGTTTTTCTGAGCACAGCTCTCTGTGCGTGTGTTTTGTGCACGTGTGTACCTTCGTGCTGGCACATGGGCACGTGTGTGTGTGTGTGTGTGTGTGTGTGAATGGGCACTCCGAGCCTTGGCTCAGAAGCACTGCACTCTTTTCCAGAGGTGCTGGAGCGATTATGGAGTGGAAAAACCAAAGGCCGTCATTTTGTTAATTCCTTTTTAACAGCACAGCCATTATAGTGGCGGGGCAGTATCGATCAGAATGATGTCTTTTCTGAATGTGTGTGTGTGTGTGTGTGTGTGTGTGTGTGTGTGTGTGTGTGTGTGAGTGAGAGAGACACTTCCCAGTGAGCCAGTCTTTGTTCTCTCACTCAACTAATGCTCAGCATGGTGCAATTACCATTAAACTCGTTGTTCAAACCATGAAACTATAGCTAGGGCCCCTGCTTTACACACACACACACTCTCTCTCTCTCTCTCGCCCCACACTTGTCCACCACTAGAGTTTACCAGCTGGCTATAAAACCCAGGAGCGCGTAACCATTCAGGAAGACTTCATCAAAAACACACTGGGCTAAACGAGAGAACCCCTCAGTCGAAGGCAGCTGGGGGTCTGGAGAAGGGCTGCAACCATCAGGATCTTGATTTCAACAGACTTTGAAGTCATGAAATCCTAAACGTTCGCTAACCCTACAGTACAATAATATGATTGTAGAACAGTACAGTACTGTGTGCGGGGGGTGTGGAGGGTGTGTGGGTTGGGGTGCGATTTTTATAAACTTCCATTTCATGCGTAAATGATCAGGTCTCTGCATTGATGGAGAGAGTGGGAGATGAGATTGTTATGGCTCACAGGATTTCTCTCTCTTCCTTCCTCCATCTTGTATACACACACACACACACACACACACACACACACACACACACACACACACATGCGGTGTTCATCTTGGTTGTGGTCACCTTACATTAAGTGTGTGTGTGTGTGTGTGTGTGTGTGTTTACGCCACTGTTCGCAGCTATTGGCATGTGGCCCTTTGAAGTGGATGAGAGTGAGTGTAGGAGGACTATAGTGATGCAGGTATGATGGGGAAGTGAGTGGAGAGGCCCTGAAGACCTGTGCTGTTTGAACACACTGAGCACAGGTGCCGTTTAACTGGGCCCCCCCGGTTAGTCAGAAGAGCGCGTGTTCACGGCTGTTCTCTGTGCAGGCTGACCCTGGAACAGAAGGCACTGTGTTCACGGCTGTTCTCTGTGCAGGCT
>JAOXYF010000005.1:3522140-3534640 GCA_028565775.1 Sternarchorhynchus goeldii
AATAGCCTGTCCCTCTATTAACCTGTGCCAGAGCAGTCCTGTTTTTGCTTGATTGAGTTAAATGCGGCTGTGGCCTCTTCCACCTCCCCTCCCTCAGCCGTCCCCTTCATCCTCCACCGCCACACTCTCCACATGGGTCACGCCCTCCCCCTCTGCCTGCCAACTCTGTTTAGGGCCGTTAAAACCACCCATCTCGCCTCTGTGCCCGTAGCACCTCACCACCCCCGAGTCCAAGCTTGTCTCAACTCCCCTCTCCCAACCTGATGGCTCCCAAGCCGAAACAAGCCGGTGTTTTGGGTGGTTTAATTTGGACTTTGATGCAAGCGTTTGAAGAACTCGCAAATCGAGGATCCAAACACAAACGCTTCGGAACATACTGGGTGGACATTGTTCTGGTGGAATATGATTGCATGCGTGGAAAATGATCGACAGGCACCAAAGTCCCACACAGGAGCTGCAGGCCTGTGACTGCGAAAGATGCAGTTGAGACTGTAATAGTGTGTAAGATGATAGTAAAATAAAAGCACTAATATGATCCCTGAGAGATGACTCGTAGGCATCCTTACAAGCCTGAAAGAATGCTTCAGTACTCTGAAATGCTTCAGTACTCTGAAAATTTCACCAACGTGCCCTCACCCAAAACTGTGTGATTAATGAGCTGCTCCTTCAGATTCAGCATTCTTGGGGACGTAAGTTGTAGTGAGAGTGATTCTGCTCGAATTAAGCAGGTTTCACCTAAAGTGCTTAACTGTTTAAACACCGTGGTGTAGTGCTATAGGACTATTCTAGCGTTCATCTATATGTGGATCTAAGGGAAAGTAAATGTACATTTTGGACATGGGCAAACCGCTATGCTCCTGACATCCACCTGCCTAAAGACTCTTAAACTCCCAGACGTGTTTCTTAAACTTATTCAATTATTCAACAGAATGATTCAAGCGTGGGAAAGGGGTATGAACTTTGGCGCCACGGCGAATTGAAACAGGCTAATCAGGAAACCGCGTATGCAAAAAAGCGAAAGAACAAACTCGCACAGAACCTGGACCACGAGAGAAAGTCGAGAAAGCCTCTCCTCGCCATCCAAATCGGCGCTCAGATGTGTGATCCTTACCGAGAGAGGCCATGCGCTTGTGAACGTTGGAGTCCAGAATGGAAACGTAATGTGAAGTGGGCGAGAGCAGCACTCCTGTCACCACACGCGCGTTCCATCTCTCTCGACTGGTAACAAGTTTTTCGAGCCGCAAGCCTGACTTTCGCCCGGCACAGAGATAATGTCAGGCAGAGCATCACGGGTGCGATTACAGACTCTTTCGAAGCTGTGGACACCCTTGCGTTATCCCATCAACAGTGAGTGCTGAACCGTAAATTGGAACCTGCGCTGCAAAGCAGCGTTTAGGAGAAGTGACTTCTTCAGCTAAACCATCATGTCGGTGGGCATCGCCTGATGTGTGGGAGTCGGCATTTGTCACGGAGGCGCCGCCGTTCCAAGAGTCGGACCGGTTCAAAGGACAGGCACGGTGCGCGTGCACGCCCCTGCACGCGCACGGTACTGTCGAAGTTCACAGCACCAGATTTCCAGAGATCACACCGAGGCTGGGGGGAGAGGTGAACAGGAGTTCTGCTGACCCTGTGACCTTTTTCCTGTTGGTGCATAAACTAGCTTTAAAGGCTAATCAGGCTTAAATACTGACTTGAAGATTGACATTTTGCATAATTGCAATTATAAATGGTATTCCTCTCAAATATGATATGTATTGTCTATATAGTCTATAGTATAAGAGAGACATAAAAGATGTGGTAATAAACGTAATAAATGAAAAATATATATATAGATAAATAACATAGTAAAAGGAAAATGACTAAACTCACCATTTAACTTAAGGATGGTATGAAGTGATCAGGCGGTGATTAAAATAGGTCAAAATAAAATGAAATTCATTATGAGCTTAATTGGAGGAATGAGTTAAGCAGCCGCTTTCATAAACCTGAGGAGAGAAAGAGGCTGATGTAGTCCTTGGTTACAGATGGGGCAGTTACCAAGGGGACAGCACGGGCACTAGAAGGTAACAGTGCACAAGTGGACCCGTCCCCTTGGCGACGGAGTAGGCGGGCAGTTGGAACGTGTTCTAACCAGGCGTTCCTTAACAGTCACAGCCTGATCAAAGTCATGTAAATGAGTAATCACATACTAAACGTTCTCACAGGTACAGGAAGTGCGCGTGAGATGATTATTCAGGCCTGTGTACTGTAACGCATCATTAAGTTATCAGCCATACGGAAGCTGTTTTCAGAACGCTCGCCTCGGGAGACTACGGCAGTGAGGTCTTGCAGAAGCTTCCTTCGGGGTTCCTGGTGACTTCAAGACATTGTGGTTCAGCTGCCCAGGCAGCAGTTACTAGGGTATCATTCTTGTGTTCCCTAGCGACCCCGGTAAAACTTGCACGTTGGCAGTAGCCAGCGTACTTCTTACATTACATCTGTACTGCTGAGTTTGCCTTTAACGGGATGTGATAAGGACCTTTCTTACGTGCCCGCGAGTCGAGCCTCTTGCGTCTTAATCCTGACCCGTCCTCCGAGGTTTAAGACGTTATGCCTGGGCTCTTTGTGCCCGTCGAGACACAGTAGGAAGGTTGGTGTTCCACAAGCCCGCTGATAGCTAAACCGAGACCCTGAGTACTTCAGAATAGCGCTGACCTTCTTGCGGTGGAACGTGGTCCGTCCGAACGCAGCGTGGAAGCAGTTCAAGATCGTAACGGCCGTTGTTTTTCGGCTGCTGTCGGTGCCAGCTCCGTGTCTGATGGGAAATGTAGTACTCTGCCTAGGTTCATTGAAGTTTCCTCACATCAGTTCAACAAGTTTAACACGAGTCTATTAAAGCCAGTGGGGTCTGATTTCAGCCGACAGCTTTCAGCTAATTCAAATGCAGCACAAGTAATTCCAATGCAGTACAGGGCAACTCTGCTCGAGTGTGTAAGACGAAATGGTTTATTGACCCTCTTTCATTCTAACCTAAAATCTCTCTTGAAGGGTTTTTTCGTTGTTTGTTTCGCTGTTTGTTCTCCTCCGTTACCAGGAGCAGTATCTTTTCCTCCAGTGACATTCTCTTGAAGAATCTCATGAGCACCTCTCTGGTTTGGACCTTGATTGCCAGCACTTTATTCCTTTACACGGCACCTTTCCGCCCGGAGGCGGCGGGAGCAGGGCCCCTCGGGGCCTCCTGTTGGGGCCGTGTTCTCGCAAAGCTGCCAGCCTGAATCCACACTTGTGCAGCTCTGACCGCTGCTTCCGGGCTTCATGTTAGACCGGTGTCCAGCTGAACCAACCGACACGGTGTCGTCCCGAGCCAGGTTTGCCGTCGTCATCGTTTTTTGCGATTTCAAGTTGTCGGGCCTCGAACGAACGTCACCGTGAGGTGTGGAGGGTATTGGGGCGTCTTCAAAGTCTTTGTCTTAAAACTTGTCCTGGATGGTGGCCAACACGCCCTCAAATTCCAGCCCGGTGGGTTTAAATCTTTGGGTGTAATCAGGTACACCGTCATGGCTGTTTGTAGACAAGCCGCTTTTCTTCAATCAGTTCTAGGCAGATTTACGATCCAGAAACCATTTTTCTCAGAGCTTGCCATCCTCGTCCAGGTTCTGGAGAACCTCCCCCCAGCGCGGTCCGATCTCATTTTGCCACCTGTCACGCTTGACTTGCATCACCCATCGCCACTGTGACCCATACACCATCTAGAGGATGCGAGTGATAAATCATCTCTCAGCAAGAGAGATCGCACCAGGTCTTGTGCCCTCTTTTCTGAGGATGATGGAGCTCATTGCAGCATTTATCTGTTTTTTGTTTTTGTGTGTGTGTCTTTTTTCCCCCTCTCTCTCCAGGGTCAGCTGCCTCATGCAGGAAAACACTTTGCAATGAATATTCGCCTTCTCCAGAGCACGAGTCTTTCCCTGGGAGCACAGCAACGCCCTGTTGACTAGGCTGGCTGCCTCCTCATCCGAGTCCAAAGATGTACTCTCCTCAGCGCCAGTCTGTCTCCCCCGCCAGGCTCTGAGCGATGGCGTGACGCGGGGGTCGGCTCCGCCACGGCGCCCCCTGCTGGAGGAGCAGCGGTTTCCTTCATCCATTTCAGCTGTGATTTAAACTCTCGCTGCACAGCATCTGTCTTCCTCCTGGTCTTTTGTTTGCAAAACAGCCTTGGTCTGTTTCATCAGTCAGTTTTCAATCGAGCTCGGAGTTTTTTCTTCTCGAGCCTTGGCGCCGACTGACTCGATGGCAGCCTCGCCTCGGCCGGCCGTCCTGGCATTCGTCTGCACTCGGGCTGCTCGACTCGACTCGACTCTCCCCTCGCATCTCCTTTCCCTTCCCGACACTCTGCCTCGGAGCCCTGGCTTTTCCCTTGCTTTCACAACTCCTCATTTGCTGGAGGTTCATCCAAGCTTCATTGCTCCTCTGTAACTGAGCTGTTATTGCCAGGGACTTTC
Organism: Sternarchorhynchus goeldii; assembly: GCA_028565775.1. NCBI lineage: Eukaryota > Metazoa > Chordata > Actinopteri > Gymnotiformes > Apteronotidae > Sternarchorhynchus > Sternarchorhynchus goeldii. The sequence continues at coordinate 3,526,619 of JAOXYF010000005.1, forward strand.
GTAGTCTCCTCCCCCTTCTCCCTCCAGGGTTTCGTCCCATGATTTCTTCATGCCATATAAAGCCAGAGAACCTTCGGGTCCGGGTCCAACGGCACACGTCTCTCTAATTCTGTCGGCAACGCGCTTTAGTTTTCTGCCAGAATGTTTGGTGATCAATGGCTTGTTGGCTTTTTGCCTTTCTTCTCTGTAGTCGGATCTGTGCTGCCAGCACTGGTACCCGTCTCACTAGGCGGACTTTTCTCCACAAAGCTGTTTCTACATGCTTCCATGAAACAAATGGGTGAACTTATTAACTGGGTACTTTATTTGGAAGGCTAATTGCTGCTATAGCATTAAAGTCACTCACTTTAGCATATTTGGTCATCGAACATCTTGCTTTCCTCTTGACTTCGTCCTTCCAGCAACCTTGGTAGAGGATTGGGTTTCTTCAAAATCCGGTGGTCTTTATTCCCCGCCCAACCCCAGGCATCCCAACACTGGTGACATGAAACGCACGGTTTCCTGCTACCTTATGTTCTCCTGTGCCTGGTCCAACCCACGCCGTGGTTCATCTCGCTCTACTGTTGGCTCTGACTCGGAGGAGTCAAACACCATAAGCAGATGTACTGAGTAAAAGGTCACTCCCAGACACTCTACAGCAAAGTGAGGGATGCAAAAAACACTCCCAGCATCCCTGGCAATTAATGACTGAGAAATATTTAATATCTTAATTAACTTGATTTTCCAAGGTGTTTTGCATGTCATCATTACAAGGTTTAGACTGGCTACCACTCTCCTTTTTTTCTTGCAAACCTCATCATCTTCCTCGTTCCTCTGCAGTAGATTAATGACCAGTGTAATTACAGCAGATTAATACAGATGTTTCTCTTTGCTCTCTTATGTCTTGGTCTAAGTGCTGATTAGTCACAAAACGGAGCCGTCCGTTCGATTGGCCGCGTCGTCAAGGAGCTGCATACAAGGTTAAACAAGCGGAGCTTGCCGTCATTCCGTCAGTGCAGATCTGTGTGGTGCTGGTTGGTGTTATGCAAGCCAGACTCTGTTTAGACATGCACCATCCAAAGAGCAAAATAATGTACAAATAAACATTTAAAGTCATATGTGTGCGTGCATGTGTCTATGACTTTAAATGTTTATTTGTACATATATACACACGTATATAAAATCTTGCATGAAGGTCTTTTATTGTGGAGGGTTTTTTTGGGGTTTTTTTTTTTTGCTTTCACGCTTAGTTACTGCAAGTGTTGATGTGCTTGTGTGATAATGAACTGCTAGACGGGTGTAAATCTGCATGCACTAAGTGACATTTGGCTTTGAAGCGTGCACGCGCGCGAGTGTGCGCGAGCATGCGTTAGAGGCCCTCCGCGCTTGCGTGTGCGTGTGAGGGGCGTCTTGGGCCAGAGCTGATCCAGAGAGAATCCTCTCGCTCTTCTTTCCATGCTCGCGTGCGAGGAACACGCCAGTATGGTGTGCTGGTGCAGGACGCGGGGCACCGCAGGACTGCCCGGGGATGACAGCATGACTGGCAGCGTGACTCTCAGTGCAGGTCTCAGCAGGGTATAGAAAACCAAATAGGAGATGAACATTGCTGCTCGGTACCATTACAAAAAGATAACACTGCTAATGCGGTTCAAGTGTTAATTCCACTGAATGGAAACACTGCAGGAATGATGAGGGATTTGAACGGTTATACTGCCGGACTGTTGCACGGATCCGTTGTTCCAGAACCATTGGAGGCAGTCCAGTGCTTTGCAAAAGAGCAAATAAATTTGTTCACATTAAAAAGGAGCTGTTGGAATTCCGGAGAGTTTTAGTTGATGGTATAAAGAGAGAACAAGTTTTGCATTACAGCAGCAGTTCCAGTGCCGTGTGGCACTGAAGGCTTCAGTCCTATACTTGTGCTCAGACGGGGCCCCGGCTCTGGGGCCAACGCCCCACGTCAAGCCAATCATAGAACATTCCAGAAACGCGTTCGCCCGCCGTCACAGTGGAAACGGTCTTCCTCTTCACTGGTCTGCAGAGAAAAGGCAGGTAGTTGGGTATGCTGTTGGTGGGGCGGGGTTTGTGGGAGGGACCTACGTAAAGTCAAGATGACTGGATCCTGGTGTATGGTAATAAAAGTGCATGGCAAATGGGTGTAGAGAGATGGTAGATGGAAGCTGGGTAGCTGCTCTGGGCTTGGTACTGTAAGGACTGTGTAGGCACTGCTGTTCTTATAGGCACTGCTTTTCATTACTTGTAATGGTTCTTTATTTCATTCAGGACAAATTCAATATTTTATTCAGAAAAACTTTTCATAAAAATTTCTTTAGAAGCAGTAGGAGTGACACGTAAATGATATCTCACACAAAGTTTTAGAAACGCATGCTTGATTAAAATGTGTTTAAGGTTTTGCTGAACTATGGAACATTCCAGTGTCACTATACTTCAGATTGCTAAAGTCTTGCCATATTTTACTTTGAAAGTATTTATACTGAAGTGTTGGTTTATTTTATTATCTTGCTGTTACATGGATAAGCAAGTAATTAGTATATTTAACTTGTGTGTGGGCGTGTGTGTGTGGGCGTGTGTGTGTGGGCGTGGGCGTGTGCATGCATGCACGCAGTGGTGAAGAGGACATTCTGAAGGACTACGCAGAGCCTTTAAAAGTCCTGCAGGGCATCGTGGAGGCAGTACAGGCCAATCTGCAGGATGGGTAAGTGGTCCTGGCTGGGGAAGGGGGGGTTTGGGGCAGGGCCTTACAAGAGGGCGGGAACTCTGCACCACTCCAGCCCTTAGATTGGTATACGGCTGTCCTGTCTGGATGCGATACGTTATTCCTGCGCAATATATCGTTTGTTGATCATTATCGCAATACTGACATTCGCAGTACTGATATTGCAAAAAACACTGCAATGTGCAAATTGTCTCTCCTAATAAATCAACATTTTGTGTAAATAATTGTGTGCACCTCATAAAGGAATAGTGTTCATTTTTTAAGACTTTTCGAAGCTTCAAATGAGTTGTGGTTTTTTTTTTAGGTGAATGTGACTCATATAGGTGCTGGAAAAATACTATTAGCCCTTCACAGCTTACATTCAGAATAAAATTTGGCCCTTCTTTTAATATTTGAGTCAGATCTTTGTAAATGGAAAAAAAAAGTAAATTATAGTAAAAGTATAGTAAAATTTTTATCTGGGTACTTTAATCCTTACAGGACAAGGTATTGGCGCCATTGAGCAGCGATATTTATTTATATTATTTTTTTGGCAATAATCTTGAAACCAGCTGTTTACTTGCTGTATATATAAACTCTCTAGACCCCCTCAGCTACCCTGTAGGCGTATGCTAATTTCAGCACAGTTAGACTTGCAATGCTATGTTAGCATGCGCGGTTGGCGCTAGCCCTGCGGTAGCCTGTGGTCAGTGGCGATGTCCTGACCACAGAAGCCCTGATGCTTGGACGTTTTTTTTTTTGCGAGACTGGATCTTGGCCAAACCGTGACACTGATGAGTGGGACTCTTTTGAACCCACTGGAAAAATTGGCTCATTTCATGTTCCACGTTTCTCAAAAATATCAACCATGCTGAGCTAATGGCCTGTCATAATGGTTAGCACTCTGAGATGAAAATGCGTCTCCGTGTTTAGACAAGGCTCTCTGCTCGGTGTCATCGGGTTTGTTGATGGGCAGCACCATGCTAACCTTAGTTTAGCAATATTCAGGCAAAAATTGTAGCATGACGTTACTAGCTTGCTCCTTTTAGCAAAACATCTATGTTTTCGTTTTTTCTCGTCTCCGCAGCATCAGGGAAACAGTGAGCTCACTGCTGTCTTTAAAAAAAAAGGGCTGTGTCTAGATAAAGCCATATTTATTCAGTTCACCTGAATTTCTTGGAAAATCCGATATTTTGTGGGAAAACGCTGGTTTTGTGCCACGCGCTGTTATTTTTCTCGGCCGCGCGCTTGCCAGGAGCCTGCTGGCGAGTCCGCGGATGCCCAACGAGCGTGCAGCGACCCCAAACGTGTCCATCCTCGTCGGATGCAGACCAGGGATCACGCAGGCAACATTTATACAGGCATATGTGGTTCAGTTTGAAACTGTACATGTATGAACGCACCTATGAGAGAGAGGTGTGTCTGTTTGAAGTGGCTTCAGGGCTAGTTTCAGTTATGTGTGGGGTTTTGATTTGTTTTTTGTTTTTTTTCCACAGCTCATAGGAGAAGATCATAAAAATTTGATCTGGGCTCTGACGAAAACTCCCTGCTGTTTCCATTGTTGTGTCCCAGGGGAGATATCGTGTCGTCCGAGGATCTGTTGGCATGGTTACGCCCATTCTGCGGGGACGACTTAAAGCCTGTGAGAGTGAGGATCGAGGTTCTGCAGATTCTAGAACATTCCTTCTGCCTCAGTGACCAGGACATCCGCCTGCTTGTGTTCTTTAGGAGCCAGGCGGTCCTCAAATCCGGCTGGCTGAGCAGAGAGGTACATATGCTCGAAACACACACACACCCACACACACCACCCACATCCATCACCCCTTGCTACTGCATTTACCCCTCACATGTAAGAGCAGGTTCACTGACTCTACACAAGTTCCACTTGTTCCACCTCTTGGTGGAGGCTAATCACCGTTTCCCACTCATCAGACTGGGTGTGTGTGTGTGTGTGTGTGTGTGTGTGGGTGTGTGGGTGTGTGGGTGTGTGGGTGTACGCACGCCTGTTTGCGGAAGGCTAATGTTTGTCCAGGGATTACTGGTTGTCTGTTTCTCCTTGCTCTCTTCCCCTCACGCGTTTCAGAGCCAGAAACCCCATGCGGCCATTCAGTGGGTCACCAGTACCTACCCCCCACCCCCACCCCTCCCCGTCTACTCCTGTGCTGTCTGGTTGAGTACCTTTACTGAACTTTTTCGAGAGTGAGAGACGAGTACAAACCTTTGTCAGTTCAGATCCATCTGTGCTATCATCACTTTCCTTTGGCTCTTCAGAGAGAGAGAGAAACTGCGTGAGCAGAGGGTGGTTTTCTAAGAGCTTTGTGTATTTTCTCAGGTATTAAACTGAAGTACCCTTAAAAAAAATAGTGTAAGCCTGGTTGGAGAGGAGATGGAGGAATAGATGGAGAATTGAGTTGGTGATATGAGAGGGAACGGAGGACTTTGGGCCTGTGTGTGTGTGTGTGTGTGTGTGTGTGTGTGTGTGTGTGTGTGTGTGGAGTCATCCTTAGGTCAGGTCAGGCAGATGGTTTGAACGTTAGGATTAATGTGTACCTTCTCTGCTCAAGATCGTTTAGCACCACCTACTTGCAGTTCCATAAGACAGCGTGCACCCCTCCCTCTCCGCCGCATGTCGTCATGACGCCACTGCAGCCTGCCGTCGTCACGGTGACACAGAGCCCCATTGCCACCTGGAAGCGCGGACGGAAATGTGACGCCCACGGGAGCCATGGCGACAGGCGCCCTTCCGAAGCATGGCGTTCTGACGCACCGGCGTCGCGTGGAACCGCTCGGCCTGCCACCGCGCCGAGACTTGCCTAACGACGGTGGCAGTTCCCTGGCCGTTTCCCACGGCAACACGCGTGTTTGGTTCACATGCTCAACCAAGTAATTGTTTAATTTGCTGCTCCTAAATAATGTAAATGACCCCCTGTTTATGCGCTTGCCGGCAGGTGTTTTATTGTAATTTAATTGGGTTCATCAGTCACTTCTTAAATGGAATAATGACTGCAACCTGCAGTCGTCAAGGTCTTAAAGGGACGGGTCGCATATTGCGAGTGAGTTGTTTGTATTGGATTTTTGTTCAAACTGCAGTGTTCTACCAGGAGCAGTAATTACCAGAAGATTCTGCAGCAGCTAACGGTCCTGTGATGGGATTGGTGGGTTCTGAACGGAGCTGGGCCTCCTTTTTGTGAATCTGCACTCGTGCAAAAATAAATAAATAAATAAAGTGAAGGCCATTCTGCCCTGTCCTGAATGCGCTCCAAGGGTCCTCCTGTCTCGATCAGGTGGAATCCGCGTGTCTGGGAGGCGCGTGTTGTCCTTCCGGGCCCCCGTTGCAGCTTTCAGCAGACGGCTGTGTTTTTGCTTTGTGACACTTTGCAAAGTAAATCTCCAAAGAGGAGATGAAGGCAGAGCAGTAATGTACCGCAGTGGCATGGCCTAAAGCTAGAGGAGTGATTAAAGGCAGATCGAAGGTGTGTGTGGGGGTGTGTGTGTGTGGGGGTGTGTGCGTGCGCTGGACGTGGCTATCCATTATGGAGCGAGCTCATCTTACTGCTTAATTCCCAGCATGCATTGCACTAATTGGGAGGGCTTGAGACGGGAGGAGACACTGGGCATCGGGCCACAGCACACTGGAACACTGTCGAGACCACTGAGTAACTACTCCCTGCTCCTAGCGACCGTGCCATAGCAACCAGAACTTTTTCCACTTCTACTGCCTAGATACCTCTGTACAGCTGTCTAGGTGGCTCACATTTTGTTCTCTTGATTTTGGCGTTGTTGTTGTTGTTGTTTGTTGTTGTTGACATTGTTTTCTGTTGTTCATTATTCATGTGGGCAGTATGACGTCTTCCAGCTGTCTGCAGGTCAGATTTTGTTTGACCAAAAGTCACTCATCCACCTTTGACCTCCACTGAGCTCGGGTGCTGGTGTGTGGTAAGCGGCCGCGCTCACCGTGGAAACGAGGCTCATCGGGGCACCGCTGCGGCTGTGTGATTTAGCGACAGGGCCCTTATCACGCGGCGCAAGCAGTCTGACTGAACTCCCGTCATCCCGTAACAACCGGGCCACTTTGTCACTTAATTACATTCTGCAGGTTGATATGTAAAACATTTACGCACAGATACACACATGAACAGACACGTGGGCACACACACACACACACACACACTCGGTCTCGCACTTTTAGTTCTTTCAGGAATCTTATATAGGTGTAATGACACTAATTCTCACCGCAGTTACAAAGGAGCTTGATGGAATCTAATGGAAATAGATTTTCCAGGCAACACCTTTTATGTTGGTGATCCAGCTGGTCCAGCTTTACGATCCAGCTGGTCCAGCTTTACGATCCAGCTGATTTGCTGCTCGCTATGATATTCCTGCATGTAGATGACAGGGCAGGATCCGCCTGTCAAATCCAGACCTAGAGCGTTCTAGGTCGTATAGAGTTCTAGGTAAATACAGACCTGAACCAGAGCGGTCTGGGTAAATACAGACCTGAACCAGAGCGGTCTGGGTAAATGCTGATCTGAACCAGAGCGGTCTGGGTAAATACAACGCGTGACTTTAAATAAACTCTCAATATGGCCAGCGGTGAGAAAGCTGTCATCTCCTGGGATGTGGTGCAGTTTTCTGGAGGGTTTTCCTGACAAAATGCCACCGAAAGCATGTTGGTCTGGCATTTGTGTTCCGATAAGGGCTCGGAGCGGCCAGGGCTCACCGAGGGCAAAACGCAGGTACGATCTCTCGCCTCAGCCCGGTTCGTTTCGAAAACCGCAGCTTGAATTTCGGGTCTGAACCGCCGTGTAAGAGTATTAACACGTTCTCAGCGTCCGTTCGTACGTACCAGCTGAGCCACCGTGACTTGGGCGGATTCGTTCTTTCAGAATTGCTGTCTCGTACGTCTCGATGTGAATCGGACGCATCGAGAGAGGGAGACCCGTTGGTGAAGAGTAGGGAGCTGCTCGGGAGAGTTTGCGTTTTTTTTTCTGCCCTAACTAGAGCAACTGATCAGACTCGAAACACACAAGGACAGCATAACCAAACCCTACCCTTCTTTTTCATGGGGACAAAGTGTTGAAACCCCAGTAGGACATAAAAAAAAATTTCTTTTGAAGGGACCCAGTCTTAAGTTTGTCTGCTATTGACAGAAGGGCCACAGATGTTGGTTTTACCACCCTGACTAAGACTAATTTAGGGCAGGTTCTAAATATCTAACTGAGGTCAAAGTTGGTCTGTCTTCTCTGGCATATGGTTGATGTACAGAAGGTACATTTTGGAGACTGGGTTGATGACCATTCCCCTTCCCCGCCATGAAGTTACTTCCCCTC
>JAOXYF010000005.1:3535969-3552191 GCA_028565775.1 Sternarchorhynchus goeldii
GTGAGGCATTATGATGAAGCACTTGTTCAAGTCCAGGTGATGTGGTGTCTGCCACACACACACACACACACACACACGTCAAAGTAGTTACTAAACAGTGATGAGCATGTGTGACCATGCAAGCCGATGTCATTGGACATCAGTCATGGTGTTCACAGACTAAGAGCCAGTCTCTCTCTCTCTCTCTCTCTCTCTCTCTAACCCCTATCTAATTTGCCGCTTCAGTCACTGTCTCCAGGCAGACAGGATGAATCTTTGCTGGAATTTCTATGAGTGTAGTATGTATGAGGACTGTGTGTGTGTGTGTGTGTGTGTGTGTGTTCGCAGAAGTGCACCTGTCTGTGTGTGAGCTTGCATGTCTGCCACTCCACAGCAGTGTCCAACCCAGGTCAGGTCAGCAGATCGTGCTTGTGGCTGAGTAACACACACAGAAGGACGTCTCCGTCTCCTGCAGTGCCTTTAATCAATTTTAGCATATCATTGATTTTTACGCCATGTCATCTCTTCTGTGAGCCTGCTAGGCTGTTCCCCTCGGGTTCTTAAAGCTAGCACCTAAATTATTTATAGCACAGGAAAAAAAAGTGTGTGTGTGTGTGTGTGACGTGTGTGCATGGGGAGTGGAGTGTAAAGATGGAAATTGTCCATTGGATCGGTTGTGAGCTGCCAAGAACAGGCCCTCACTTTGGCCTCATTTGTGTTGTGCATGGGCCAAACACACACACACACACACACACACACACACTGAAGCAGTGAGTAGCCCAGGGGAGAGGTGGGCTCGGGTAAATAATGCTTGGTCCAGTTCAGGAGTTCAGCTGCGGTGCCTGTGGCTCGCCAGCGTGTTACTGTAACAAGCTTCCCTCCTCCAGTAGCTGCTGAACACACGGTGTTTTACACACGCCCAGGATCATTCCTACACCAGAGTGTTAGAGCCTTATATCTGCGGTTTTGTGATGCTACATGACACACCGACCGTGTGTGTGTGTGTGTGTGTGTGTGTGTGTGTGTCACACATGCATTCTGCTAGGCGTGAGGGAGCTTCAGCATGACTGACGGCTCTACTCACATGTTCATAAAGCTGCCGGTCAATAAGACCAGAGGAAGCAACTGTATCAACATTGGGTGGGAGATGAGTTGGACCACTAAGTGTATATTGAAATGGATATTTTATTATTTTTTTTTTTTTTTGGCCACGTCAAATTTGTTTGTTTGCTCCATTTCCAATATCTCTCTTCTTTTGTCTCTCCCTTTCTCCATCCCTGCCTTCTTTCCATTCCTTCTCTCTCTCTCTCTCTCATTTTTTCTGCACTCCCACTTTCCACCATGTCTTATTTTCTCTCTTCTTTCATCCCTCTCTCCTTCCATCCTTCCCTGGCTCCAGCTGAGTGAGGACGTGTGTGACCCGGAGTTGCTCACCCTGCTGCTGAAGGCCGAGGCGCTGGTCAGCTGTGTGGACACGCTCCTCTACCCTCTGCTCGTCTCCCACATGCTGGCCCAGGGGAGCTGGGACGTGGAGCAAGCCGCCCAGCGCCTCCACGCCGCCGGCCACGCGCTCCAGGCCGGCTCCCTGCTCTTGGCCCACCGAGGGACTCATCCCGCACTCTCCACCTTCAACACCACCCTCGCCGTCATCCGCAGGTGGCTGTGAGGCACGCCACCACAGATGGAGAGGGGTGGGGGTAGGGGTGGGGGGGGCGTGTACGACTGCACGTGTTGGAACCGAGAGAGAGAGAGGGAGAGAGAGACACTGGAGGTGCATTGTTTTGGAGTCGTATCTGCAGTTAGTTCTCCATAAGCGAGCCATTAGAGGAGTGTTTAGAATAATTCATTGACTGCTCGAGGCTGTACCTGAGTTTAAAGGAAAGCACTTCAGAGACGAGATCACCTGACCTGTCAGACGTGGTGTTCACACTGCTGCTCTGATGCTTCTGAGACAATTTAGGGAAAAAATACTCTCTTATCCTGGAATACTTCCCATTTTCCCATCTCTCTCTCCCTCTCTCTCTTTGTGTGTCTCTCTCTCCCTCCCTGTCTCTCTCTCCCCCTCTGTCTGTCTGTCTCTTCCCCCTTGTGTCACAGTCACACTGTTTGATGTGAGTGTAATCCCATTAGTCGGGCTGTGTGTGCATGCTTGCACACTTTAATGGTAAAGTACAGGGCGGAATTTTAATTGAAGACGCTGCCCGTGTTCAGTTCTGGTCGTGCCGGTGCCTCAGGGGGTGGGGGTTTGTGAGTACTGCAGAATTTGTTTTTGTTGGATTAATAACTAACTATTTATAGCCAACGAAATATACCCCCAGACAATCGTGTTACTGTTTTGAAAGACAGACACCATATGCCTCTGACGGGTAGCAGTAGTGATGAAGGGTCTCGTCTGTCTGGTTTAGCTCGACTTTTCTCGCCCCTGGTACAGATTGTTCAGTGAACCAGACCAGTGTGCAAGTTTGTATCATCCCCTTTACAGTGCCGAATAAAGATTTTTGAGGTATTCCAAAATGATGTGGCCTGTGGTCTGTGCGGTTTTGTTTTAATGCAGGTCACGAAAGCAAATAAATAAACGGAATAAACTCCAAAGCCCTTCTGTACATTTTCTGCCCAGTCTCGTCTTCGAGCGCGGTGGGGGATGATGAATATATATCGGCGCGGTGCGGTTTTCAGGGGGGGGGGGGGGTGATTTGGGGACGGGACGTTCGCCAGCGAAGGCTGTTGGCGGTGGTTCGTCTCCGGCCCCAGCCCTCCTTGCTCCGGCACCCCCTCCTGTTGTCCTCCACCGCGTCTGCTTCCAGCTACATCGGAAACATTGACGCAGTCGCAGCCCTCGGCGCTCCTGGCAACAAACGCCGGCGTTCCAGAAGGTGCAGCCTTTCCTCGGGATCCTCCCAGGATTTTAGGATTCTGACCCGTGCTGTTTATAGATCTGCCAGCAGGCCACCGGGAGTAGATGTGTTTAACGGTCAGCGGTGGTACCCGGGTAGGAGACGGGCGCACATCCAGACTCATTTTTTCTTTTTTTTTCTCCCTACAAACATTTACACCATTAAAGACCACATACCTCTTCAGATGCCTCCAGATACCATAGGCCTCTAGTTAGAATTGGTTTTTGGTCTGTTCAAAAAACGACATATTTTAAGCTTTCACAGTGGGTATTGGAGTGATTCACTCTCCTGTGTTTAGCGTTTCTGTGTTTGTTTCAATCGTCTTGTTGCACTGTACGTAATGATTAATGATTGAGTATGTGTATAATGATGCGGTCCAGTTTTGCAGATCAGCAGTGTGGCATTCTGGGGTTGTAAAATGGCGTAGCTGAGAGACGAGGGCCCGTTATCTGGTCCTTAGCACCCAGTGAGATGTGCACAACCAAGGACTGAAGTGGGCTTGGGTAGGAGGTATGCAGGCGTATCAGAGAAGCCCAATCTGGTACCTATTCCGTGCCTTTGTTCTCTTCCAGCTTATATGCACCCCTGGGGTAGTGCAGGGCAGTAGTAGGCTGATTGATGAGTAGTGAACCGGGGCAAAACAAAGACAAGGACTGGATCGGGCATCCCTGGCATGTGGATTTGGCCTGCGGGAGTGCTCTTTAATGAAAACACTGCTGCATTAGGTTATGGGCGCAAAGCAACAAGCTTTTGAAAAGACCTGGAGAAAGAACGTGGCCTACACTTCTGAACGCTCACAGCCGTTGCATCAGAGACTCGAGAGAGCAGAACACATTTCAAGCTCGGACTCTCAACAAAAGCAGAAATCTAGAGGGCTTATCTTCTCTGCTCTCTCCTAGAGCGAGTCAAGACTGGGAATTCATCCATAACCTCAACATCTAATTAAGCAGAGGAAGACCGACCCAAACGAGCTGGATGGGTACGCGTGAGGAGGCTGGTGAATTACTCTACCTTTTTAAAAATCTTAATATTGGCGTGTTGTGATTTTGCTCACCACGCGTTGGCCTTCAGTGCCCTTTTCTGCTCGATTACCCTGATTTGAGAGCAGCAAGGTTCATGGAGTAATCACCAAAAGGAGATGGAAACCTATGGTCACCATTCTCACACAGAGGCAAATGCAGTGCACAGGGAAAGAGGGGGTGTGATTGTCGGAGTAGGTTATTACCCTATCATTCTGTGCGTGTGCGTGCGTGTGCGCAGAGTATCGGGGATGATAATTACACCATGCTCTCAGGTACAGCGCCACCTCGTCATTAGGTGGCTGTCAGAGCCGCAGCCGGGAAGCCGCGTTCATTAATTTAGCGCACTTATGCGCCGAATAATCATAATAACAGCCTATGAAACGATGAGGCTGACAGCCGTGTTTTGCATAAATATGAGATTGTTTAAGGCTCACTGGCAAAACAGAGCTGATTGAATAATGAGCTGAAAGCCGTAGCTCATTCGCCGGGGCCACTCGATAACTTGGTGAAGAGTGATTTTCCATCCGACTGCTGTTATGTGTCTGTGTGTGTGTGTGTGTGTGTGTGTGTGTGTGTGGCTATATGTATTTTAAACTTTTTAGATTTTCCCTCGTTCATTTTCTACTTTTCATTTTTTTAAATGACGTTTTTGTCAGCCAGAAATCTCGCTGGCATTTAATAAATTCTGGTCAGGTTGTGTCAAATAGCTCCATCATAAAAATGTCTGCCGTCTTAACAGAGAAAGTTACAGCATGAAGCATCTTCAAAGATTTTATTGGAAATGTATAAGGCCGGACTTGTTTGAGAAGATCAGCGCTGCTTTCCCACTCAACTTTTGATCCATTCTTTCATCGCGTGGCAACTCTTGTAAACTGTTTGGCTTCTCTAGTTCCTCTTTTACGCTGGTCTGTAGATTTTGGTCAAACTCTAAATTCTGATCATTATGTTACTTGGAAGTGTGAAAAAAGGCCGTGAAGGAAAATTACAGGATGTAATATAACGGTGGGAACGAGATTCGGGGTTGTAGCGTGAGGTTACTGGCAATTTGCTCAGTAGACGAGAGATCAAACGGAAGAAAAAGAGAAGAAAAGCTTTATTTTGCCTTCAGAAAAAGAAGAGTTACTAATGCTCCTGCCCGACTGAAAAGGTTATCTCTGAAGCGAGGCATTTAGGTGCGCTCACCAACATCTCCACGCACTTAACAACAGACGGAGCACGAGAAGAAAGGAAAAGGTGAATCGAGATGATTGCTGGAAACGCCGAGCACCACTGCAGGCACGCGATATCCTGGGGAACCCTTCTGGCCTCACCTCTCTTAACCACCCCACCCCACCCCACCCCACCCCCCCGTGTCTGCAGGGTACGTCCGTGTGCTGGTGTGCGCACGCTTGTACACACACACAAGATATCAACCGAGTTGCTTGAGAGAGTGTGTAGAAAGGCACGTGAGAAAAAGACGGAGGAGAGAGGGCGCGATGGCTGAGAAAGACGTGGAGAGATATGAGAGAAATTGTTCATGGCACGAGGAGGAGGCAATCGATGGGAAAGGGGGGGGGGGGCAGAGTCTGGGAGCACGCGTGTGATGAAAGCACATGCGCTGTGTAAATTCACTCTGTGTGCTCACAAGAGCATTTTATGCAAGTGATGCCAAAAATAGACAAGAGTGAACTGAAAAGGACTGTCCATCTCTTCCTCTCTCTATATGCACTCACACTTATATAGAATTCAAGGATCTGGAACATCTCAGTATTTTAAATAACACTGCTAGTTTCCTCTCATGTCAAAGGACATATACATGTACATATTCACAAATGAAACTTGAGGAAACTTCTTGACCACAAACTTCTACCCATCTACCTCTGCCAAAAGCAGACCGTGAGTGAGGTTCCCTGCGTCACCTTTCATCATACGTCATCTCGCCCTATTCCTCATCTTGCGTCACCTTTACCTACTCAAAATGACCTTCCTAAGTCGTACTTATGTTTACCCAGGAAGTTAACGAGTGTTTAGAACATGGAAACCTTTGGTGATCAAATACCACAAGCAGCTCTCAGGATACAAGTGGCCTTGTTTTTTCACGCCGTCTTCCTCACTTCTGAAAAAATGGGGTTTTTTTTTTTAAAATGCACAAACAACTGGCTGTTTTTCACAGTGCTATCCAAAAGTCTAGAGTTTTAATGTAACCTAGCAACATCACAAATGAAGTGACCATGCCATCCTGAGTTGTTTGTGGATAATTAGATATTTCCAGACTGTTATGCTTGGGATTTGCTGAGAACTTTTTTCAACCACTTTCTGCTTTAAAAAATAAACTTTAATTATTGCAACTAAGAACAGATTTCCTCCAGTTACTGGGAGCAAAGGTAAGCCTAACAGTTTCGATAAATTTATTCCTAATAAAAGGTGCTGTCATCAGGAAGCATCATAAAGTTGTAAAAAACAAAAAAAAAAACCTTAAGCGTTAATTAAAATTCACAGGCCTTATCTTTGCTTTACTGTCTTGAACACCTTATGACGGACTTAACCATCTCATCACCAAGTCCCTTTGTGTCTGTGACACAGGAGCACCTTAAACAGTGATGAGCCTCAGCATTAAACTTTAACTGTAACAATTCGCTTTGTTTTCTCTTGACTAGATTAAGACTTTTTAATTGGCTACTTGTTTTTGCTTAGATTCATTTTGCAAAAATGCATTGTTTTCAAAGTAATACTTTGAATAGTTTTAACTAATAACACATCTCGGGTTGCCAGAATAAATGTATTCCTGAATAATGCTTAAGATGATATGACAAGAATGCATACACATTAAGGACTAGACCATGGCCAAGTTCAAAGTGGTCAGAAGGCTCATTTAAATCACTGCACCAGCCCAGGGGATCTATGCTGACATTTTACCTTGGTGATTATAATCATGTGACCAGCGAGTGCTGATTAAACAGTTCTCTTACTTGGAGAAGTTTTTACAGGCCCAATTTCTAGCTCCTTTATTTTATTCCATAGCCCATCATGCCCTGTTGTGTGCCAGTAATCATAAATCATAAACCATAACCACTTCTTTTGGTCTGGAATAAAATTGATTTAATTACTTCCCGCCTCCTCAGGACCACACACACTTATCAGAGGGTCAGAGGAAGCATGGTGATCTCAGGGTTTGAGATGGTAACAAGATGCCATGTGTTGTGATGACACCTGCTCTGCTGCCATGGCAACCTGGCACACATAGGCACGAGGCTCTGACTGGTCAGTCTAATTGCAGCATTGGGAATCACTTTACAGCCCTCAAACAGGCACTCACAGCTCACAGAGAAAAAAATAATAAATAAAATAACAAATGGTAGTGTAGCCATGGCAACTGATCAGAGATTCAACAGTAGCTGTGAGTACCTGAGGAGCTGTGAGTGCAGGGCTGAGAACACACACACACACACACGCACCTTGAACAGGTCACAAGCGTACGCACAACACAGGCAGTTTCAGGTCACTGGTGAGAAAGAGGGTTCTGAAACTATAGTGAATTAACTCACAAACATGATTTATAGTGAAGCCCCATTCAATATGTTCATAGAAAAACTGTTTTTAGGAAATGCGTCGTTCTCAAGCCAGCGTCCACAGTCATGCGACTGCACCACTGCTTTGGACTGTTTCCACAGGATTCTCATAGTGTTCAGAACCTTTTAAATGACCATATCGGTCATTAAAAAGGACAACACGCATGTGAGATGAGGAGAGAGGAGATGTTTCTGCTACACAGACAGAATGCCCTCTCTCACCTACTACATGCAAGTATCTGGGATGTGTATGTCTGTGAAAGTGTGACTGAGCTGGAACTTCCGCAGGTGAAAGGAGTCATTCAGCTTACAAACATGAATTCACATTTTTCTATTTGATATTCAGTATTTGCATTACACAGAATATTTGTTTATTTTGTTTATATTTGAGTTTTTTCTTTAATCATTGGAATCATGGAAATCATTGGACATACCCATCCAGTTTATACCATACAAATTTGTCTCTGGCCCTGAGAATGTCATTCCTGCCAAAGATAACAGAACAATAATGAAGTGTTATATGTTTTATCATTGTATCTATTGTCTAATGAAACATTGGATCTTTTTTATCTTTGGATCTTTTTTCAGTGTGTATTTTCAGTCAGCATATGGCAAGCTGATCCTGAGAACAGCATTATCCCATACATAGCTGGAGCATCTGATGAGAGAAATGAGAAATTCATACCCCTGACAATATAAACACGAACGCAGCCATATAGTCCGGTGCAGTGGACAAAAAAAAAAAAACTTCAATAAAAATTGTGGAATTGAATCCAGGGTCCGTGCACTGTTTCATTTTAGATACTATCACATCTCGCATATCTGGTCCACGTTTAGTTTACTAAAAGCACTCGGAGCACTGTGGACAGGAACGGCAATGCAGAGCACATTCCTCTCGCAACAAATACATTCCTACGAGAATTCATCTGTGGAGGATTTCAAAGCTCAGTAACTGGTGAAAACGGCAATCTATGATTACTTTGGCTTTCAGGGGTAATTGACAGACATGTAATTGCTTTTCCTTGTAGTCAGAGCTGTACACAATAATAGCAGCTAACTGTCAATTAATATAGAGACTGTGTAAGCATTGATCGAGATGAAGTGTAGGAGTACTTAACCATTTTTTCTAGCTGTTGGGGGGGGTTGTTAATTAATAAAAAATAGTTTTAATATATATTAAATGTAACAAATGACTGGGACAGTGAAACATTAAAAAACTAAATATGGAACATAAATATGGAATTTTGTCCATTGCTTTGCAGTTGTTATGTGTGGGATTTTAAAGTCCTGTAATAATCGTGGCATTCGCGTTCGGTGACCTCAAGCACTAACCAGTGCTAAATAATAAATAAATGAGCGAACAGAATGAAAAGCTTGTATGTTTGTTTTGTACCACGCGCACTGCATTACTCGGCCTCAGTCTGACCTTTGATTTGCTGAGATTTCGACTAATCACTGAGGTTGTTACTAACACAGGGCTGTAGGGATGCTTTGCCAATCATTTTTCACATCCATTTCCATGTCTGATATGGAGGATTTTTCAGTGCACCTGAAGCACATTGATTACTGACCATAAACCGAGAGACTTGGCAAAGTTCAATAAGTCCCTTAGCTCCCGGGTCAAGCCTGTTCTTGTTTTCCTTGGCACTGTGTTTCGTGAAGTATCAGTAAACGTGTCTGGATATGAAGCAGTCAGACCAAGCCAGGCTAAGGCAGGCTGTGTGCTGTAGGACTCGCTGTACCAAGAACATTTTTAGCATTATTTTACACCTCTGATCAGCTGTTTTGTAAATATCAAACACAAATAATTCTATAATCTAAATTCTGTGTGGTGGTTTATATATCTATATTTCCATATAATAAATCCTGTACACAGTAAGCATAAAAGGAAAATGCAATTTTGGTTTTGATTAAGAGGGGAGTGTTTTTGCACCACACCTCTGTTGTTTTTCTGGCTGCATGACTTTGGTTTTTGAGAAGCTCGTGATCAGCACAGGGGCACTTGTGTTTGCAGGCTCTGGGTTGTCAGTTGCCTGCCTGCATCCTGCATCTCACAAAGACCTAAACTGCCTGGAATCACCAACCAGAATCTCCAGGAAATAACCCCGCCTGCCGGGGTGGCTTCTCGTCCTGCTGCTCAGAGTGTAATAAAACGTCCCGCCTTTCAGGATGCCTCAGAGACCTCCAGTGCAGCGTGGGGGAGATCGTTTTACACCCATCTGGCTTTCCTGGTTTTCATCAAGAGGAGACGAGATAAGAGATATCAGCTAAGAGACGATTCGGGGCGAGTCACCCGGTGCTCGAGCAGCTCGAGATGTTTGCGCGGTGGCGAGAACATCCACGGCCCATCCAATACACGCTGTTTTTGGCAGAGAGTGAGGCAAAGACCCAGCCGGCAGTGACCAATCAGCACGAGGATCCTGGTCGCCTCGGTTACCCCCATCTTGCCTGCCTGGTTCCAGCGATATGACACCAGCTTAAAAATGCACAAGCTTTCATTTCTGTCTCAAATGATCCAGGTGGAAGATGCTGGAAATATTTGTTGATGTAGCAAAAATGAAGCTTTTGTGCAACTGATTTGATTTTATTAAATTGCTTAAAAAAAAAGAAACGGATGAAAAAGGAGAGTCACCAGCCTGCCAGGCTGCTCCGCAGAACCTGATTTGCAGATGCCAGGAGTGCAGGCCAATTGTGTAGTTCAGGTCAGAGATTAGCATTCAGGTTGATTTTTTAATCTGCACTTTGAAATGTCAAAGCAACAGGTCTCTCACTCGGCTCCAGTTAGCCTTCAAAGCTAAAGGCATGCAAAGTGCAGCTTTTATGAGATGACTGCAGGGAATGCTTTATGAAGCTTTATGAGCTCTTACTGCAGGAAACCCTTTATGAAGCTTTATGAGCTCTCACTGCAGGGAACTCTTTATGAATCTTTATGAGCTCTCACTGCAGGGAACCCTTTATGAATCTTTATGAGCTCTCACTGCAGGAAACCCTTTATGAAGCTTTATGAGCTCTCACTGCAGGGAATATTTTATGAAGCTTTACGAACTCTTACTGCAGGGAATCCTGATTTTCCCTCTTTTTTTGCAGGAAACCCCATGGCCGGGAGGTTGCCTGACCATGAAGCTGCATACATTTTTCGAGTGCACCTTGCACACCTATGGGGAACAAAGTCTTTGCAGATGTGTAGCCAGCTTTTTGCCTATGTGACCTGAGGCTGGTTACCGATCCTGCCGTGTTTAAACCCACCCCTCCCCCACTGGTTTGTGGAGACCACAGCTGGCTCACAGCTTCAAAGGCTTGTGACCACCATCCCAGCAGGATGTGCCCTGCCAAACAAACTCGTGGGGGGGGGGGGGGTCTGCACACTTCATCAAGGGGATCCTCCACGCTGCCTTTCACGCAAAAAATCCACTTTGTTCGTGTAAACCGAAACATGCCACTGACTCGTGTTATTGACATTGTGAAAAAGTCAGTTGGTACTGTAATTGTAATTATTCTTAAACAAACACAGATACATTTAGTGGTCCATCTCTCTCTGAAGTGGTGACACACATACAGAGATTCCGTATCCCGTTCATGGAGCAGAGAAGGAATAGCACACGAACGAGGAAGTCGCGCGAGTGATTGGCTGATGCTGCCATTGGACTTGCTGTAGTCTGTTTGATGCGGTTATGTGAGTGGGCAGGTGCATTTGTTAACAGAATATTGGACTGCAACAAAACACGGTCATGGAAAATCGATCACAAGAACAGATGTGTGCTAAAAAAGATATTACTATAAGTGATAGGGGTATAATTTCCATGTGAAAAGATGAGCAAAAAAACTAGTATATGGGGTCATCGGACTGGAATGTAAATGTAATCTTTACTTTTAAAAGAAAAGTACCAAAATTTGGTTTTAAATGCATTTAATTCCATCTGAAGTGTGGGTGATTTGTAATCTGGTTTGTAGTCTGCATTCTCTGATGTGTCTACTGTACTGATGAAATGACAGTGTATTATTTGTTTGCTCTGTACTATGGTACACAGGTTTGAGTAATGTTTGAGTAATTTGAATAACTGTCTGTCCAAGCACCTCTGCGTTTACTCCAGGGGGTTTGAATTTTTTCCACTAGTGTAATTTCCCATACATTTTGGGTTAATGGTATAAACTGCAACTTTGGCAGAAATTAATGCTAGCTGAAACTCAACATTCAAACAACTGTAGCTCCTCCCACTTCCTTCCCTTCAAAACGCTACACACAACATGACTGATAGAAAGCGACCATCTTCTGGATGGGTCAAAGTCTGATTACAGACCCCTGAAACAGCTGGAGCTTTTCCTCTGAGCGCAAATAATAATTGCTTCTGTAATATGCAGAGAATTTCAACAAATGTTACAAAAACACAGCAGGACTTGATAAGGGTTAGGGTTAGGGTTAAGATTTGGCCCCAATCCTTAACTGGCTCATATATTTTAGGCTTGAATGTCTCTTTTAAATTCCTCTCCTCCCCAGTAACACACAGCACCTTGCAGTGACCCTGTTTCGGGGTCCTCCTAGTATATGAGAAATCATCAGTGCTTCTCCCTTCGAAGCTGAAAGCTTTTCGCAAACAAATGACCAGGTAAATGGCTTTTATGCTGACGTTGTCACGATTTTTCCACTGAGGACTAAAAGAAGCATCACAAATGAAACCAATCAGATTCTACTCAGGAATAACGCCTCCACTGATGAAGTAAAAGCCTCCTCCTTCCAGCTGTTGAACGGCGTCAAACGCCTCAAGCACCTGCTCGGTCCGGCGTCCTTCGAGAGTGTTTTTGTTGTTTGTTTGTTTGTTTGTTTGTTTGTTGGCTTGCATGTTTGCATTTATTGATGCTGTGTAAGACATTATTTACCACCAGATTAGAAGCGCTTGTGTTATAGGTATTCCATCAATATGCTAACAGGCTCACTAATATAAAAGCTCTCTCCCAATTTCTCACTACATTTCACACAGCACCCCAAATTTGCCTCTCAGGCAAATAAATAAATACATAAATAAATAAACAAAACCCCATCACATAATTGTGATGTCAGAAATTAAAGCATTCTGAATGCTGAATTTTAGCTACTCGTTTAAGATGAACTATTTGAATTCGCTGCGGGAGAACTTTGAGCAGGCATCCAGAAACGCTGGGCAGATTCAATCAGCCAACCCTCAGAGTAACCCATGCTCAGTGCTTCATACCGCCACTGTGTTTACGCAGCAGCCTGTTTACTGTTGTTTTTGGTATTTTGTTTAATGGATAAGAAATGATTTCCATTTTTGTGCAGTGGCACAATACTAACATATAAGGCCACGTTTGTATAGTATTACCACATTATCTATTATGATTTCATCTCTACAGATCAGGCTTGACAACAGAAAAACATCCAATAAAAGAGGGTTTTTCTATTTTGCTGTTTGCATTTAGCCTTTGTCTAGACTGTTAGAAATAAAATATATAAACTGTTGTTTTGATAAAAGTCTAATAAAAAACAAAATGATAACTATTTTTTCAGGGGCAGATCGGTTTTTTGTTTGCCAACTGGCCAAAAGTGAAGCGAAAAGATTCCATTCAAACAGGTGAATCAGAAGAATCCAGAGCAGGTAGTACACAGGTCATACATAAAGAAAGTACATCAAAATAATAAATAAACATGAAAATACATACAGATGATTCAGATTCGCTTCTCAAAGCATCACATCACGTTGATCAAGTCCTGACTAGGAGAATCGTAAGAACTGACTCTGATGTCATCACCTATGCACACCAAGAGCTGAAGCGTCTCTTAAACTCTTAAAGAGATCCATAACGAATTAAAAAAGTGATTCATTCTCTGATCATGTTCAGTTCGGCGGATGTGGAGAGGTGTGTTTTGTAAATCACCTTGGTGCCCTTCTAAACGTGCACTGCTCTGCCGTTCTGGCGTTTCCTCTTACTGTTACAGTTCGTGAGCGTGTCCCGAGTTGACCTTCTTGTGCGGTTCCTGCGTCTTCTAAGGAAGACGTCTTTAGAGGATCTGTTTGAGAGTGTATTAAAGACGTGACGTGGAAATGGCAGTGCTGAAGCCGCGTGACATTTCTGTCTTAGTGTGAATAAAAAGATTTGTTCAGCAGCAACATGAAGAGATCATCAGGAAGGAGGAATGTGACAAATCTGAGAGGTTTTATATATGCACCTACTTTGGCTATGCAGCCTGGAATACATTGCTCTCTCTCTCTCTCTCTCTCTCTCTGTCTCTCTCTCTCTGTCTCTCACACACACACACACATGCACAGGGAGGAAGAAACTATTTTGATTGCTCCCCCACTAGAGTAATCTGTTATGTGGAAGGACACACACACACTCAAAGGCAAGTCTCTCATTACCCTTGAGCTGGAATAGTTCTTGTCCATTAGTACTTGTCTTGTACATTGCTTAGCATGTGTTAAAATGCCAATGTGTTGAACATTTTTGTTACTTTAGATGCCAAAGAGCATCTAAGGTAAAACTTGAAATGATCTCTAAAAAGAGCCATGATCCCAAAGCATGAATTCATTTTTGCTCTTTTTAGAAGAGAGAAGCTCATGTTCTGATCCGAACAGTTTGTCTTGCGAATAAAGGGTCAGAAAAGTGAAGTCCATCGTCCTCAAACAGAATCCAGTCGTAAATCAGAATCTGAGCAGCAAAATGACCAGTTTAAGTATACAGGTACCTAAAAGGTTCTGGGCTCATGGCTGGACTCTGTGTGTGATCATGACAATCAGCTTGTATTTGCATTAAAGTTGCAGGGGAGTTGGAAGATTACACTGGACTTCACAGACTCCATGCCGTATGTCCTGGGTTCAGTTCCTGCCTGCCGGGATGATGTGTTCATGTGCTGACTGATGTCTACTCGCTGTTCTCAGATCAGGCATGGAGCTGGGGTAACTATCCAGTGGAGAAAGTCCTCACTCTCTCCTCAATCAGATAAGAGGCTTAACTGGAGCAAGCCACAGGTGAGTAGCCCACCTACTAGTGTTTACACACACACCATGCAACCCCCCCTCCATCCCCATAAGGTTTACTTTGACAAATCTGGTTCAGAAAAACCTTCTGTCTACAGGTAAAAAGACTGTTCTGTTTGTATATTTCCTGCCTCGCAAGTTCAGCTTTCTCCAGCTTTCCCCTACTGAGGGGAGAGCAAGAGGAAACAGAAAAACTGGTAGAACATCTGTGAGATCTGCACTATCTCAGAGTATCTCTGTGGATTTGCTGGCCTGTTTCAGTCAAATTTGGTGGGCGTGGCTGTGTAACTTTCCACTAATTTTCTCTCCAGCAAGTCCACAGAAAGTCATTTTCCTCACATTGAGTCCATGTGTGTGTGTGTGTGTGTGTGTGTGTGTGTGTGTGTATGTGTGTGTGTGTGCGCTCTCTTTTACTTTCCGACGACAGACATACATTAACCTTTTCAAAAGTACAGGCCTGTTTTGCTGGATCTCATTTTTTATATCCACCAGATTTCCTTTTGGCAGTCTGGCTTTAGATGAAAGTCCAATAATACACTTCAGTGGAAAAACCATCATATAAAGATTGCAATCTTTGGTAGGTGTGTGAACTTGAGTGCGCTTGTGTGTATAGATGTCACAGACATCGAAAAGATAAGAGTATCGCGGTTGACCTCGGAAAAGCAACCTGAAATCCATTCTATTGGTGATGTGAGGGACTCTAATTTCAGTGGGGTCAGGTCTAAGCACTAGTCTGGACTACAGGGGTGGAGCCACACACTGATTTAGGTTGTAGCCATGGCGACACACTATTTGACCCATCCATCATGGCCGTAGAAGCTAACATGACATGGTCGAAGCCCTGAATAGCCACACAGTCAGTCCACACACATGCCTGCGATTATCCATCGATTAGTCCTGTATTTATTACCCATCAAAGTGTGTAATTAAACAGCGCCAAAGACCAAGGCTTTTTTTTGTTTTCTCTTGCTGAGTGTCTCAGTCTCAGTCTCTCTTTTTCTCCACCTCACTCTTGCACTCTTCAGTTTCTCTCTCTCCCTCCATCCGTCCATCTCCAAAAGCAATGCCTCAAAAATTTATTTGCACTGTCTTTACATTTTGGTTTGTACAGTACTAAGACAAACCTCTGCCTTCTCTCCTCAGAGGTAATCACACTCTGTCATCCCTTATATAACTAGATGAGTCAAATTTTATGATGTATCGATAGCCCCACATATGAATTTTACCTGATTGTTAATCTTAATCCCTCTTAATCCAGTTAATCTGAATCAGTTGCTGCAGAAGGCCTGATGAGTCATAAAACTGACGTGAGTGGAAAAATAAATAAACAGTCTCCTTGCGTTCCTCATGCACACTCACATCAGCCCCGCCTTGTTCCATCCCCCTTATTCAAAAGCATATAGACACTGCAAAAATGACAGAGTGCAGTTAGTACTGACCTTTAGATCAGCGCTTTTCCAGGACATAAAAGTTCGATAATGTTGGAGAGGCCAATCACGCAGCCAGTTTCTGGAATCGTCTGTGTAAAGAAGTCGAACACCCCCACCCCCCCTCCCCTTCTGTTCCTTCTGTTCTTTCATCTTGCGGTGTTTACACAGGTCTGGGTTTACACCTCCTGTGGTATGGTCACGGCTGTAGAACAGAGGCACACAGGAGCAGCCTGTCTGACAGTTTGTCGTTACAGAGGAGATGAATCAAGCTGTACACACAACAGCTGTTTATTCCGGTTCCTGGCAATGGCATGTTAATTACAGCTGTGAAGGGAGTGATTTTACAGGGGCTGGGGGGTG
>JAOXYF010000005.1:3555357-3566496 GCA_028565775.1 Sternarchorhynchus goeldii
CCCTCTCTCTCGCCCTCCCTCCCTCTCTCTCTCTCCCTTTCTTTTTCTCTCTCTCTCCCTCCCTCTTTCCCACCCTCTGTCTCTTTCTCTCCCTCTTTCTGTTTTGCTGTCTGTCTGCTATCACTCACAACTAGCTTCCTGCATTTAAATAATACAGCACAGCAGAGTCCACATGGTGACTATAGATGTATCTGTTTGTGTATGTGTGTGTGTGCAAGTGCATGCGTGTATGTGTGCATACAAGTGTTCATATGTGTGTGTGTGTGTGTTTGAGTGTATGATCGTGCTGATGGAGCATTTTCCTTAGGTTAAAAGGCTCTAAAAAGATTAGCATACATTTAATGCACACTCCTGTCCTCACTCACCCTCTGTGTATACATGTGTGTGTGTGTGTGTGTGTGTGTGTGTGTGTGTGTGTGTGTGTGTGTGTGTGTAGGCAGCTACATTCTCATGCACCTGGTGCTTGTGTAGGATGGCGCATCACATTAACTATGCTAAAGTCTCTGCTGCTGTGTTCATAACTCCAGTCCATCAGTAATCAATAGAAAGATGAAGTGAACCGCTGTCTGGCTTCATGCTGTTCTCCTTCCTGCTGTCCTTATGGTGCTCTGTCAGTCCTCTTCTAAAACCAATAGAGTGCGAGGAAGACATATTTTGTCAGGTTGCCATGGAGACGGTCTTGTTTCTTTGGAAGAAACTGAATCTGCCATGTAGTAGTGTGTGGGTGTGTGTGTGTGTGTGTTTGTATGACAGAGAGTCTAGGACAGTAAAGTTCATGTATGGAATGAGAAGGAGTGAGATATTTATGCACAGTGTCAGTTATCTATCTCAGTCTAACACGCTGCAGGCTAAACATGATTAATCACACGCAACTGCAGCTTGATCATGTTTCACAGGTTTACATCATGACATCAGGTGAGCTGAAAATCTTTAGAGAATAGAAATGAAATTTCAGTGTTCCTTACTTTGGGCTCAAATATGGCACTTTCAACTTTCACATATTTTATTCCCATTCTAATCCCACATCGATGAAAAAATAAATTTTGGTTGAACAAGAGAACAAACCCTATAGTTAATCCATGTTGTCTCAAAGAATGGCTCAGACTGGATCCTTAACGCATGCACTGTTTTTCAAAGCCCAAGCTGCTCTTTGGTGAAGATTTTATTTTTGAGGACCAAACTTGCACAAATATGCGTGAGATTTAAGGCCGTCGCACACCAAGACAAAGAACTAATGCCAACCCAAGACTGACAACCCCATCAGTGTTACCTACCGTCTTCTGTGAAAACTATCACTTGAGCACACCGCTAAGATGTGTGACTGATGGCAGACGTGCATGTGCGCTCGACACCTGCGTCGTAGGAAACAATTCTCCTTGGCCGCGTTTGCCGTCTACATGTCGTTTTGAACCACCTGTTCCTCCTGCTCACGTCTGCCCTGACACAAACGCCACGGGCGACAGTCAGCTGCACGGTCTCGTCGATGGCCGACAATCATTTTTAAAACCTGTGCGTAAATGTTTTTATTTCTAAATAATAATGTAGCATTTTGTGCTAATTTTAAAACATGTTACTGACATCTCCGACCACCGTATTGATTATCTGATCCCTGTCCGTGAATCTAAAGGTGAAAATAAAACCACCGATCCCTTAATTCAATTTAATTGAACGAGAGGGCCGTTGCCTTGTGGTCTTCTAAATCACCGCGCGAAATTTTCTGACAGGACTACGAGTGTCCCGTTAATCGTTTCAACCCACTGAAGAGCTTTATGTCTTTTGACACCGAACCCCATATTGACCTGCTCCTCTGATGTGAGCCCTTACAGCTGACATGACAGCCTATGGAATAGATTAGCTGGAAGACTGCGCTAATGACCAGACAGTTCTAAGTGCTCTATTGTGTGATTGTTCACTCAAATGGGTTTGAATTAAGAGGTATTACATGAGCACCACTAATTTTTTTTCTCAAAAAATCTGTTTTCAAAAAGCATTTTTGACAGTTGTTTTTTCATGGCCCTTGTGCCCTTTCTAATAAGCATTTTATTTACAAATATATTTATTTATTTACATATATTTATTCCGATGTCGAATGACACCAGCTGCTGAAGGTGAGTGAATCTACTCACAGGACACCTGAACACGTGCTGTGTGTAATAGGCCTACAGGAACACCAGCCACGGCAAGAGAACACTGTCGTACCAAATTTCAAGAGCACAAAGGAGTCTCGTTTCTGGAATGCACAGCTGTCATCTGTGTTTGCGATGTGTGTGATAGTTACTAATGATTGTGGCTGTAGCCTGGACCAGATAACCAACCAGATCCAGGCTTCCCACAAGCATTATAAAACCGTAGTTCAACCGTGTCATAGGGTGGTAGAGCGAGTATTACATAGAACACTCACTCTCTCGTTTAAGGCGACCATAACATTTTGTTTCTGGCAAACAAGGCCTGGTTTGAATCTTTTCCAGGTCTTTAATTTTGACTCCTCTCCACTGCACAAGCTGGATGACAATGTCACACAGGCCACAATATCACTTTCATACAGTCGTGGCCAGAATGAAAGCAGTAATCAGGTTATCTTGAACAGAAGAAAACAAGAAGTTTTGACCGAAACTGTGGAAACACCATCACCACTGTGGAAACACCATCACCACTGTGGAAACACCATCACCACTGTGGAAACACTTCTCCAATGTGGAAACACCATCACCACTGTGGAAACACCATCACCACTGTGGAAACACTTCTCCAATGTGTCTCCAGAAATGTGTTGCCTTTTTCATCTGTTTGCTTGAATGTTTAATTGAAACGAAACCCTTTGTAGCTCGGACATAAGAATCAGCCTGCATGTCAACCGACATGCATTATTTTGTCCAGACCTTTCTTTTGTAAAATACCTTTTGTTTCCTTAGTTATGGCTCTCAGGATAATAGAGCACATGGAGAACCAGGCAAGGAGCCTGGAATCCTCCGCTGTCCCTGTCATTTTCCCAGACTTCATAAAGTGTATGCTGTTAGTAACACCAGGCAATGGAGTGCTCTCCGTTTTTTCTGATGTCAAAGGTACTTTTGCAGTGTATTTAGCCTGACCTGCCCTTTCCACACAAGGGAAAGGCAAATGATACTTTTCTGTGCTTCTAGCTATGGATAGCCAAGGCACTACAGGGATTTGAACCTGGCCATTTGAACCCGGTCACAAACTCCTTAGGCAGTCATACTGTCAGAGAGGTCAGGGAAAGAGGAAATTTGGTTCCATTGAATTGCTCCTTTAGGGTCATTGATGAATGCCCTCTGACGGTATTCATTCCTGTGCAGTACGAAACCATCTATATATTGTGAGCCCATCTCAGATGGTGATGAATTATTACAGTTATCAAGTTTGAGATCTACAGGTTAAAATATATCATTATTCAGGTAGTTAGTGTAATTCGTTCAAATATATTGTGCAGTTTAATTATATATCCTATATACACTGAAGTGCCAGATAAACTAGTACTCCAGTATAATACATGGTACTCCAGTCTAATACATGGAAGTGTAGTACTGCAGACATGCGACAGTGTACTGTGGAGACAGGACTCCACGAGTTTGCAGAAATATACTTCCTGCAAAACGGTCTCCAACTTGTATTCCAAGGTGTAGGATTTCTGTGTTGCACAACATATTGCATAGCATCCGAGATGTGTCCGAAATGTTTGTACGATTGTTATCGTGGTGCCCGATGTCGGCCAGAGGAGGATGCCGCCCCTCTCTTTGAGTCTTGGTTCCTCTCAATGTTTCTTCCTCTTGCTCTAAGGGAGTATTTCTTTGCCATTGTAAAACTGGCTTGCACACTGGAACATCTGTAAAGCTGCTTTGAGACAACGGCTGTTGTAAAAGGTGCTATATAAATGAATACATTTGATGTGTATTGGTTTGGATTTGATAACGTTGAGATCTGGTGACAGATGGGAATGGCAGAACCCCTGACCCATATGAGTGTTCCACTCGAACCATAGTTTGACGTCTCTAGATATGCATGTCTCGAAGAGGTCAAACCCATCAATATGACCGCAGCACATGAACAGGTATGACTCATCAGAAAGGAGGCACACATGGTGTTCGTCTGTCAGGGATGTTTGGAGATGTAGTAGGGCTCCCATGGAATTACTAAACAAACCCACACCTTTATGGAGCCTCCACCAGCCGCTGCAGTGCCCTGTTGATGGGGGTTTTCACCACATGTGGATCGAAGCTCGTCAGGATACTTGTTTCCAGTCTCCAAGCGTTGCCAAACCCAGGTGAGATGCATGGTTCTGTCGTGCATTCATCAGCAGTAGTTGCTTAAATGGTGAAACAGAGCTCTAGAAATGTCCATAATCGCCTGCCGGTTTATATACACACAGGCGGTTGCAACCAATGATGTGTATAAGTGGTGTTGCTATGTATGTTGTATAGGCGTGTCTGAATCCTTTATGGCACTTCAGTGTATTTTCCTGCAACTTCAACAATTAAGAATTGACACTGCTGCATTAGCAAAAAAGAAAACAAAACAAAACAAAACAAAGGAAAATAACACAAAAGAAATCAAAACAAAAACCAGTATACTGAAGTTCTACTACTGTAACCCTAGTGTCAGCATAGATGACAAAGCCATAGAGATACTACACAATACTAAAGGTGATGTCATAATTATCTAGGAATAGATATGTTTGAATGACAAAAACACAGTGATAGTACACATTACTAAAAATGATGTCATAATTAACTAGGGACTGATATGAATGGATGAAGAAGCTACAGAGATACAATACGTTACTAAAGGTGAGGTCATAATTAACTAGGAATAGAGATGTATGGGTGACAAAACCAGAGATACTACACATTACTAAAGGTGATGTCATAATTAACTAGGAAGAGATATGAACGGCAATGGCATCGACATATTATTATTTAACATTCACATATTATTATTATCCTGCCATTTTGGTTACCATTTGCCTTAATTAGTCTGCATCCCTTGAGCATTTGTTTGTTAATGAATAACCAAGTTTTTCATTAATATTAGCATGGACTTTTGAACTTTCCTTTTGCAGTAACCTATAAGAAGCTTATTATATGCTAGAATTTTCTACTTTACAATTTTAATTAAAATTATATTGCATGTATTGGAAGAAATCGTTGGCAATGTCCTAATGCTGTATAACTTTTTTCTTATATTAGGACTTTTTTGAATAGACTGGCCATGTCTTTGTAAATGTTTTTTTTTTAAATACCATGTGAAATAATTCAAAGTTGCACTGGTTTCATTGACCTGCAGCAAAAACCGGTAAGCTAGATATCTGTGTTTGGAGCACTGGTTGAGCTAGAATACAATAGAGACATTCGGCTCTCTGTTCGGGATTGAACAGAGTGGGTCTGAATTGATTCTGCGCAACTCTAGCGGATCGAGATCATTGGAGGAGCCACCCGCCCTGTCAGTTCTGGGTCATGCAGTGCAATTATGTGACTGGCTGGAATGGAATGATGGGGATTTGCAATCCCGCCTCCGCCCAGAGGGCGGGGTGGAGGCCAGGCACTTGGTATTGCATGGAGCTGTATCGTGGTATTCAAACAAATGTCAAGCATGCGCTCTTTCTGAGTGTGGAGTGTGATTCAGCGAGACTGATCCTCCATCTGGCCGACTGCCTACAGTATTCTTGAAGGTCCTATTTTAGATTAATCTCTTTATCTTTTTCATCATAAATATTTTACTTCCTCTGTCCTCCCTGTCCACCACCACCCTCTGGGGAGAAAATCCAGGAAGTCTCTCTCCATTCTTTTTAACACAGATGGGCCAACCCTGATGTGAGAGCGTAGGACGTTCTGTGAGTGTAGCCTCAGCAACAAGGCCATGTTTGCGCCTTTACGGCTTAATGCTCTGCATCTCTGACCAGAGGGAGAGCTTGGCAAGGCCAGAAAGACAGTGTGTGTGTGTGTGTGTGTGTGTGCGCAGAATGGGTCTGCACCCTCTCTCCTGTGATGTTCTTCATGAACCTGGTGCAGGAATGTTGCCTAAATAGCCTGAGCTTGTGTGAACTAGAGGTGAAATGAAGGTCGTGACCTTTTCACTTTGACATACCATGCCGTTGAGTAGTCAGGTGACCTCTTTGTTTGTTTGTGCAGGTTTAAGAACACCAACCAACAACAGAGCTGCAACATCACAACTGAAATGCAGGCATATGTGTGTGTGTGTGTGTGTGTGTATGTATCAGTGGTCTGGTCATGTATAATTCAGGGTATTAGTCTTAGGTTACAGGGCTGCACACCACTGGTCCTGGCTCCAACGCTGTTCATTCCCGCATCACGACTCCTTGCTGCTTTCCCTGATAACTAACCTGGGAACCATTTTCCACTTCCGCTGCCACGGGCCACCACTTCACCCGTAGCGTTACGGCACAAAGTGGGAAGTGTCCCACCATCGAGGGGTGATAACTGAGACCGCGGGAATAAACTGAGGCAATTTGGACTGACTTCCATGCACTCTGTTCCATGCACTTAGGCGAATCCCCCAGCATCCCCAGCCTGTTAGCCCCTCTGTGGTCCTACCACTTAGGCTGTTAAGGTACTGTCCACCTCCATGTCACTGTGCGCCATTGTGAAAGTTCACTGCCAGGGAGGACCTCACGCAGGATTTCACTTGCTTCCTTAAAAGTTGCTTTCGATAAAAGTGTGACAATTTGATAAAAGGACACGAAAATCCTGGGTCCACCAGAATTATTGCCACTCTTGGGAAAGACGAGCTCTTGGTTGGGTTACAAAAAAGGTTACGAAAACATGTCCATGTTGTCTTTATAAAAACAAATTAGTCAATTATAACACAAAATTCTTCAAATAAATTTGTATGTACGAAATATAACTCATGCTTTATCTTTTAATGTTACATTTGTTATTATTACATTTCTTGTATATTAACTTTGAGTATTTGTTAGTGTGGTCAGATCTGCTGTTTTCATGGATTCTGACATCAGCAGGATATACAAACAGGTATCTTCCTGCGTTGACGGCGGTGCTTGACCCAGATACTCCACCCATGCTGTAGCTCCACCCGCCTATTGGACCTGCCGCTTGACCAGGCTGCTGTGTGCCTGGACCTCCACCCTCCTGCTGCGGTGCAAAAGCTCCGGTGACCTGCATTTACTTCGCCTTCGAAGTCCTACTCTGGCATGCAGGCTGCTGCAGGCCAGCTAATTCTATCTCGCGCTGAGATGCCTGCACTGTTCTCATCCCAAACATCATGTATATGTTTGAACACAGTCAGTATTATTTTCATGGTCTTCTCTATAACTATGACCCAGGCGCTTAGACACTGTAACACTTTTACACTGTAATACATGTTTGAGATTAATATCAAAATCCAATATAGGATATAGGGCATCGTCTAAAAGAGGATCGATTGGCTTCTTTAAAGCTTTCTTCCTCTTGCCATCGCAAGATTAGTTTACTTGGCACCGTCACCTGTAACCCTTCCATTGTAATGCTGCTTTGTGGCACCAGGTGATGTAAATAGTGCCAGAGGATTGAACTGAATTTAT
The DNA here is from genome assembly GCA_028565775.1 of Sternarchorhynchus goeldii. Taxonomy (NCBI): domain Eukaryota; kingdom Metazoa; phylum Chordata; class Actinopteri; order Gymnotiformes; family Apteronotidae; genus Sternarchorhynchus; species Sternarchorhynchus goeldii. The sequence continues at coordinate 3,562,910 of JAOXYF010000005.1, forward strand.
TTTAGATGCCTCTGGAAGCTAAGATTTAGTCGTGACTGAATCGTGCAGCAGGATGATGATCCAAAACGTTCATCCGAATTCACGTAAAACAACAACAACAAAAAAAATGTTTACCGATGGCAAAAGTGGAGATTTCCCAGCAGCCTTCCTCATCCACTGACCCAATGCCAAGCAAAAGGCTGCGGAGAGATTTTGTGTTGAGGAACAGCGTCAAATCTCCTACATACATTCAGATTCCTTACATGTTCTCCGAGCCGATCCGCCGTTGCACTCTGTGACTCTTCTCAAAACGTGGACCTTCACAGCTAAATACACAGGGTGCCAATAGTTATGATGTATTTTTGGAAAAAAAATAAAGAGCAATCGCGGTGAGAGATTACTTAGAATTCTGTCAGATTTTCATATCAAATTGCAAGACAGCAAAAGCCTTTTTTGGAGCTTCTTTAGACAACTTCTCTTGCAGACACACTCTTGCCCTAGTTCTGCCTCACACTTACGGCACTTTCTTTCTTTGCGTCGATTGGTTAGTTTGTTTATTTGTGCTCTTCCCTTGTCATTAGTATTCTGGTTACTATGTCAGAGCTCTGTTAGTACTTCAGAGTGCCAACACAAGTACTTAACAATTAGATCCACATTTAGACACATAGCCACATTAGCAACTATGATATCGACCGATGAATAAAAAAGGAATTAATCAGAAGCTTCCTTAGGTAGCGGAACTGTTTATGAGGAAGCGAAATGACACTGTCGTCCAGTAAAAAGACAAACGGGAGCGAATGACTAAACTTCTCTGAATATTACAGGTGTCAAGGCAAGCGGACAAGATTTATATGAATAGTAAATGATAAAATAAAAAGTCAAGTTGCAATTAGCGTGATGCTAATTACATGATAAAAAGTGTATTTCAACCTGAGAGGCCTGTAGATTCCAAACAGAGTGGAACATGCGTTAGAAAGGAGAGTAGCCAAGATATCCAGGTTTACTTCTGCTTAACAGGCAGTACTTAAGGGGGAAAGCGTGTGGATGGGACTGAGGTGCAACAGAGCATGCCCAGAAGGGAGTGAATCGCTTTCTAAGAGAGTGGGAGCACATCAGATGGAAGAGGTTCAAGGGAGGGACAAAGAGAGAACGTAGAGAAGGAAACTGAGAGTGATGTGAATGGAGCAGGAGGGAAGGAGCACAGCTGTAGCGAGGATGAGAGAGATGAAGAAGAGGGAATGGAGAGAGAGAAGTCCACTGATAACGGTGCGAGTTAGAGCAGGCAGGAGGTGGCACGCTGTGTGCGCTATACCGTTGCGATGCTGACAGCGTGATTGGCTCTGGCCGACAGAACAAAGAGCGACTGGCTTTGGCAGGGAGAACAAAGATTCTAAGAATGTGAGTGTGTGTGTGTGTGTGTGCGCATATGCGAACCCCTTAGGTTACATGTGTGAAGAGTGATACAAATGGAATAGAAGAGATGTGTACTGAAGAAAGAGTAGGGAGGATCCAAACGAAGAGGTATGGGTGGAGAGGAGGAGGAGCCAAAGGAAGGGATGGTGTGAGAGGAGGAGCCAAATAAAGAGGGATGGGCTGAGAGGAGGAGCCAAATAAAGAGGGATGGGCTGAGAGGAGGAGTCAAATAAAGAGGGATGGGCTGAGAGGAGGAGTCAAATAAAGAGGGATGGGCTGAGAGGAGGAGTGGATATATCCAGCCTCTAACATAGTAATTTCCTTCAGTTAATGCTATGCCTTAGTTTCTCAATAACACATGAAAAGCCAAACGGGAGACTACAAGACAGCCATATCTGCATGAGGTGTCATGTGCCATTTGCATATAAGCAATTCTCCAATAGTGTTTACTAATGTCTTCTTTTATTGTCTTCTCTTCAGATTATACATCCAGTACATGGTGTGGATACATTTGTACATAATGGTATCGGCATAAACTAAAGCAGCCTCTTACAAAACTCCACCATGATGTACACCGTGTGCAGTGCCGGAGATGGTGAGATGGACTCTCTCACTTTAATCTGGCTTTCAGCGGCAGTTACAAGAGTTCCCTCACTCCTGCCATGTGGATCCCACTGAGCTTCTTGAGCATATTTTTTCCATTCTCCCCATGAAAGGAGTCTAAACTCACATCAGAGAGAGACAGGGTCCCCCCAATGACATCTTCACCTGGAGAAGAGAATGATTCACCTTCACTTTCCTGGAGTCGCCACGTTTCAACCGACTGTGCTCACTATATTACGTTCTATTCACTGCACACACACACACACACACACACCATTGCACATGAAGAAAAGCATTTTGGCCTGCAGCCATCGGCAACTAAATATCACTATTGTTTAATCGGCATCCATAGTTTCCCATAGACAAAGTTTAAAATTGCCTCACTCCACCCAATCCGGTTGCCACAATTACAATGGTACAATCACACCCACAAACACACACACACACACAGTTGGAGGCAGAGAGAAGCAAAAGCAAATGGCTCAGTGCTAATTGGGTGCAAACCATAAGCTTTGGCATTGGTGATGTTAGCTTGGGTTGTGGGGGAGTAAATATTGAAGGAGTGCTGCTAAAAAAAACAAACAAAAAAAACACTGTCTGTCATGTGGTTTCAGACGTGGCCGGTACATGCAGAGCATTAGTGTGTGTTTGAGCATTCAGAAGGGGCTGTGTAAACAACCACGCTCCACTTCACAGGAGCAACCGGGTTTCTTCCAGCACAAGGGGACCAGCAACCCGAACAAACCAAGCTACCCCCCCCCCTTTTTTTTGTTGAGTCATGCCTGTGGGTTCCTGGAAAGGACATTTGCATTTTTATCAGGCAGCCTGAGCGTGCAGCGTGTCGAAGGGACGCGTGGCGCCTGGGGGACGTGGTAGCCCCTGCCCCCCACCCTACCGACCACAGATCCGCTCCAGGCAGTCTGCTCTTCAGACGCACCCGATTATGTGCAGAACCCATCGATGCCGGCCCCGGGACCGCTCCGATATGAGACCGACGGCTGCAAGCCAGACTCAGACCTCAGTTCATGGATGGGCTGTGCGGCCATCTTGACTGTCCAATTCTTTTGCATGTTTCAAAATCCCACTGCTTCTGTTTCGCCTCTGCTAACAGGCAGATGATGCCTAGTTCAGTAGTTCAGGATGTTCATCCGCACAGCTGTGGTTTGGTTTAGACAGAAAAGGCAGTGGGGTTGGGGAACAGGAATGGTTACTATGGAGCCCAGAGACAGGAAATGCTTAAGTGTAATTTACCCTGAAAACAACCAAACTGAAGAGTATACACACACACACACACACACACAGCTTGGTTTTTCTGATGAAAGGTCTGTGAAGTACCATAATTAAGGGTGTTAAGGGAAGGGTACGTTTCTTATCGGAGGTTTGAGACACAACATTCAAGACAAGAGGTGGAGGGAGGTGGGCTGAGGTTCCCCTAGTAACGGGTCATGAAAGGAGATGAAGGGCACACGCACGCACCCACAAGAGAGAGAGACAGAGACACAGAGGGAGTCAGAGAGAGAGAGAGACAGAGACACAGAGGGAGTCAGAGAGAGAGAGAGACAGAGACACAGAGGGAGTCAGAGAGAGAGAGA
>JAOXYF010000005.1:3575310-3587013 GCA_028565775.1 Sternarchorhynchus goeldii
ATGTAGCTGTATGAGAGGTCCAACTCCTGCTGCCGAAAACATTCCCCAAACCATGACACTTCCTCCTCCACCTTTCAATGACTTCTTTACAGACTTCGGGTTCAGCCTTTCACCAGTTTGTCAACGAACATAATGTTTCCCATCAGACCCAATATTTCCTTCTCTTGCATTTGTCTTTCGTGGGCGATCAGCCTTCTTGCGGGACTTGAATGAGTTTGTGATGTTGTAAAAATGCAATATTCTAGAAATCACAGACTTGGAATGACCAACTTCTCTTGCTATGACTAATAGGGTCACCCCTTTTGGCCTTCATCTGGACAACCTGCTGCCGGAGGGTTTCAGTCACTTTGGAACTTTTCAGTGTTCTTTTTTAATTATATCATTTAAGTTTTTTGTGCTGTGCTTTAGAGTATATACTATTTATGAAATAAGCTTAAAATACTGCTATTTCACTCCTGTTAGGATAATTTCACATAGGACTACACAATGACCTTGACATTTAGGAACTTGTGTGTTGTTCTCTAATTTTGATCTCCAGTGGACATTTGTCATCTGTCTCTTTACATCAATCCCTTTATATCACATCCCAAAGTTCTGAAAGATCCAACCTTGTTTAATATCTCAGAGAATACCAACCCCCTGGTGCCAGAAAAATGATTTAATATCCCCTTCCCATTGACTTTGGAGGTGTTTCCTGGGAGAAAAAAAATTGTAGGATTATTATATATTATTATAGATTATAGATTATGTTTTATTGATAATTATGACATAGATTGTGTTCAGGGTGAAAGGAGGTTTCTTTTCTGTACTGCCTGGCTAACCCCCTATTGACATGTCAAAGTTTATTCTCCATGGTTTGTACTGTCTCCTCCTTGTTTCTCAAGCTGCTGCTGTGTATTATATGTGGTTGGTTGGATTTCACAAGGCCTTGCTGACCACCCCCTTCCCGTTCGACCCGACACGATGCTAAAAGACATGATGCTAAAAGAAGCCGAAGGACTGGAGCGTCTGTCAGAGTAATGAGCACTTGCCAGACTGAGGGGTTAATAGAAGGGTTGGGACAACATGGCTCCCACAAATGGACATATTCATGGGAAAAATTAAGCGTGCAAAGATGCTGCACATAGCTGTGGCTAAATTATATCCTTGGGCTTGGTGACTGTCAAATACTTCTCACTGGCAAGAAGGAGAAAAAAAAAGATCCCTCCTGAAACGAGTTAATCTTAAACGACATCATCGTGTTTAAGCTTCACTCTCTGAGCTATCGGAGTAACTAGCCATCAGCAGCTGTCTTGCATGAGTGCTTGTGGCACACATGAGAATCAGTTACTGAGAAGTTCCTGACAGTGTGGTTCCTGGTGTTCTTGGTAGAAGTTATTTATTTGTGCTGGTACAGCACCACGACATTGACTTTTAAAAGCAAGCACAGCAAGACCAGCGTAAAAGAGTAACTCCCCCTGCCCTCCCCCGCTGTGTGTGGGCTCTGTCTGTTCATTGGTGATATAGTTTGTTGGTTCCCCAACTTCATTGTTTAAAATTTGACAGACATTTCACAGACATCTGCCAGGATTTGGGTGTCTTTTGTGAGAGAAGAATGACTGTATGTTAAACTGTAAACTCCACGTCCAGTGGTACAGATTCCATTTCTAGCAGTTGGTTCATGCTGATGGTGTTTTTGTTGTTACTGTTGTTTGATTGTTTGTGTGTCTGAAGTTTAATTTGGAACACACTCTTAGATTCTTCTTTCCTCCTGCATGACATCAATATTATGTCAGAAGATAATGGAACCAAAACCATGGGATAAACAGTAGGAATAAATAATCTGTTATTTCTAGCGCTTAGAAACACTAGCGCTTAGTGGAGGATATTTGGATATGAAGCCCTGTTGTATCAGCAGGCCCTACTACTATCTCAACATTCCCTTCAATTCTGCAAAGTCCTTCAGGGAATTCCTTAGCCGGAGTTCATAATGGTTAGAGGTCTTTGAAGGACTTTAGGGAGATCTTTTCAACTTTCAAGATATTGAAAAACGGGCGGGTTCAAAGTCAAATGTTCTCTCCAGCACTATTATTTCCATATTCAGATAGACTTAATCCATCATAAGCCAAATGCCAAAAAGACGAATCTTCATCCATACAAAGATCTGACAAGGTCACGTCGCCCTAATCAGTGTTATATTTATACTTGTTCTGAAACAAAGTGCATTATATCCAGTTAATTCACACCACGTGTATCTTCTTACTATTCTTCCCAGTATTCTCTAAGTGTCCTCCACCCCTCTCTCTCCCTCCTACTGGGGTTCTGCCAAACGTTCCTTAATGTCTCTTCTACCGTGGACACCATGTCGTGGAAACACAACGTACAAATGCAGCGTGTGCTTGTGTGTGTGTGTCGTGTCTCTTCTCCGTGGCCTGAGGTCTGAATGTTGGGAGTAATCGCAGGTAAAGAACTATCAATTTGCTGGTTGTTGTAGCAAATTTGACAGCAGGAACCTTCGAGCCAGACATGAAAATATGATAAAGAGAAGATATGTGAAGGTGTGGGGAGAGTGGGGGGGGGGCAGGGTCAAACAGAGGTGAAGCATGTGGACAAAACCCTCACAAACGAATCCCTGGCTCAAACACTGGCCACTCTATTACGATGCCATTCCAATCACTACAGATAATGAAAGCAAATTTCGTGCAACTTTATGGATGCAGCATAATCTATTATTGCTATCAGATTTGAGAAATATGGAGAAATTTGTCAGCAGTGCTTCTGTCCCATTGTCAGGGGACTGTGAGCATGAATCCCAATGATGTCACGGATGTCTGTGGCCAGGAGGATGACCTAGTTTGCATGACTCTCTTTCTCACACATACACAATGTCTCTCTCTCACTCTCTCTCTCTCTCTCTCTCTCTCTCTCTCTTTATGCAACACTGTTCACTAAGCAGAGGCAGCTGTCCTGTGAAATTGGTTGAATTTGCCCATAATACTCCGTGCATCTCCCTGACAAGATTGTTTTCTTTGCAATCAACTACAACTTTATTTTGTCATCGAAAGTACATTTTAATCATCGGTGGGTTCTCTCTGAATGAAAGAATGTGTACACTTCATGAAATGTTAGACAAATGTAGTAGAGTCAGTATAGGACCTCTTTTATTTGTAGTGGAGCTGAAATAGCAAAGTCTCCAAAAGTATGACCATCCTAGTATAATATGAATATTCTAAAACGACTTAAATACAGTAGTGTAATATTTACTCTGTTACTCTCCATTTCTGGTATTGATCACATGATATGGGCAGAACTAGAATTGCAGTGAGAAACTAAGACACACCTATTCAGGCACTTTTATAACCAAACCAACAAGCTTGCTCATGAAATTCAGGTGGGCCTTCAGACTATAGTGTCCTGGAAAAGACATCTATATTTAAAATGCATTAAAAACTTTTTCTGAATATATGATGCCTATATGTTACAGTATAAAGACCCTTAACTTATAAACAGGTGAAGAGCAGCCGTGTTGAAAATTGCTGTACTGTGGACACATCACACACATAATATGGACACATCACAAGAGGATGTTTGAATCCTGAAACTTCATAAGAAGATATGATTCATAAGATTTGTAATTAACCTCAACTTTTGAAGAGGTTTTCAGTGATTTTTGCTCAACAGGACTTTAATAAGCACAGAGTTGTTTTGCTGTGAAACACAAGAAACGGTCTGGGCAGTTGTGATGCTCCACGAGATGTGGATTCCATTGCTGCTCTCTCTGACGTGTCTCACCTCGCGTGGCCTGCTCTCAGGGGTGGACCAAAACCCCTGGAGAGACCACACCCACCCCAAATGGCTCAGGTTCACAAGTTCCGCACATGGAATTGCCGAAACGCATGAAATCCCAGATCGGATCGCACCCGCATTCGAGCACAAACCTGCCATTGGCACTAGATGTGCAAAGATGGTCATGCAAACTGTCAAAGGGACTTGCTTTGGTGTACATGTTGCTGTTGTTCACATTAGTTCAAATAGAGGAATTCAGCTCATGGAATAAACAAGGAGAGAAAGTGTTTAAGATTGGCAGGGGTGGTAAATCCTGGCCTAATAGCCTAGACATCTGTTTATATTACATATGGCTCAATATCCTCATCTCACTGTTCTTGTGTTCTTTTATCTGGAGATCACACACTGTCTTACTGCCCCTTGGTGCAAAGAGGCTTTCATACTGTCCCCATCCCCAGCATCCCCTTGTGTTTGGGCATTTTGCTCCATCCTTTTCTGCCTACTCCTGTCCAAGTCACCTCCTCTGCTCAACAGAGATATAGATGAAGAAAGAGTGAAGAGTAGATAGACAGACAGATAGCGACAAAGAAAGTGACAAAGAGAGAGAGAGAGAGAGAGAGAGAGAGAGAGAGCTGTTTAGGGAACACTCTCCTGTACCATCAGGGATTGCAGGATTAAGTTGTCCAGGCTAATGATGCCTACCAATTATGTGAAATTATCCAAGAAGAACTGCGAATGCAAACAGTGAGTAATGTTTAAAGGCTGTTCAAAGCTTCAGCAGACTGCACATACCTGTACACACCTCTACACACCTGACCTGGAGGGGAAAGCAGACATCTCCATGTCTGAGAAACATTCCTGCCAGGGTCTAAAAGGTCAGATGTGGGGCCGCTGTAGAACTCTATAAGAGAAGTAATGCTCCAGACCCCGTCTGTAGAGAGACTGTGAGATAGACACAGAGAGAGAGAGAGAGAGAGAGAGAGAGAGAGAGAGAGAGAAAGAGAGAGAGAGAGAGCGAGAGAACAGGAAAGCATGAAAGAAAGAGAGCGAAAGAGCTGGAGAGAGTGAGAGAGCAAGAGAAAAGGAGAGAGAGCGACAAAGAGAGAGAGAGAGAGAGAGAGCAGAAAAGTGAGAGAGAGTACCTCAGCTTTGTGTTCCCTACTTCAAATAATGGCCTAAGAGAAAAGCAGAGAGAGAAACATCATAGGAAGAAAGTATCAAAGGGAAGAAGGGGATGAAGCCATTTTCTCTAATGAGTTTTTGTGAGTGTGTAGTTGCGGTGGTGTGGTGGTCAGTGTAGTCTCAGGCTGAATGCTTGTGATAGTAATGAAAATGACGGTGATAACTGCTGACAGGATTGGAGCTGATCAGGTGACAGTAACGTCCTTTACAGTCCTGTGAGAAAATTAGATGGCATGGATCTGAAAAATATCAGTTGCCCCATAATCACATTCATTCTGAGGTCTCTGTAGACCCGAGTGTATAAATGTAGGCCATTGTCATTCCTTTGGTGAGTGGAGAGAGGAATAAATGTGTGTCCGTGGTTGTGTGTATGTGTGTGAGCATGTGTGCCTGTTTGTGAGTGTGTGCCTGTGTGTGAGTGAGTGTGTTGGAGTGGGTGTGTGTGGATGTGGGTGGAGCTGTGGCTGTGAGGTCATTGCAGGGTGAAGACTGAGACGGAGGACTTTGTTCTGCGCTTGAGGGGAAGTTTTTTCAGTGTCTGAGTGAAGACCCAGAAACACACACACCAGCACAGCAACTCCAGGCTTCCAGATATCCCTGCATGCTTGAGAGACCTCCTGCTCTGTCTTAGAAATATCAGACTACTACTGGTCACTCACTGGAAATGCCAGTACATCTTACACACACACACACACGTGTGTACATGGATCTGTGCACACTTACACAGACACACACACACACACACAAAACCACTTTGAGTAGGAGCATCAAGAGTTACATAGGCCCTTCCAGGGTATGAGGGAGGTGATGAGGGACAGGCTAAAAGTCTAGTTCCAAGCTTTTAGCAGGGCTGAACACAGTAACACATGCTTTTGAGTCGAAGGGCACGTCTTGACATTTTACGGAAAAGGAAATTAATTCAATTTGTGGGCACTGTGTGTTTGTTCAAATGGCACAGTGTAGCATTTAGTGCAGCGACCTCGATGTGACGTCCATGTTGGGGAGCGTGTGATGAAAGCTCCCAAGCACAGACGTGTGTTTGTTTGTGAGTCGTCCGAGAGTGGCGAGGAAATTTAGGGTGATTGGTCAGTTGTCAGACTAGTTTGTAAGAATGAACTCGCATGGACGTGTTACTTGTAGGGACTAAATGTTTTTGAAACTGTAGCAACATGTGGCAGAAACAAATTTGTGAGGTCCTTTTTGGAGGTCGCCGGCTGGCTTTTTTCTTTTCATGTATCTTAAACAAGCTGCACTTAAAAAAAAGACTAACGATATTTCCTTTTAATGTTTTTGTCAGAGTCAGTGAAAGTCCTCACAAGTAGAGGAAAACAATGTAATGCTGTACCTGTGTGTGTGTGTGTGTGTGTGTGTGTGTGTGTGTTTATTTGTTTGTGACAGTGACAGTGAAACAGTCTTTCTTCCTGTTCCTTTAGGCTGACCTTGGGTGCATGTTCTGCATAAAAAACACACACACACGTGTGCGCACACTTACACACACACACACACACACACACACACACACACACACACACACACACTCCCCTGATCCCCTGCTTACAAATCCTCCTTTTCCCCTCTGACATTTGCAGTCAATAATCTGGAGATAACCCTGTGCTTTGAATCTCAAAGAACCATAGACTGCCATTTTCTGCCTCCCTCTCTCTCTCATCCATTCTGTCTCTTGCCGTGTTTGATTTCTTTCTCTCTCTCTCTCTCTCTCCGCTCTCTTGCTCTCTCTCTCTCCTTCCTTTCAATTAATATGAATATTCCAGAAAGTAGTTCATCTTGGGGTGGGAGTGGGGTGAAAATGAGATAACACTTGGTGAGACTTTACTGGATATGATAGAAAGTTCTTTTCTGAATGCTGTTTTTCTCTGTTTTTTTTATTTTTTGTCCATGGGAACTTGCTAAAGCTGCATCTCTTATGTTTCTCAATCTGACACAACAGCAAAGGGTGGAAAGGGGGGGGTGGAGCACTTCCCTGCTTTGCTGTAGCTGTCCACCGAATAAGCTGGATGTGGTGAGCCTGCGCTCTTCTGGGCATAGTCCAAAGCTGACAACATGCGTGTCGCTATCCTGGACCAATAAACCGGGTCTGCCTTTATCAGCACACAGATAAGCAGTGGGTGGAAGGCAACGCCAAGTCACGCAACTCGAGCCAGACGTGATTTTGGGACGGGTATCTGGAACTGTGTTCTGGGGGTTTAGCGGCCCCTGTATGCACAGGCTTGGAGAGAGAGAGAGAGAGAGAGAGAGAAAGAGAGAGAGAGAGAAAGAGAGAGAGAGAGTGAGTATGTGCGTGTTGGGGGGTGCGGGGGGAAGTTCTCAGAGGCAGAAGAATTGAATAAGGGGATCTGGTGGACTGGACATGAGATGTACATTCATTATGTGTTTGCTCAAATGAATCATATTTGGGGTTACGGTATGAAAGGCTTCATATAGCTTCTGGCTACTGTAGAGAAAGATGAGCTGGCTACTCTTTTCCCTCTCACTTTTACACTGAGCCTTTTTCTCTGTGTTATATGCATGCATAATGAATGTTCCTGTGTTTCTCTGTGTCTCGATGGGAAGAGATGACTATTCCCCACTGGCAATGTAATATGCAATGTTTTTATATGTATGTGTGTGTTGTAGGGAGAGATGGAGTCTGGGGTATGTGGTAAATCAATGGACATGAGTGGACTGAAAATATGTGAAGGGGTGCCAACTGAAATTAAAAATGCATGACAATACATGACTTGAATGGATTCTCAGACTCTCCCTCTCCCTCTGAGTACATTTCATCCTCCATATTCCATTTCCTTGTAAAAGACTAAATGAGAAATGCGAATAATCCTCACATCCTCACTGCGGCCAGCGCAGCATGTCGCTATGAGTTCTTAAGTTTGGCCAAAGGAAAAGCTGTGTACATTTGCATTTAAACGTGTTTGACCTCCAAAAGCAACTCAAGACTGGAGACAATTACAGCCAATTATCAGTATCCGTTTTCGTTCCTCTTTTTAATGTTTGGGTCATCCAAGCATGCAGAGAAGAAAATGTCTTGAATAAGTCTGTCATTTGTGTTCGCGCAATTACAGATGATCCACTCAGGCGAAACTTCTATCTCGCTTTTCAGTGTCGTTTAATTTATTTATTTCCTGACGTTGCTTTCCCAGCTAAAGAGAGAATCTGCGTAAGGGGAAACGAACTCCTGTGCAGCTCGTGAAAGCTTTTAGCACGGCTCTGAACATGTGTGTGAGATGTGCTTCGTGTCTGGAGCGCTCAGATATTGCTCAGTACGTGGGCCTCCCCCCACGTTTTCTCTGGATGCTTGCGAGGTTTACGAACGAAGCAAATGGGTTTGCTTGTATCGGACACGCTTGCACTCGGCGTCGCGCTGTAACGCAACGCTTTATGGTCGAATATTTATTTATTTACCACATCAAATAATTGACAGTGATTCCTATTGGGTGTAATATTTAGAAAGATCCACGGTTAATCTATTTACTACTACGTCTTTAAGATATTAATCAGGAAGGATACGATATGCGATCTATTTTGTGGCGTAAATCCGTTCATTTGGTGTCGATGTGGAAAGGAGGTTTTATGAACGATGAAGACGGGACATGTAGACCCTAAACAGCCCCCACCCTTCCCGCTTTTCTCTTGCCGAAAAGAGTGGGAGTCGCCACAGCCAAGAGGGATTTGGGAGTATTCTAGTAATCCATTTCACTTCCATGTTCTATGGCGGAGTGAAATTTGTCATGTCGGTTTTCGCAGAGCTACTTTCAGCTAGCGGCCCATCAACCCCCACACAGAAAAAAGTCTCTGACTGTATTCATATTCCTCCTGAAGCCTCAGAAATGCTACCTGTGCTACCATGCTGTGGGGGTATGATAGTGGCGGCCATTTTTAGGTACTTTAAAATAGGCCTAATTTTTTGCCATGGGGAGCAGTTTTATTGGTAGCATTTATTTTTTTGTTGTTCTCTTCTCCAACCTGGGTAAATTTAGGTGATTTTTTTTTTGGGGGGGGGGCTATATTGCTGTTGATTTCATGGTAACATCTGCAGTCTTATCATGTCAAAACATGAACAAAATTCCAAGGCGAGATGTACACCATCTCACAATCACTTTTTAAATGTGCCGATTTTCTTGTGATATAACAGAAATGTCTGCCAGGGTAAGAATTATACAGAGGGAAATTAAGTCATGAATTGGTGAGTCATCATAGTAAAGTATACTCATGGAGACTGCACTGTGTGCCTCACTAAGGTTACTGAATTCTGCATTGTTTGAATACCCGTTTAAACATTCAACTTGTGTAATTTGGTCTTGACCTTAAGGAAGGATCCACACAATTACACAAGTTCAATAACCTTTTGCCCATTTTAAAGGATACTTTACATAATGTTTCTGTGTAGCCTGTTTCCCCCTTTTGCTAATTTTAGTTTACTTCTTCTCTAGGTTTCAATAGGTGACCATCCTGTGATGGCTAGAGTGCAGGATCTCTTGATGTTGAGCTCATTTGAACTTGCACAAGGCGACTCCTGTGACATATTAAAGTCAGTGTTACGGATGTGGGTGGCTTTAGTGGTTGCAACATTTTTTGAAACCTCGGTGCAATCCCTGTGAATTTGTCACAAGAGCAGACTGGGTCAGCAGAGGTGAACCCAACCAATGGAAGAATAAGGTTAGGGGACAGATTAAGGTTGTTGATTACATTCTAGGAGAGCAATCTGTTAACAGTGCTAAATCCCCATTCACATGGCCCTTTCTGTGGTTATATCCTCTACTCCCTGAAACATCAGACCTCTCTTACATGCCAGTTCTTCTGTGACTCGCCCATCCTCCCTCCTTCTCTATCTCAATCAGAGAAAGAGGGCCATTAATTTGACAGGAGAGCACATACTAACGCTAATTGAGCACATAGTACAGTGTGAAAGAGGGCCCACACCTTCTTCACAGATGGAGAGGGAGAAAGAGGAATTGACACAGAGGACAACAAGAAATGGAGGAATAGTGAGAATGAGGGAAAAAGAGGTGGTGGCTTCACTAGAGGGAAAGGTACATGGCCAGAGTTGGGTTAAAGAAAAGCTTTGGTTTGTCCTGTGTAGTGCAGGTCTCTTTGTCATCTCTTTCTCTCTCTCTCTGTCTGTCTCTTCACAGTTGCATAAGGTAATATCTTTGTGGTTTCTGGACCACTGAGACCAACATTTTAAGTTTAAATATGACCCTTCCTGTTTAGAGGGAGCAGTGCCTTCTTTTAAGAGTAAAACATTCATTCTGTAGATGGTTTGTGAAATAAATCAGAAACAGAAATCAGTTTTGTTCTCAATGCCACTGCTGCCAATGTTATGTTCAAATGCAGCTGGGTGAGTGAGTGAACAGTTGGGTAATGGAGGCACTGGCTATAACACAACCGACCATCTCCAGAAGGGTTGTGATTGCCCTGTGCTTGACAACAGATAGAGATGGTGCTTAATTAACAATCTTACCATTATAGAGCGGCTCACTGAGTCACTAAATTACATCTAAATGACCTTCCCAAAAACTTATATGGGCCAGTCAGGTATTTTGCAGATCTGTTGTCACTGATTGCATCCAGGAGCTCAAAAGCCTGTTACTGGAGCCAGACAAAAGTCTGTGAGAGGCAAGATGCTGGAGTCTTTCATCTGAATTTTTACGGTTGCAATTTTGGAATTCGAACATCAACAAGAGTCCAGTGGGACTGACTTTCTGTGATACACAGGCAGTGGCTTGCTGGCATCCATAAGGCAAAGCATTACTGTCAGAGTGTGATGCATTTTTTTCTTCTTGTCCTACAGATGCTGACTGACAGTTCTCTCCATATAAGCAAGCCGCTGTGGACCTTGAAGTTTTTGTCCACGTGAATGTACAATTCTGACACATGCGTATGGAGTAATCATTTATAGTACTGAGTACCTTTTTCCACATTTATAACCTGAGCACATTCTATACTACTTTCTGCTGTTAACATGTTAAGGAGGTGGGTTTTCTGTCTCTCCCTCTTGTGCTATCATTCCTTCTGTATTCCAGATCAAATGGGGAAAAATGAATATGAAAAAAAGACAGCTTTAATATAATTATTGCCTGAAACAATCATTTTGTTTTATGAAAAAATGTCTTCATGAAAATAGCTTTCGGTGTCTTCAAATGACGGAGGTACCTCTTTCACAAGCATACACATACAGACACATTCACACACACACTCACGCTCATACACACGTGCACGCACACACAATCCATCTGTATTTATTGTAGATGCTCTTTTTGTGTGAAATCATATTACATTATGGTATTTTCATTATTTCGCTTCATCCAGGGCACTAGAGTGAAACCTAATCAGAAATCTCTCCTTTCGCCCATGTCGGCTCACATCGCCCTAGGCTATGAGGGGAGGGAGGGAGGGAGGGAGGGAGTGAGGGAGTGAGGAAGTGAAGGAGAAATAAAGGCATTGCAAGGGAAAATGGAGCCAAGAGTTGGAGGATAAAACAGAGGGCTCAAGCAAAGGGAAAATAAGAAAAGAGCATTGGAGCTTGATGGCGATTAGCGAGGTTATAGAGAGAATAAGTAAAACACATAACGTGGGAAAACTGGATCCTGTGCTTCAGAGTGACCCTCCGTGGAGATGCTGGATGGAATGGAGATGAATACCTGCACATGCATGCTGGTTGGCGCTAGGGGGGGGGGGGGGGGGGGGGGGGGGGGGGGGGGGGGGGGGGGGGGGGGGGGGGGGGGGGGGGGGGGGGGGGGG
>JAOXYF010000005.1:3663400-3675989 GCA_028565775.1 Sternarchorhynchus goeldii
CACTCTCTCTCACACACTCACTTACTCACTCACTCACTCTCTCTCTCTCTCTCTCCAAGTTATCCAAGCAGGTATTCCTCATGCAGGGAACGCTAAATATTGCGAACATTTCACTTGTTACTTAAAGTAGCAGAAACAACATTGTTCTAAGACGAATTCTGACTAAACCATTTTTAACTTCACTTCTCCCACTTTTTCTTTCGTATACAGATTTTTAAATTTTGGCGAAGTCTTGGGTAGACTGCCAACAGAATGTAGGCTTCGGCGCATTCAGTACATTTTTAGATTTTGAAAATACAGTGCAGAAACGCTACATGCCAAACTGCATTTGGCATTGCTGTCGGCAAATTTTTTATTCTGGGAATCCTCACAGAGACAAAGAGGCAAAGGCACTACTAAGCCAAGAAATCATCCTCGCACACATCCTCCGGTACATCTGCCCGTTTAAATAAACTCCAAATGTTTCATTTACATGAATGCAATTAAATAGTAGCTAGAGGCAACATGCGGTAATAGTCTTAAATGTATCAATATAAGATAATCACAAAAATATTTTCATGAACTGAATAATTATGACGGAGATTTGGCCTTCTCTTGCACTTCCAGAACACCTGTACAAAATTCTACTTCACCTGTCTCGCTCGTGCTAGCTTGCTCTTGCTCGCTCTCATTGCCACTCATCTCTGGGCTACAGGCTGTCCGATTAGTTTCATTTATTTAGCAGTCGCGGTAAACCCCCCTCCGCCTTGAGAGACACCAGTTTCAATCCGGATAGAAGAAATGTTGAACCCGACAATTCACGCTAGGAAAACTTGACCATGTGCTGCACCGTCATATTTAGGCCAACAAAAATAGAGCGTAAAAAATAGCGCACGCCTTGTAAAATTGTGTGTGTGTGTGTGTGTGTGTGTGTGTGTGTGTGTTCGTGTTTATGAGCAGTGTTGTTGCAGCGCATGACGCGTTTTCCTTCCTCCTCTGTAAAATCATACAGCGAAAATACAGCACGGCAAAACAAGGATTTTTAGACGCACATACCCGGCAGAAGACGTTTAAGCAGGCTTCTATCAACACCTAAAAGAATGCGAAAGACTTTCCGTTCTGCTAAATCCTCCCTCAGTCGCTTCCGTGTCCCTCGTCGACCGGCCTCAATTCTGAGCTTCCGAAACCCCTGGCAGCCCCGAGTGTCTACCGCGCGCTCTCGATGCTGGAGCTTCTGATACCCCTAGCAGCTCCGCGTCGAGTCGCCCCTGCGCGCTCCCGATAATGCTGCGCGCTACGCGGCCGACACACTGTCCCCCTTTGGTAGTCATGGCAACTAGGCTCCTAACATCCTCCCATTGCAACAGACTTGTGCTGATGCGAAGCTTGCGGTCTCAAGCAAAGTCAGCGCTTGGCGGCGTGCTGAACAGTCTAAAAATGCCAATTACTGCAACCAAAGGTTAGCCCAAACCCAAAAGCAAACAGGAAAAACAATACAATATATATATGCAGGTAATGTGGCCGAAAACAGAAAGAAAATGACAATACCACACTTTGTAGAGTATTTAGGCTAGGTGTCTTATTGTTGCTGAATGGGTCAATAAATCAGGGTAATCGCGAAATATGCGTATTTCTGAGTAAAATGCATTAAAGCATCTCTTAGAAATTCACAATGCTGCCTGAAGGTGGTAAATTCCACAGTTTATCCACATTACAAATCCTAGCAACAAATTAAGCGAATTTCCTAACGTCGCGTTAATTTTAACGCTCAGCTCAGTGACAAGCGAGGTTATTTGCGGTTAGATAGATGTTACACTTAATAATGAAAGAAAGCCAAATTTCCTAAAATGTATGCTTCTCAAAGTTCGTAACGTATGACTACGAATTTTAACTGGAGTAATTAGTCCTATTGTTGGAACATGCTCACAAAGCTCACTTTCGTTCCCTCGTAACCAATATCCTCACGCAATTTACAAATTTTGATCTTACGGTCTCCTTTCTAAGAGTAAATAATTTTGCAGTATTCTTTTTTATTTTTAAAAAAGGACTTCATTATGCTGCAATATCGCCGTTAAACTAGTTTTATCGATAGGTTTTAATTGGTCTGACTGGGTTTTTTAGCCGTAGACACAAGAAAGGGAATTTTAAGAGAAAAAAGATGCAACGAGATAAATCTTTCATTAATTGATCTGTCTGTATTATCTGAACGTGGCCGTATTTTACACACAACGGAGAACAGATGAAAACCGGTTGTCGACAGCCTAAATACCTACACGCCAGAAGATCTAAAAAGGCGTGTTTACTTTTATAAGCCTTTGCCATAAAATCACGTCTACTAGCTCGCACGTGTGTTTGTACGCCCAACCACCTACACGACAAATATATAACCCATCCACCAATTCATGCAGTCATTCATTCATTCCGTTATTATTCTCCAATTTTTGAGCAGATTACTACAAAAGTTTACATAATTACTAACAAAGGCTCTAATGGATGCACAAATTTTACTTGTCGCTCTGCGTGTACTTACGGTTCGGATTAACAGTAATCTAGAATTATATATATATATATATTTGATAACAGGACGTCAGACAGAAATACATACGGAAAAAAAGGAGAGAAAGAGAAACACTGTCCTGTTTTGCCAAGAGAACTGCAATTTGCAGCATTTAATTTTTTCTTACTGCATAAATTAAACAATCTACTGAGCTCACAGAAGCACTAAAACATTAATTACAGGAAAAAATACTGCTCAAAAATATTATTTGAGCAAAGTCACAATAGCTTTAATTGAACTGCATTGTTAAACACTATTCTTATGGAAAGTAAATGCAGAACAACAGATGATCAAGGGTTTAAAGGGTAATCAGGCCCTATTGGAAGGATTATTACAGGGAGGGGGGAGGGGGACCCCACATGACTGTGTTTGTAGGGTGGGTGTATTTCACAGTCTACACACAATACCACCTCCATCACCACACCTCAACCAAAAGAGGAACGTGAGAAAGGAAAGGTAACATCCAATGGAACAAGACCTTTTATCAGGCAGGAAACATGCAGACACACACAATCCCACACATACACATTAGAGGTGAGCTGGGGATCTGGAAGGGTACATTTCTCCCCACATATCTGACTTATCAGTTGATCATGACTTGGGCTAAAATCACAATGTAGAGATGAGCCACTTACCTACCATGAATGGCTAACTGCACATGAGCTTGCAGGTAGCATGGTATTCAGCTAACCAGTCTGTGCTGTCCCCCAGTGAAAGGGTTAAAGCTGCAGCCAGAGGTGTGGGTAGAATGGGGAGGGGTGGCAATAAATTACAGTTCTCCCTTTTTTCCACATCACCATTCTATAGCTTCAGAAAGACTCTAAGCAATGCAACACACATGTGGTTATTTCCCAGAGCACACAGTGCATATACAGACACACACACACTCACACACACGCACATATGCACACATAAACACAGTCCCTGCTGATTTTTCCACACAAACACTCACTCTCAAACACAGACCTGGCCCTGACCTCCCACTGGGACCCTTGCATTTGACAAACTGCTTCCAGGTCAACTTAAGGTCAGTCCAGTGGTCTGAAACACACACACACACACACACACACACACACCTGAAAACAAAGAGAAGAGTTCAAGTTCACCGTCTCCTTTTGCATAAGAATAGGAGAAACTAATAAATTGGTCCTACGCATTTGAACATTCATTCACTAAGTTTTTTCATGCATTAAACGTTCACCATGACTGTTTGCACATGAGTGAGCCGTGCAGGACAGTTCAGGACAATATCAACATAGTCCTGTCCTGCCCCTGTGAGACATGATGTCACCCAGTGGTGCAACAAATGAAAGACTGTGGTGACCTTAACAGAGTCTTGTGTATTAACTCTATTAAAAGATTTCAATGACCATAAACAAACAGAGATTAACAATGACAAACTAAATGCAATGAAAAATCAATCAGGTGTAACACAGATATAATACAGATATACAGCAGGTTAGTAATTAAGGCACCAGAATGTTCACAACACGAAACAGAGAATAAATGCATGCAGAGCCATGTGGACACTGCACACACACACACACACACACACACACACACACACACACACACACACACACACACACACACACACACACACACACGTATGCACAACCACACATGCATGCACACCTTTGCACACATGCAGGTCACCCACACCTTGACAAATACAGAAAAAGAAAAAAAAAAAATCAAATAGGTCATCAGCAAGATCGATAACCCACAAGGGGTTGCCATGACAACAGCCCCAAAAAAAAAAAAAGGAGAGAGAGGCAGAGAGATAGACACACTAAACTTAGCTGGGGGAAAAAGTCATTATTTACTTTCCAGCAGAAGTGTCAGCTGTCGTTTGATACCTTTAAAGAGGACTTAGCACTCACCCCTCCTCGTCACCGCCAGCGACCTGCTTTTGCATGAGTTCGCATCGCATTTGGCAAAAAGAGACAGGAAGACGTTCAAGAGAGAGTAGCTTCAATGACCACATCAAAAAGCGCAAAACCAAGGCGGCCCAGAAAACTAACTCCAGGAACTACTCAAGCAAACCACCAAAACTCTGCAGAAAAAAGCAACGTCTCTTCAAAACAGTGTTCTTCAAAACAGACAAAGATTATTTCACATCATTGATTTCCCAGGCTATGAGTTGAGCATGAAATTGCAGAAGGTGTATAGGTTTTTGATTCCCTTCATTGCAAAACAGATGGGGAGAGGAGGGGTGGGGGCATTAGCTTCAACCCAGAAGTGGGTCTCTCTTACACCCGCTGGAGTCAGCAGGTAAATAACCCAGACACATACTTGGGATCAGAGACGGGGGGGTGGGGGGGTGGTTGGTCATAGGTACAAGGGGATGGAGATTTGCCAAGGACCCTTACCCAGGGTGCACTGCCAGGGACTGCCATGGAACCGCCATCCACGTGCGACTACACCAGTCTCCTGTCCAGCTGACCACACCCAATGCTGGCTTAATTTTTACGTTTCTGGAGCCAGATGGCTGAGTAAAAGGCACCAATAAATCAAAAGTTAATTAAACACACAGATTCATCTTCACTGGCAACTAGAGTCGCCTAAAACCTATTAACAAGGGAAAAGAGAGAGCTCAGACATGACTACTTCTGCACGTGTGTGTGTGTGTGTGTGTGTGTGTGTGTGTGTGTGGGTGTGCATGAGAAAGAAGGAGACAGTATAACAGGGAACCCTACGGCACATTTCATCCATTCTCTTTGATTTTTAAATTGGTAGGAAAACACCATGTGCAGTCACAAGGTAGGTCTGCTGCATTTAAGATCTCAAGATACACAGCATGCCACCTCCTGCAAAAAAAAAATACAACAAAACCACCCTGCTTTGGATGGTAGCCAAACATTACAGAGACATTATAGAGAGGTGAAAATGCTGCCAGTGAAGCCATATCATCGATGAAAGTCACCAGAGTATTCTGTACAGCTGCTGTCTAGGACCACACTTAAAAATGGGATTTCTGTTGTGTGATTCATGGCTGACCGATATTGTTTCACAAAGTGTTCTTCAAGCTTCCATACAGTCAGTCACACACACACACACACACACACACACACACACACACACACACTGTGGTAAGCTCCCAACTGTCATGGCTAAACAGAAAATGAACCCCAATCTAAATTGGAGATCTTATCTACTTCAATTTAGCTGAGTACACACACACCCACCCACTTTTCACTTAATGGAATTTGGTAACAGAAGCACAGCCATTGACTATTGTTTAAGCTGCATATACACGCTAATTCATAGCGATAAAGGAGAACTGCAAGCTTGTAATTCACAGCGATGTCTGCCAAACCCTCCAGCTAACGCCTACAGTCAGAGGAGGGAGGAGCAGTGGGGCACGAGAAAATATTCTAATAAATGCATTTCCAACCACAAAACAACAACGAGAAGTTATTTACCACACTGCATGTTGTCATGGCAACAGACATGGGGGGGGGGGGATACCGCAATAAAGCCATGTGACAAGGTGAGGCAAAAAATAACTGCATGTGTGTGAGCGTGCACGTGCTTCAAATAACTGCATGTGTGTGAGCGTGCACGTGCTTCAAAGTCAGATACATGCAGTCTATATAGCGAATTTCGATATCACACCTCATAGTTAATAAAGAAACAACTGGACTCACAGTCTCTCTCTTTCTCTCTGTGATCTGAGACATTGGAGTAATTAGAAGTGGCATATATCGTCACCTTTTCAGAGCTCAGTATCACTCTAAATCCCAAGGCTCCGTTAAATGAAGATCCCCCCCCCCTCTATTCTGTTATCTGCCTTTTCCATTCCTCTCTCTCAAACTCTGTTTTGCTACCCTTGGCCCATTCCTATTTACCTCATATATTTGGGTTGTTCTCTAAAGCTTCACCAGACAGGGTCTTTCACATAGACCTTCCTCCTTGCTCTCTTTCCCCATGAATGGAGTCAGAATCCAGGGGTAAGCATGAGAATTGAAAGCGCTTCTGAGGTGGTTCGCAGTGAAATTAACATCTATCCCTCACCACGGCACATAACATCATAGAATCTTGATTAAAAAAGATTAAAAAAAAAGCAGAATTGTTGAAAATGTATCCTTGTCACAAGTGACCAACTTTTAAACAGCTTTTTCAACGTGCTGCAGCCAAGCCACTCACACACAACTGACAGTCTGGAATGAGATAATTATGATGTCTTACTCTGGGAACAAGTGGGCGGCGTCCTATCCCATAACCTCCGCCCACTTGGTGATGCCTCTCCGTTTAGCTCAACCAACTGCCAGAGGCCCCTCCTCCCGTCGTCACGGCGATCAAGGCGAAGGCGGAGCCTGACACTCTGAACGCCCAGGACGCTCGGTATCCAGGAGACGGCGGAATCCTCCAGATCCCTGCCACGCAGTCTCATTCCCTCGGCAACACGCGCTCCAGACCAAACATTACTCTAAGGAAAAAAGGCGCAGATGCACGCACACACACGCGCGCGCGCGCACACACACACACACACACACACACACACACACAAACTACATTAGTCGATTCCAATTTTAAACATCATAGTGCCAGTGAGAAAGAGTCTTAGCATCTGTGTCTCGCACTGGAGGTTTCAGTACCACAGTCCAGACAGGCAGGCGAATGAACCGTCTCCTGACTTGACGACAGCTTTCAAAGAGAACCTGTCCTACAGGAAGGGCTCCAGCACGAGAAACTGGGCCAAAGCAAACGTACAGCTGCAAAGTGTAACATCTGAATAACACTCTATTCCACGGATGGGCACAACAAAGAAACACTTACCAGTGCCATTTTCTGTTCAAGAAGGCTTAAGTACTCAAATCCCATAACACATTAACCTCCCCTTATGTTATGCATATTTTGCTTTTTAAGCAGTATTCCATATATCTTCACCTTTAAACAGAGGGTTACAAGCTGCAAGGAATTTGCCAGCATGTCAATGCAATTCACCTCTACCCTCTACTACCCTGTTAATTAACCATATCCTAAAGCCAATCATTTCCTCTCCACATGAAAATAAGAGCAATGTAACACGTGTTGATTTGATACATGTGGCAGACTTCAGTGGAACAATGTTTTCACCTGAATGTCCAACAGATTCAGAAATTTCAATGCAAATTAGGAAACTACGTTGGACAAAGGAGCCATTGTGGAGCGCACTCCAAACCGTTTACCCTGCAGGGTAAAGCCCATTTCTCTGCGGATCAAATAAGAAAACGTGAATGAAGTTCTTCCTCTCTCCTATCTTCCCCTCTTTCAACATCTTCCGCTTCTATTCAGCGTCTTCCCCGGCATCTCTGTGCCAAACATACAAGATATACCCACGCTCCAAAACCATACTGTATTCCATTATCCTACTCCTTTGAAGAAATATTGCATGCATCTTTAAGAAACACCTTTAAAAGGACCTAAACTTGTAAAATCAAAAGTCTAAATGTCTAATTTCATGCATTTCAGTGTTTATCCACCTTCTACACGTTCCTATAACTTACAAACAGCGTTACACAGAACAGGCGGTTTAAAGCACATTTCTGCACATCCATCCAGAAAGTACATGTACACAAAACTAAATAAATGCTGTAAGAAACACTGACACCTGACACACAGAAATCCTAGTTCACGCAGTTCAGTAAACACAGCTGGTCAGGGATTTGACTTAATAAAACGGTGAAGGCCCTTCTTCAAAGCTCTACCACAAGGTTCTTATTATAGACTCATAAAAAAAAAGCTGCAAGAGGAAATACAGTTGATATCAGACTTTAAGACTGTGCGTGAGTGACTACGCGTGTGTTATACTGAAACTGAGGAAGATAAAACGAGAAAGAGGGAGTCAAAAAGAAAGAGAAATCTGACATTGATTTGTAAAATGCTGGAGGAATCTGTGCGGTGCCGTTGCTGCGAAACATTGTATATTTTTCGTTACTTTGACTGGTTCTCACCTTCTCCCACTGGCTCCTGGAGACCAGAAAAAAAACTCCACCAGCTACTCTGGTTTTTACTTGAAAGAGTTACATGTTCCATCTTATCTGACAGCCAAGTTTTTAAAAAAAAGAGGTGGGGGGGGGGTGTTAAATGGCTTCCCTGTTGGTGGCACAGACACTGAAGGTCATCCCACAAAGCCGCTGTGTGTTTTCCATGATAAAGCTTTGATTCCCGACAGGACCCAGAGATCCAAGTGATGACTCATCACTGGGCAACAAAATTGTTTCACAAACTGAAATAGATGAACCTTATAGTACTTTTATTCTGAATTAGAATATGTTTTTAGAATCTTTCTATCATGCGTGATTTTTAAGTAACTGGGTAATTAAGTTTTACATGAAGCGTATGTTAGTTATTCAAAAACAAGGCTGTTAATATTTAATATATGCCCAAATATTCTTCTAATTTGATTTTTGCCTATATTTTTGCCCATCAGATTTCCTGAAGTGGCTTCATGGGCCTCTTCAATGCCTCTTCAATGGCCAACACCATTTTCCCAACATAGAGGGGCTCTTCTCTACTTGAATCTCACTTCCCTTTCCGTTCTATACATAGTGAAATACGAGTTTGGACTAGTATACAGGAACAACTTGGGTTCTAGAGAAATTCTGAAAACATATTTGGATTGAACATGCAAGAAACTCCTAAATACATAGGAAATAGATATTTTTTGTGAGAAGCAAAATCAGTGTTGACCAATGTTATCTTACATAGGCGAGTCAGAGGCAAGTCTTTCCAAAATCTCAATAAGATCAAGACTCATTGGTATAGTATGATCTAGACTCATTGGTATAAGGAACCCAGTATGACTTGCAACATGGTAACATGGAAAGACATCTTGATTTAACAAACATTTGAATGCTATACATAACAAACCTGCACGAAAGATTATTATTAATATATTTACAAACAACAAGAGAGATACAGACCATTTGGTCTCCAAAGCACTCAAATCTAAAGAGCTAAGCTTGTAACCTTCAAGTCACATCAAATCAGATAACAAATCAGCATTTTATCGTGACAAACTCGATCTAGAGAAACTTTAATTTCTAGCAGGGTTGATTACTGCAATAGTCTCCTAATTGTATTCCCAAAAAAGACTGGCTTCAGCCGATTAAAATGCAGTTGTCACAGTTCTCACTAGGACAGAAAACATCACCCTGATTCTTAAACCCTTACACTACCTACCACTGTGTTACAGAGTTGACTTTAAAATGTTATTACTGGTCTATAAAACGCTTAATGGTGCAGGATCTGCATATCCATTTGAAATGCTGCAGTGTTATGAGCTGAGCAGAACTCTCATATCATAAGGTCCCTGTTTGAAATTTGCTCTGTTTTGTAAAATTTTAGCTTTCCAATTTAAAACAATTGTTGTATCCATATAACAACTTTTATGCGAAGCACTTGGAATTGCCTGTGTGTATGAAGAGTGCTTTACAAATAAACTTGCCTTGCCACCCATGTAAGCACTATGCAGCCATTTTTCCAAGCTTGGTCTTTCCATGTTAAACTACAATAAAAGAAAGTGTTATAAAGTCCTGTTGCAGGTAAATGAACTTTTCATGCCATGTGATCCTGTGGTCTGTCCTGATCCTGGGACCCTTTGTCCAGGACCACGATGGCTCAGCAGTTTATTAATGGCCACGTGTATTTGACCACATTTGTTTCTGTTTGTTCTCTGTAAATCTGTAGGAGTGAAAGAATCACAAGGGCAATGCTCCAAATGCAAACATTCAAAATCACCTACACATGCACTCACACATACACACACACACACACACACACACACACACACACACAGCGTGCACAGCGCAGGGACCAAACTTATTCTGCATATAAATAAAAACACATGAAGAAGACCACAGGCAGTGGCGAAGCAGAATTATCACAGTTATGAAGCCCCATCCTGTATCTGAATGGTGAACAGACGTATAGGAGAGAGCTGTATTCACCAGTATGAGAATGTTGCAAACTGCTGATACCCCCCCCCTCCGCCGCCACACACACACACACACACACACACTCACACACTTCTGACGGTGCAGTCTAAGGCTGAAACAAAATAATTGAGGACGTATTACACGTCTTAATCTGTTTATAGAAAGGAATAAAACAGTGCTGCAGGTGGTGATGATCTTTGTGCAGGTTTCCTCAAACCAAGCACTAAACTTCATGCCAAGACGAATCAGGTCCAGGCGATGAGTGACAACGTCTCCCTGCAGGTGTTTCTGGATGTCACCCCTCTGTCCCATGCAAATGGGGGGGAGGGGGGAGGCACTCCCCGGTGTGGACGCTGCTGATTGGACACCCTGTTTTTATCAGGGCTCACTTTGTCTGTTTCAACAAACCCTCCGGCAGAGACGTAACGGCCTTCCTCTTGATGATAAAAGACGGGGGCATTTCAGAGTGCAACGGATGTGACGGTAGCTGAACTCTCAAGACATTTAATCTTTATGGACAGTAGCCTTATTCAAATATGAACATCTATGAGTAACCTCTGCTACTTTCATGTGTGATGGCATTTATTATCATGAACTTCTGGAACATTTGAGCACCAGATTAATGTGTAACAAGTCCTGGGATGACAGTTAAACACAGGGAAACTAACAACAAGCAAGACGGTAGCTACAGGCAGACAGGAAGTCATAATGTTTGAAACGGCCGAGTTGGGCTGTCAGTATTGGTGATGAAGGTTTGTGTCTGGGAGTCAGATCAGAAATGTATTGGCTCCATGGAATAGGAATGATCTGATTGGACTGCTAGCCCAAGCAGAGGCAGAGAAAGAATGATCTGATTGGACTGCTAACCCATGCAGAGGCAGAGAAAGAATGATCTGATTGGACCACTAGCCCAGGCAGAGGCAGAGAAAGAATGATCTGATTGGACCACTAGCCCAGGCAGAGGCAGAAAAAGGCGATCTGGAGTTCAGCAGCAATGATCTGAGGCAGGATGGGAAAGCACTGTGGGACTCACAGATACCTCTGCTGTCAGAGAACAGATCTGAAGAACACAGGTTAATTATTTACCCCTTAGCAGCATGGTGGGTTTCATCCACCTGTATCCATTCTAAACTACAAACAAACCTTTACTCAAACTAAACTACAAACGCACCTGTAGCAATACTAAACTACAAACAAACTTTTACCAAAACAAAACTACAAACAATCCTAAACCCATAAAAATTACAAACAAAACTGTACCCGTACTAAACTACAAACAACCCTTTATCCATACTAAACTATAAATATGTAAGATGTTTCTGGCTGATTCAATAAGTCTAGTGGTAAAGGCTTGTTTTGAAAACCTTGCCAATATGCCTGGCCACACACACACACACACACACACATCACATCTCTAGTGGCTTGTTTGGACCAATAATAAAGATTGCATGTATCCCCTTATTCACTCTGGCAAGCCGCCTCAGGGTCTGTTCAAACACCCCAGTGCATAATGTGTTTGCAAGGGAGAAAAAAGAACACAGAATGCTGATATCTGTGTAATCTTCATTTTGGCATTCAATTTCACATCATCCAAAACACGTATGTATAATTTTCAACTTATAGAGAAAACACGACACATTCCTCAGAAACTAAGTAAGTTTCAAAGTCTTATAATTATTGTGACTTGGGATTTATCACAAACAGACCCTTTCAGATATGCATCAACACAGGACAGCATAAAATCAAATATCGCAAAGAGTAAATGTACCTTTAAAAAAAAAAACACGTAATATTTTTTTCGGCACGGGCACAGGCCTACGCGACATACTGGGTACTGTTGACAAGACAAATGCAGATACGCAGGTGGGGCATGTGCAGTCCCTGGAGAGCGCAAAGCTTTCACTACGAAAACAACCTCACGATGAGGCTGTGGACAACTTCTTATTAACTACTTACCTCACTCGGAGTAATAACACTAGTTTGAAAGTAAAATATTTAGTTTTAAATTTAAGACAGCAGGTAACCTGCTTACAGAAGAGTTGTCCCATTATCTGCTTTAAACTTTTTTACGGTTCACGTGCGAGGTAATGTAAAAAATTAAGTATTTATAATACAGTCCCTGATATAT
>JAOXYF010000005.1:3683229-3695601 GCA_028565775.1 Sternarchorhynchus goeldii
CAATACTCATGTTTGAATGGAATCAATACAAACAGATATATAAATAATTACATAGCTAGTATTTTCTTATGATACATATCCGTGTCTTTGAGCGTGCAGACGTGATAGGGCATCGACACCAGGGTCTGTTCCTTGCGGTCGGCGATGTAGAGCCACCACCACTCCTGCTTCTCCTCTGGGAAGTACAGGCTGTAGACGGGGTGCGTGATCTTGGACTTCGTCTCCAGAAGGGCCCGGTCTCGGCGCTGGATGCTCTGCTGCAGAGCCTCCCACTCCTGCTGGCCACGCGCGCACATATTACACGTGTATATCTTACAGCGATCTTTAATTTTCCCGAAGGCGGACACGCAAGCGGACGCACCTCCTCGTCGTCCCCGGTGACCTCGTCTGCCTCGGTATCGCTCTGTTTGTCGCTCTCCTCGTCCCTCTCACTGGGCGAGTCCTTGGTCCCTTCCGCCTCATCAGACTCGCTGCCTTTGTCAGAGAACTCTTCGTCTTCCTCTTTCGCTACTGCGGTCACTTCCTGTACGAGGCACACCAGCAACCTTAGCACAGTGTGTGGGTGTGTACGCTCGGCTGTCAATCAAACGTGAACCTCAGCTACGATTGGGCGCTTACGGTTCCTGCCACGTTGCCATTGGCCTGTTTGACCTTGTCCCCCTTGGGCTGCTGCTGAGAGACTGGCCTCTTCTTCGTCAGTTTCTTCTTTTTGGACTTGGCTGCCTTTTTTGCTCCTTTACTCTTGTTCTGCCACACTTTGGTTTTATTTTTCGCAGCATCACCTTGCTGCAAATAACATAAACACACACCACCCCACGAATATCAGCAACTATACCTGTTCAACCTGGGCGGGGGGGTTTAAACAAAGATGGGTTAAACTAACCTATAAAGCATGTACACAACAACAATAATAATGTATATATTAAGCCTGCATTGCTTGGATTATTTATCACAGAGAGGTCTGAAGAGCAGTGACTGACGCACACATACAGCCTCCTCGGTGTGGGCCTCCTCAGCAGGTGGTTGATTGTCCTGCTCCTTCTCAAAGACGTCCTGGAAATGCACACAAGCATCGGGGTATAGATAAAGTACAGAGCAGCACAATAAATAACCAACCAACCCTCACCAACGACTAAATCAGGATTTCAGTGCAACGAGTCGTCAATGGTGGTCAGTATGGTGCACTTCTATTGCACTGACCTCTGGTGGACGTCACCAGTTACTGCAACCACAGCTGATAACTCGCTGGAGGGGAGAATGGGGAAATGGCACCCCACAACCACCCCCACCACCCCCCCCGTGATTAAAAACTAGCTCACCCAAGCAGAAACTGAACCAGAGGTGGCAACCTGTGACCCAGATGGTCAAAGCAGAAGAAATGCAGAGACAGGACAGAGTGCTCACTCACAGCCATTCTCTTCCGCGTCAAGGTGACCGTAACCGTGACAATGGACCCTGCTGTGATGTTACTGCTGTCTTCATCATCCAGCACTGAATTATAATTACAGTATAAACACACACACACACACACACACACACACCTTCAGCTGAAACATTCTTTAAAACTGGAAATAATTAAAGCCAAGAATGCAGATCCCCTCCCTCTAACCTTGAAGTTTGGTTTCCATGTTAATGCTGGGGAAGCTTCCAAGCACTGCCATGACCTCGTCATACTTCTCCTCTCCCAGAAACCTCAGCATGCTCCTCCGGTCAGAGTCCTTTAGACTCACCAAGTCCTGAAGACTCCGCACCTTATACTGAGAGACGCAGGGAAGCAGACAAACAAAGATAGACAGAGAAACAGAGATATAAAGAGACATAAAATAGACAGAGAGAACAAAGACAGAAAATCAAAAGGGATGGCTGGAACCACTTCACACACACGGCCTCTGGTGGGTGGGTGGGTGTGTGTGGTGTATACACACCTTTTTGGAGATGCAGTAGCGAAGGTGCTCCTCTTCAAAGTGGGGTAGCTGCAGCAGGGGAGATTTGGCCTCCTGCAGGCCCTGTACCACCATCTGAGTCAGCTTCATGCAGTTCTCTATGGAGGTCAGCCTGGGGGCCCGGAAACCTGCACACAAACCATACGAGGTTTTACAAGGCATGCTGCAGGGCTCAGAGGAGCGTGGACGGGGCGGGGGCATGGGCGCTGAGCGTGGGTGTGGCGGGGGCATGGGCGCTGAGCGTGGGCATGGGCGCTGAGCGTGGGCGCTGAGCCTGGGCGGGGGCATGGGCGCTGAGCCTGGCCAGGCCAACACACCTCCTCTGCTGGTGGCCATCATGGTTAGCTGGCAGCCCACATTGATCATTTCTTGCAGCAAGGCAGGGCACTTTTTCACCACGAACCTCTGGTCTATATGAGAGAGAGAGAGAGAGAGAGAGAGAGAGAGAGAGAGAGACACGCCAGTGAAAGCCTGAAACCTCACAAAATCTGTTCAAAATGTTCGCTCTTTGCAGAAGCATAAACAGGTGCAGGGTGAGCGCAGCTCCTCCAGCACGTGTTCCCTGGAGAGGAGAACTGCAAGGTTACCTTCCTCGATGATCTCGGACACCTCCATGCGGGCAAGGTGCGTGAGCACAAGCACACGAGCCTTCAGGCTGTAGGGGTAGCAGAAGGGAGGCTCCTTCTTCTTCACGTTGATGTTCCCCAGCTCTCGGATCAGCTGCAGAGGAAGATGTCAAACTTCAGTACTGGCAAAAGTACTCGGGACTGCCAGTGCACGTTTGGCCATTTTTTAAAAGTAACAGTCAGTAGAGCAGTATTTAACACCAGTGCTCTTCCACATGATACTTCGTTCTAATGTTGCACAGATTTATGGTGTGGTGTTCCCGGGGCTACGGCGGAGACCACTACCTGCGGAACCTCGATGTTGTCCGTTGGCCTTATAGTCGCCTCCTTGTTGCTACGTGGGTCGAATTCAAACGCTGCCGTCAGCACCATCACCAACCCTGAAAACCGGGTGGAGAGGGACAAGAACCAGCTTGCAAAAAAGTAGACCATCTGTTTGATCAACATGATCACCAAGTACTTCAGGACAGTACGAAAGTTATTATGTATGTACGTATACGCGTGCGTGCGTGTAGCCCTGTGGATCAGCTCAGGTTCCTACAGCCTACATGGAGAAACAGTCAGTAGAATGAATATAGATCTAGGAGCTTTTTGTTCAGAGTGTAGGTGCACTTAGGCACAGAGCTGGCTCACTCTGAGCTATACTAAACAGGCTCCTTCATCAGAAATGTGGGTGCTGAGATGCGAGCCTGGTGCATAGTGATGGTTCTAAGTTGGTGTATACAATGGGAAAGAGGACTGAACTGTCCTACATCACCAAGAACCATGAATGCATTTCCATTTGCTGTCCAAATTCAAAAGGATAAAGAAAAAGGTGGGTCTTCCAATGCTAAAACAATTTAACAGACTAAAAGTTTTTTTTGTTTGTTTATGCAGCTCGTTGGCCACCCCACCGCTGAAGCAAAGCTTACGTTTGGAGTGACCGATGTACAAAAGACCGTCAACACACTGCACTCGGGGTTATTGCCGACGTATTCCCACGTGGACACGGGGCAGGTTCTTTATCTTTGGAGCCGAACAGACGGAAACAAGTACACCATGTACTTACGCTTCATGTTCATATTGGGCGTTTTGTACATAAAGTGCATGAAGAGTTGGGTTGTGTTAATGAGGATCTGATCGCCGCTGTAGCGTATGGAACGGTACCACCATGTACCCTATGGACACAGACACACACACACACACACACACACACACACACACTTTTTGCACTGTCAATGTTTATTTACATGATCCATGCATCCTACAAACAGGAACCATAGAGACAAGTGTCCAAAGGAACTCGTGTATATAAACAAGCATCTCACCACGACCACAGGAAGAATAACCATAAAGGCCAGTCCATACACCAGGAGCACCTGCCAACAGCACACAAAAACACAGCAAATACGCACGTCAGGAACAAGAGCAGACAGCTTATGTCTCTCAAACATGAGCCAATCAGAAACTAGTCTCTCTTCCTAAACTGGACCTGAGGATGATCTAAAGATCTGAGGATCCTAAAATAAGATGTTGGGAGATGATGGCTGAAATACCTCCCCTCAAAAAACAAACAAAAAAAAAAAAAAACTAGAAAGTCATAATAAAGTTCCTTTGATATGAAACTGGAGAACTGACCACTCCAGAACCAACCTACCAGCATTGAGTTCTTCTGATCAACAATCCATGCCGGGAGAGCAATTCCAAAGCTTGTGACTAGACAGCAGAGGAATTTAAACAACAGGAGGAGAGAGGGAGACAGAGATATTAAGCCAAGAAAAATGCAGTCACCACAGTGTGAAGCCAGAGTTTTGGAGCAGACATGCCCATGGTCCTCACCTCTAGGACCATCCGGGTTGCCGTAGGTCTCCCAGTTCTTCCGTGCCTCCTCATGGGTTAAGCTGCAAAGAGGGGAGCACAGCACTGGTTATCTGATCATCTTTAAAACCAAAGGGGATGCCCCCTGCAAATAAAGTTCTAAATACAATGATCAATCAATATTAAGCTGAAGAAGAAGCATTTTATAGCTCCACTGCCTTTGAGAAATGGAATCAATGAATGGAATCACAAAGCCTTAAATCTCAGCTTGAGGGTTTTGTTTGTTTGTTTGTTTGTTTGTTTTTTCGGAGGGAGAGACGCCCCCAAGGACGGCAGGTCTGCGCTCCGCGGCTAAGCGCCGCTCTCTCATTGGCGGTTGGAGTAGAAGCAGTGGTTGTCATGACGAGTACTTACGCTGAGTAGGCTTTCACGATCTTCATAAAGGTGGCCTCATCGCCTCCCTTGTCAGGATGGTATTTTAGCGAGAGCACTCTGTACTGTTTCTTAATTTCCGCCACAGATGCCCCCTGCGCGCACACAAAAAAAATAGCGTGTTTAACTCCAATCGGAGCCAGTGAGGCCTGCAGTCCCCCAAAGGATACAGAGAAATAAGGAAAACCATCTGAAAGACTTTTCTCCACTTCCCTTACTACTGATTAGTGGAGTTTTTACATTACTCTAAGCAGGCCGCAAGCAACCAACAAGAGATGCATGTATTGCAGATTACTGTACAGAAAGAGCGTTGGTCTTACCGCATCCAGATTTAGGACCTCATAGGGGTTATACTCCTGGTACTCGCGATCTAATTTAGACACCTTATAGGCCAGGAAGATAAATACCGCCCAGCCAAACAACAGGGCTGCTTTTCTGTTCAGAGATAAAGAGCCAGACAGACAATCAGATACACAGTCACAGACGAGACTGATGAATAGCAAACTCCACATTTTAGACAGACAGATCACTTTATTGATCCCTGAGGGAAAGAATTTGTACACGTTGCATAATCTATTACACAAATAAATGGAACAAAAGCAAGGATGTAACTACTGCTTAATCAGTTGGCCCATTCGCTCCTTCCATTCATTTCAGGCATGCGATGTAGGTATGGTTCCCAAGAGAACTACCCTGTGGCAGAAGGCTCAACATTTAAGGGCAAAGGGTTTGAAAGCATTCACTCACCATGACGGATACCCTCTCACTTATTCTAAACATATCTCCAGCTGCAGCATAGGCCATTTAAACTGGAACGATAAACCGGTGTGATTTTTGCCTGTGTAAACCAAGCCTGAATTATAAAATCCTCCCGAGTTTGAATCAGTCTAACTAAAGCCACTGCAGGCTTCTGTGGAATAATAGATTGATAAAAGGGAAGAATTTGACTGACCCGAAACAAATTAAAGATCTTGCATCTTGGATCACTGGTCAGTTGAGACTGGTTAATGATGACTGCTTTAATAAAATGAGTTTAAAGCAGATAGAGTGTCAAACCACTCTCATCCACCAACATGATAAACTCCATCTCCGCAAACTCACTACTCGCAATAAGTTGCCTGCTTTATATCCGGCCCTTCAAAACATCCCACAAGTGTTTTCTCTTGAAATCTTATAGAAATAGAATTCTATATACGTTTTAACAGAGCACTCCCACCACACAAAATAAATTATTTAACCAAGACACAAATGAAAACATTTCCCCAGTTAAAGCTTTACTCAATACAGTTTTTTTTTCTAAGGGTGCATGGCATCACCCAACAATCGGCAAGAGTGAAGAAAGAAAAAAAAAATAATACAAACAAACAAAAACCCAAACAAATCTCAAACAAACAAGTAAAATATGCAATCAGGCAAATGTATAACCACAAGCTATGCAGAGCATCCGCTGCAACAATGCAAGTTATGCTTAAACAAATAAATAAATACACACAAAAAGCACCATCGTGGTCCGTGATGCTCACACCCAAACAGGAAGAAGACCTGTCTGTGGTTGAGCTTGTGCCAAAATTATACATGCAGTCTGTTCAAACTTCAGCAGATGTCACTGCTAAAAACATCAACATGACAAACTTTGTCACCTGAAAGTATGATGTTACAGAACATGAATTCAAAGAAAAATCAGCTTCATAGTTTCCCCCCATAAATACAAAATTACATACTTTTAATTTGCACGTTTCAGAAGTGTACTGTGCATGATTTAAAAGCAGAGATTCATTTAAACAATTGTACTTGAACAATCAATCGCGAACAGGTAGAATATCAAATAATAATAAATTAGGTTTAAGAAAGTTTAAGCATCTGTAAAATGTTAAAACTACCAAACAATGTTCTTCTAAATATTTGGTTATGAGTATCAGTTGGCAATTTTCATATCTGTGCATCACTAAGCCCCTGCCATTGAATGTACTGGTTTTGACAACCTTTAATGTTGTCACAAATAAACAAAAAACAAACAAAGAAAAAATTTAAAAAACAAAAAAAAACCATCCATTTCCACGAGACTCAGATCAATCATAAATTGAATACCGTTCCTCATAGTGTCTGGTAATTTCATTTACACTTAGAAAAAACAAAGAGCCAATACCATGAAAACAAGTGCCATGTGAGTAATAATGGTGCGCCAAACACTTTCTCTCTCTCAGCCACCCACAAAAACACACACTTACTTTAGTGTCGGGACAACGCTCTGCTGCGATTTCATAAGCCGGAGGCGATACCACAGACATCTTCCATGAACTCTTCTCAAGCTTTTCAACCGTAATTGCTCTGCAAATAAAAGACACCTAGTAAGTCAACGGAATATCAGCTATTATTCCTCATCTATGGTAGCTCTACAAGTGCTGTGCTGACCACATTCACACTCGGCAGCGGTTTCATTAAAACAAATTAAAATACACCCTGGTGCAATTGTTCTGTTACTACAGTTCGTCACAGTATGTGTGAACGCTCCCTTTCGAACTCTGGTGTGCACCGAAGCAGACCGAGACCTCCTGCGCTGATGAGACCATTTTTAAATAAACTCATTTGAAGGTGCGGCTCATTTGGAGTATGAATGCCAAGACTACATACGCCACAAAACAGCTATGGACTATGTACAGCAGAGGAATTTCTGGTGCTGTTTTGACTCCTTGCTATGTTTCCACTTCGTAAAAATACCACCAGGTCTACAAAACCCTGATACGTTGTGCTTTAGGCCCAGCATGGTGCAATGTTTGGCTTGCAAACTATACATCATACATACATCATGTGTCACATTTTTTATACTTATTTTGGTTCCATTCTAAACTTGAGAGTGTGAACACTAAACAAACCAGGATTAAAATGCAACAATGTATCATTTTCTTGTTTGGTCCAGACAAAGGGAACCAAAGTATAAACACAACCTTCAACTAATACAACCTCCGAGCACACGCACACTCATAGCCATCAGATATTACAATGCAACAGTTTTACAGTAAGGCCATTTTTAATAAGACAGTAAATTAATGCAAGTCGCTCATATTAGGTCAGATGACTGTATAATAATGCTCCCCCTCTAACCTAGCAAATGCCCTCTTAGCAATGATCAGCAAATAACCGACTTGAAAAAGCTTTACATTAACATTTTAAATATATAGTTTAGTCTTCTGCTGTTTTTTCCCAAATGTGTTGGAGTAGTCAGCTCTTACACTGTATGTACAGCACTCATGGTGTTTAGTTCCGTTCCAATAATGAAGTCTGATAAACACCAAACAGAGACGACACCTAGGTAGCTAGCTAGCGTAGGCACTTGCCTACAAATCGACACGTCAGACAGTGGACGCTTAAACACATTAGTAACTAGAAAAGTTTTGTTTATCGCTAATTACATGTTAGTTAAGTATGTAGCCATCTGCTTCAGATTAGATATAATACACATATAAAGTGCACAGAAAGCACAGAGCTACTGTCTCGTTTTATTTTTTAAACAACAAGCTAGCTAAGAGAGCCTGCAAACTAGAAGGCAAAAACTTATGTCAAAATGATACGCTAGCTAGCATCACATCAAAGCTCGCTAACTAGCTAGCTGGCGACCCACCACGTCTGCAAGCTAACTAGCAAGCTAGCCATCACAGAAGTTTGCATAACGTTAGCTACTACTGTAGCTGACTAGTCATGTCAACAACACACGAGCCAAACACGTTGACGCGTTTGCCATCGACAGCTAACTAGTTACCAACCGAACTAACAAACTACTTCCTACAATACTGGGAAATTACCACATGACTTTATACTTCACACTCAATCGTACTCGTTAACAAACTAGCTAGCTGTGTTCCACACGGTTTGCTAGCTGTTGGTCACCATATATAAACGCGCTAACTCTTGATATTAGCATACGATAGCTACTTAGCTCTAGCTAGCGTAGCTGGCGACGTTTCATTGCTTGAAGCTAACATTCTTAATACAGCCTTACCCGCATTCTGATCCCGGGGCCAGAGGTAATAGGTGGCTGGGATGACAATTAAACCAACGAAGGACGTAAGGAAGTAGAAAAATGTATTGCCACTGTCGTCGTACTGAAATTGCTGTCCAGCCATTTCGTAGCGGCACCAAAGTCCCCCTTCTCCGCCGCCGCTTATCCGCCCCTGAAACGGTTTGACTGGTCACACAGATACAATTTAGAATGAAGCCAGCGATCTACAACTATGTTATAAAATTGATGAGAACTGAGTTTCAGAATAAAAGTCTTAATTTTATCATTCACACTCTGGTATAGTCGAAAACCAGCATTTTGTTTTTATTCACAATTAAAATCGATTGTATTTCGTACAATGTTTATCATCTTATGCAATATTTATAAGACGCTGCCGGGAAGAATCGTTTTAATTTATACAAAGACTGTTATTTTGACATATTGATTGTTGCTTATTTTAATACACATCACGGATGCCAAACCTTGCCCCCGAAAGAGGCAGTACGTCGCTTTCGGAATACGTGTTTTACGCGTGCGCTCTAAAAAGCAAACTTCTAAAAGGTTAATGGGACTGGTTTAAAGACGTGTTGTTTGTGATTTTTCTTATTTGCTTTTCAGATGTCCATCTACATCTTTGTCAGTTTTGTTTTTTACATTTTAATCTTTTTTTCACCATCAACAGTCATGAACAAGATTAATTACCAGTAAGGACTGCAATGTAAAACAATGAGGAGTAACATTGTGTAAGGAATAAAGTGAGTCCATCTCATCAGGAAAATTGTTCAGTTTAATCACAACATTGAAAATATTGTGCATTTAATTTTTTTTTTAATTTCAGCATTTGATGTTTTTTTTTTTGTTTTTGTTTTTTTTTTACAGTTTTTGCTGGATATCACCAAAAGGTAAAAGCCAAAAACAGTAATAAATCAAGAACGTCCTGTAGAGGGCACTATATATTAGGAAAGTATACATTACATTCATAATAAAGACAGTCCACCAGTTTAAGGCAAAACATAGTCCACAAAATTTACCAATATGTTCCAAGCTGCTGTAGTTGTTCACACTTCGAACCTCTGTCCTTTTTAGGCTTTCGCCCGAGACATGCTGCGATGTCCTGCCTTTTTGATATTCCACCCAGACTGCCCAAGTGTCCAGTAGGCAGCTCGTGAAAAGGCTTCTGGGTGATGAAGTCCTGTTCCATGCACTCAAAGGATGCAGCATTACTGGTTTCCAAATACATGTTATACAAGATACAGCACGTATGCACAGCCAGGCTGGTTTGGGCCACGGACTTCATTTGCAAGAATTTCAGCCGCTGGAACCTGTACATCAGAGTCCGGAGGGAACCATGGACCACCCGAAGGGCAGCCTGCACTTTTAAATTATAACGCCGCTTCTTCTCGCCGAGAGTTCCGTGGTCTGGGAACGGCGTGAGAAGGTGCTCCGAAAGCGGGAAGGTGGCATCACCTACGATGTGTTTCCCACTCAGTAGGGTCACTGGGTCCTCCTGCAGGGCTCTTCCCACCTCTGTCTCCAGCAGGACCCTGGAGTTGTGCCAGCTTCCTGGGTGCTCTGCAGTCACATAGGTAAAGCATCCCTGGTGACTGCAGAAAGCCATGAGATTTACAAAGTATGCCTTTCCTGAGACTCGATATTCCTCTGGGTCCAGTACGTCCACGGGCCTCTCGACAGGGATCAGACAATACCCCACCACACAAACAGTCCCTGGCAACCCAACAGAGGACGAGAATCCGGCCACCGAGACTTCGGCTTCCTTCCATTTTGGCCAGTGGACACGATCAGCAAAGTTTCCTGTCACGAGGGTGCAGAATTCTTGCAGCTGGTGGAGAATGCGAGACTCGTTCGTTTGGAAACGGTCAGCAATGCTAGCATGAGACTCCAGAGTAGATAGCGTCCACAGGCTAGTCAGTACTGCATGGGTCACAGTCCATCCTTCAAGCGTACCGCACGTCCATTCACGAGGCGACAGCAACCGAACCAGCTCCTGAAGTCGGGGGGTTGGGGGGGACGGGACGGAAGGGACCCAAAATGTGAATAAATACCCAAACTAGTTGCTGTACAATGAGCCAAGTTCAAGTTTGAAAGTCTGAAACCGCATACGTACCTCAACTTGGGTTGGCGTAAGCTGGAAGTATCTCTCAAAATCCCTGGCAGACAGTCTTGGCATGAGGTCACTAAAGTAATTATTTTTGCCGTCACCGTCATCACAGCTTCACAACAAATTGCGGGGAAAAAACACAATTTGAAAATGCAATAATGTTTGATTAACGAAGATAAAACGTGTGACAAGCACGGCATGCAAACACGAACATGTTTAACTCGGATGTAGCGAACTAATGTACAGATAGCTAGGTTTTGTGTAGACTACGGAACTCTAATGTAAACAAAGACAAACAATAATATATGCACAGCGCAATAGCATTTACACGTACATTTGTGATGCAAAATTAAACATGAACACACAAGAAAATCGATGTTGCTTGCTTTTAACGTGCAACTTCGAGGCTAACTATTTATCCTATCCCAGGCTATCCTAGCTAGCTAGCTAGTAATGCAATGACTGCTTGGAGCGACAGACACAAAAAGCTGATTTTAGAATAACGCATGAGAGTCTCACCTGATTTCTCGTGCTTTGAAGGAGGGCACTTCAGTTTTTATACTAATGTATTCATCAGCGTCTAACTCATCTGCTAATAAAAAAGCAATACATGTTTCCAGCGCCATAATATTTGTGTGTGTATGTATGTATGTATGTATGTGTACGCAAAGGTTGCCAAATAACTCCAATCGAATCCCCCTTGATGTTATGGGACATCTGTTTCATAACTACCTTCCCCTTGCTTTCATCTCCCCCAACTATACCCAACTTCACCTCATTAGCTACGATCTTGGGTACATTTAATTTAACAATTGTTAAAACTTGATAAATGTTCCGAAAAGCACTGGATGAATAAAAGAAATCATGAGTGATGTATCTGGTTGCTAGGTATGTTTATTAGTATTCACTAATAACTTGATGTTAATCGAAATAATCTCATAATACGTTTTCACTGTACAATTTTTATTGATCTAGCTATATTACTGATGTTAATCGAAAATATGTGTATTTTTGAAACACGTGTTTTTAGCTGTTAGAGAAACTCAAAATTTTCGCCTCTACTGAATATTGTTTATTATTGCGTCTTCTTTCCTTTCACCACAGAGAGCTAACTTACACCCTGAAAACAATATGAAATAATATCCGTTGATATGGTAACAGCACTCTTCCAATGTTATTGGAGGTTGCCCTCTTGTGGCTGAAAAAAGTACTGGTTACTGGATTTATCAGATATCTACTAAATTAAGTAACCGCCACATATACTATATCTCTCTATTTGTCTATCTGCCTATCACTTGACTGATCTTGACTGATCCCAAGAGTATTTCAAATTGCAGGGGTGATTATATATATATATGTATACACACATATATACACACACGATCAAAATTAGAGAACAATGTATGAACACTTGATTTTTTCAGAAATAATGTAATCTACATTGATCAACATTTGAAG
>JAOXYF010000005.1:3696492-3723687 GCA_028565775.1 Sternarchorhynchus goeldii
CACATGTTGTTGAAGGTTCTGATACACACTTGCATTCACTCTTCCATGTATCTGTATGAGAGGTCCAACTCCTGCTGTCATGACACCTCCTCCTCCACCTTTCACTGACTTCTTTACACATTTTGGGTTCAGTCTTTCCCCAGTTTGTCAACAAACATAAATGTTTCCCATTAGACCCAAATAAAATAAAATTATATAAAAATTAAACTTGCTTTCATCACTAAAATGAACTCTGGACCACGTCTCCTCTGTCCACACAACATGCTCCTCAATAAAGGTGAGTCTAGCTTTTTGATTCTTTCTGCTAATGAGAGGTTTTGGTCACTGCAGAATGGACTTTCAGTCCAAATGCTCTTAAATGTCAAGACACTGTATGACAAGACAGATCCTTTCCCTGATTCGTACTGAACTGGCGAGCGATTCCAGCTGCAGTGTTGAACCGATTACCCATGGAGATTCTCCACATTATCTTGTTCTCTCTTGCATTTGTCTTTCATGGGTGACCAGCCTTCTTGGGGGATTTGAATGAGTTTGTGATTCGAGAAATCACAGACTTGGAACGACCTTGAAACTTCTCTTGCTATGGCTGATAGGCTCACCCCTTTGGCCTTCATCTGTACAACCTGTTGCCGGAGGGTTTCAGTCACTTTGGAACGGCTCACCATTTTTATAAAGTCAGTGAAAACTGGAAAGTTAGGCTGCCAGTTAAATAGGGTTTGTCAGATAATTAAGGAAATTAGCACTAGGTGCCAGAATAACATAACTTGCAGGTATCTGAAAGGGTTCTCTAATTTTGATCAGTGTTCCTTTTCAATTATATAATTTAAGTTATTTATGCTGTGCTTTAGAATATATACAATTTATGAAATAAGATTAAAATACTGCTGTTAGGATAATTTCACATAGGACTACGTAATGACCTTGATTGTGTGTTGTTCTCTAATTATGATCTCCCGTATAATATATATATATATATATATATATATGTGTGTGTATATATATCTGAAGATATTCCAGATATTCTAGATGAATAACTGCTGCAGTGTACTGTAGTAGGGTAGTAGGGATATTTAAAAATGTTCACAAGGTTTCCAAAGAAATATTTCAGACAGAGGTCCTTCATCAGCTATGCACGCAAAGTATTTTTAAGACATAAGTAGTTAGTTTAGTAGTTAGAGTGATAAGTGGACTGTGGTGTTCATAGGAACATAGGCAATTATGTAGGATACTAAAGATTTAGGTGTTCTAAGGATTTAAATGACTTCTTAAACAGTGTAACTGGTATATGATGTTTATTTTAGTAGGCTGCATTTAAGGAAATAGCCACAGATCTGAGGTACCCATTCTTGTTTTATTGTTAGTACCAACCCTCATACATATTTCACATGTATTGTTATTGTTGAGTATTATGTAGATTTGGATTGATATGTGACCAGATTTTAAGAATATTCTGGGTTGTTTGAATTCATTTTTCTCAAGTCCACTGCCAGCATAATTTCACATCACATCAATAGGAGGCACCAGTGTCACACTAACAGGCTTGAACTTTTTCATGCGCTGATCAAAGTAAACAAAAAAAACAAACAAAAAAATGAACAAACGAGCATCAGATAAAATCAAGAGCTAAAAATAATAATAATAATAATAGTCAATTCTGTGGCAATACAGAATCAACTATACTGCATGGATGCAGTGTTGTTAGAGGACCAAAAGAGAGAAAGAGAGAGAGCTAGAAGGTTGAAAAACCCAGCCCAGTAACCTTTGTCAATATCCCTTCAATCCTACTGACCCTCGTGAGGACAGGATTATCAAACGATGAGAGCCCCAGTGATGAGCTTCTTCAGGCTGGAGAGGAGCTCTCACCCTTATGCCCTAATCAAAGTTAAATATGCATCAAGCTATTATATGGGTCACAATCCGTTCTTCTTAATTTACTTTTTCCAAGATGATTAGAAGAGAGTGATATTTAATCAGGGCAAAAATCCGCTCAGAAATCAACATGTGAAAGGAAAAGCATGAGGATTTGCAGTTATCACGCACCTAACCACTAGTGATAAAAGTTCTGGAAACCTTTAGCTGAGTTTTGGTTATAGAACCACATATTTAATCACTTTGATTACCAAAGGTAAAACAAAGACTTTCATGAATAAGTTAACAAATTGTTATGATTTATATACAAAAGCAATAGCTTTGCTTACTGATGATGATGAAGATGAAATAAAACATAGCAATTTAAGATAGTAGCAATTACTTTACTCCACTGAATGGATTTTACGAGTGTTGTCATTATTGGGACCACTGTGCCAACATTTGCAATTACATATTCTATTGTATCGAAACACAAAAAAGGCCCTTATTTGCTTAGTTAATCGTATTTTACTTTCACCCATTTACATCCCTTAACTGCAAGGAACAGCTGCAAGTTATCACTTATCAGAAGCTTCTGTTACCAAGGGTAAATGTACTTCAGATTACACTGGCAGCACAATGGACACCTATTTCCTCTGTGAGCCCCATCTATCTTTTTTACAGAGACGTTTTGAAGCCGTCTCTTCCAGCTGATGAGCAACGAGAGGCAGGCAGGGGTGCCTAGAAGGGTCAGATGTTCCTGCCCTCATGCCATGCCCCCTCCAGGAAGTGCAGCCATTCCGCCCGTGCCTCCAGTCCCCCACCCTGGGTCACGGACCCAGCCGTAAACGAGGCCCTAGAGCACCGTCTGCCAAAAGCTGCAGGGAACAGGAGTCACGCCTCAAAGGTTCCTGACACGGCCTGCCGCTCCGCGTCTCCGATGCCACTCCCAGCTGACCCGACACAGGACCTTTGAGGTTTCAAGTGGACACGTGCTTGTGCAGTTGGGAGAGGGAGGTTGTGGGGATCATGACGGTAGATTAACAGTCCTCTACAGTCCTGATGCGCCTGTGATAAGCCATTGGATGACTAGCCAAATGAAACGTTCCTGTAATCTATCATAAAATCCAAGCTCTGGGCTCTGACCCATGCCAGGTAATAATACCTTTCAGGCAGTAATGTATGCAGTAATGGTGTATAGTTTATTCAAAGTGAGAACATGCTGGCTTCACAGCTATGAACAATTTCTGTATGCTGTATGGGTTATGAAATATGACATATTGTACTTTTAATTTAGTCAGGAAAGTTACATTTTTTCAGCATCAAATGCACTTTTAGAAAGGCATTCACATAATAAATACAAACTAAACGCATTTAATTTAAAAGTTTCATGGTGCAAAAATGTTAGCCATTTGTAAAAATTTGAAATACAGACAGTCTGTGCCAAGCATACGGTTCACTGTATTTAAAACAAATGGACAAAGGTGCTATGGGTTTCAAGCCTGTTGCTGCGGCGAGGCCGTAGCTCACTGTGAAAGGGAAAACTCTAAATCAGTAACATGATCCAAGGTGGGATACGGTGGAACAGCACCACACAGGTAACTTTACACCACACCTGTTACACAGGAAGTCAGCAGAAGTGGTATAATTAAAGCATTCCCCCGAACAAACGATGGGCGAGAGAAAATCATTTTTAGGATCTTTTGGTTTTGCAAATACATAAGACGACTTTTTATTTAAATGAACCATAGAATCAGCATACCTGGTTTCTTACAATTTAATCTACTGGGCAGAGGAAATACAACTATGACCATGGGGCT
This sequence comes from Sternarchorhynchus goeldii, assembly GCA_028565775.1. Lineage (NCBI taxonomy): Eukaryota > Metazoa > Chordata > Actinopteri > Gymnotiformes > Apteronotidae > Sternarchorhynchus > Sternarchorhynchus goeldii. The sequence goes on from JAOXYF010000005.1 coordinate 3,700,161, forward strand.
AAATTAGTTACAGATAAAACCAGACAGACATTATGGCACTAAGACCGGTTTGGAATTGCATGATCTCAATTTATAATTGGTAACAAAGGGTTGATTTGTATTAGTTATAACGCGTTAAGGCTCAAGTAGATGCTCATTTAAGAGTTCGGGGCATTTTGTAATACTCTTTTAAACTCAAAACCACTGAGTCGAACCAAGGCGAATCTTCCTTATCAGGAACGGCTGTACTTTGCTCCGATTTCATCTAGGTTTTCCGGCTTTTTCACCAGTTCCTTGATCACGTGGATATGCCATTCGCCTTCTCGAGACGTGTGCGGCTCAAATAAAAAACAACCTGCTTCACAGATTAACAAAGCGACTGCGTTCCTGACCGCGGAAGGCACGCGATTTATCGGAGTGAAAGCTGTCGTTCTCACCAAGTCGCAAAACTATCACTCATAAAAAAACGGCTTCCTAGCTAAGCAATCATATGATTCGACAAATCAGGTGAAATATGATTAACGTCCAGTCTGCGGCTCCGCTCCAGAAGACCAAAAAGCCAAGGGGGCTTAAACGGATGTGTTCTTGTGATTTTTAGGCCAAGTAACTTTATCCTACATTTAGATTATCTGCTAATGACGGAGGAAACGGCCCAAGGAAAGGACGTCAAATCCCAAAACAATGGAACCCTATTAACAAGTCTGGCTTTTCAGCTACACCAAGTACAACTCTCAGAACAATAATCATAAGCATTTCCAACTTTCTAAGGTCTTTGTTAAATACCTAATATGTTAAATACCAAGTTATCCAAATCATTCTTTAGGTCATTGTTGCAGTAAGTAGGCTTTTGTTTTCAAAAATGGGTGCAAAATGTGGACTACAGTGCAAATAGGTGCTACCATTTAGTAGAGTTGTGAGGAGTGTGCCTTTTCAGAAATACCCTTCAGCTGCTATGTTAATGATTTTCTTCAGACAAGTCTGGGTAACAAACAAACTGAGTAAATAAACAAAACACAAAATGCTCTCTAAAACACAATGCAGCAGAATTAACTCCTTCAGGCCATGCCTGCATTACATATCGCACATCCCATCCATCCATTTATGAGCAGATAACCAGTCGGCCTGCTGTGTAGTTACTTGATAACGCATTAGTAGCAAAAAGGTAGAGATGGCAGACAAAAAAATAAAAATAAAAAAAAGAGCCTTGGCCAAAGTAGCACGTGATCTGGATTAGCATCAGTAGCATCTTGTGGAGTGCATTCTCCTTTCATTTCAGGCCCTGCTTCCTCCTCCACCTCCACTCCGCGCACGCAACCTTTGACCTCGCACCCGCCGTTATTAATGGATCCTTCTCTAATGGACATCAAGTGCCCGTCGCACCGCTACTGCCGCTGCGCCACATGCACAAGTCCCCCGCCGCCTATGAAGAAATAAATAATGAAAGCTGTCCGGGAGGCAGAAAGGTGTTCTAGCGCTCTGGCGGCAGGACCAGTCTCGACTCCTGGACGTGGCCAGACGTGCCCCTCTGAAGCCGCAGACACTGCTGTCACGGTAACGACATCCTATTTGCTCATCTTTCCACGGAACAATAAAAGCAATGAAGTGAGAGCATCAGAAGAAATAGTGCAAAAAAATAATAATACTAATAATGACAACAACTTGTGTATATGTAAATGTATGTTAGCTACATTTCACTGATGCACTGCAGTTATATATAAAAAGTGCTCGGACAGGAAAGATGTTTTTGAGTCTCTCTGTGTACAAGGAGCCGTTCACCGTTCCACATCCAGAAAGTGCTGGGAAAAGTGTTGGAGAAAAGAAAGCAGAAGGTCGGCATCCATGTCTCCTCTCTCACTAGTGCCCACTCAGCTGAACTTGTCCTGGATGTTCATCAGGCTGTGGCTGGACTTGGCTCTCTTGGCTGTGGAACAGTTGAACGGAAGAGGATAAACAGATGTTTAACTGCTGGCTTATGCCTCAAGAAAGAACACAGTAGGTCAATATGCCAAACAAAAGCGTCAATAAACGTATGACATATATACACGTATTTGCTGCCACAAACAAGTAATCCAAGCACAAGTCAATTCGTTATTTACAAAATATGGGTTGCATTTATTCTGTGGCAATATTCTTATTTGGAATGTGGAATGAATGCAATCCACCTGCCTGGCTAAATACAAAACTGCCTGGCTAAATACAAAAAAAAAAATTTAAATCTGATCACAGTATCAATGCTGTGTTACTCGAGTGCCTACAACCTACTGCCTGCAGAAACAGGCTCCACTCTATATTACGCAATGCACAGAAGCCTCCTCCCTCCAGCCCTTAGGGCCTGAGCAAGTCACTCACGATGAATAAGCTTGCGTTTCTTCTGCTCTGAGTGCAGATAGTTGCTCAGGTAGAAGATGATGGGGAGGAAGAGCATGAAGCTGGACACTGCGATCACCGGCACGGTCTCCTCGCGCGGAAACGAGCAGCCAAAGTTCTTGCTCCACAAACGCCGTGTCACATTCATCTAGGAAGGAGATGGGCAAACCAAAAAGAAGGGTGATCATGGATTCATTATGCTTCCAAGAGATACCTGTGATATATATATGGGGGCTTCTACACCCTACCCGATCAAGAGAAACCTGTGATATATATATATGGGGGCTTCTACACCCTACCCGATCAAGAGATACCTGTGATATATATATGGGGGCTTCTACACCCTACCTGATCAAGAGATATCTGTGATTTATATATGGGGGCTTCTACATCCTACCTGATCAATTTTCTCTGAAGAGGAATACAAAATATATTTCATAAAATGTTTTAAACTTTAAATAGTGGTATAATAGTAATGCCACAATAGTGCCACTTGAGCCCAAAGCTTGGCAACTTGGTTTAGTTTTGTTCAACCGAAGGAAAGGTCTTAGCGTTTTTTTAAAGCATTTGTCTAAATATTTTTGCTCTTTGGCACATGGCCTGGCTTCATAAGAAACTCCATCACACTATACTGAGGAAGAAGGAAAGTTTCCACTGAGTTTCAGATCAGCTGTCACTGGAGGAAATGTCCTAACCACTCAATGCTCCACAAACACCCAGCAGATCAGTGAGTCATTCATCTAAATCAACACAGTTTTTGTTTTGTTTTTATGCTACAAGTCTTGTTCTTTTTCAGCTTTCAAGATTTTTTTCCATATAGGAAATAGTTTCTGTAATAGCATAAAGACATGGTAATAAGAGACTGTAATGTTATAACCAGTCATTGCTGCATAAGGAAAAATGTATGTCAATGTTCAGAATTACTGTACTATTAAGTTAATACTGAATTAATGTTTTAACATGTGACTGATTATATTTTAATACGCTACATGAAATGTGTTTGTTTCTACATATAACAGTTCCAGCATGTATCTAGAATACAACTTACTGAATCCTCTATATCAATACAGATGGTCTTGTTAGCCGCCATTTTACTGTAAAGCTCATTAAGTCCTTTGTATGTTGTCTTGCAGTCTTTGCACAACTCAGAGTGGTTTCCCTGTTTAACACACACACACACACACACACACACACACACACACACACACACACACACACACGACTTATGAACCATCATGTCTTCCATCTGTATCATTAACAGTAAAATGTGTAGTACATAGTATTCAGTGAGTAAAAGTACAGTGTACATCATGGTAAACACATTCCATAATGCAAGAGATGTTACCTGCTGGTATTTTTCAAAGCACATGAGGGACTGGTTGAGTTTAGCCAAGAAGTAAAGGCTGTCATTGGTCAGGCTCATCTGATCTGTAGTTAGGCACACTTATGAAGATAGAAACAAGCGTGTTACCACAAACACTATAAGCATACAGTCAAAGTCAACAATAAAAACAAAACACATTCATACGTCGTAACATTAACAAGGATCTCCACTAATTTAAAATACAAGGATTTGCAAAACTGGCAATAGGATGCAAAGTTAGAATTTTGAGTTACAATCCAAAACTACTAACAGTACAGTTAAAGCACAACTCTAAAACTACTTTCTATTTCTGAAACTGACACTATTGTCCATTTTATTTCAGTAACAGAAAATAAGCTTCCCCTTTAATTTTTTTGACACAGTTATGTTTTACGTTAAACAAACGAGCTATTGCCTAAATAGTGTTTAGTAAATTGTAAGCAGCTGTGTGAGTGACGTAGATTCTATTATCTTGGAAGAATCCCAATGAGCGTTTAAGTCTTGGCCATGGAACTCACTGGCACAGCCCGCCGATTCCCAGATTTCAGTTAAACTGCTGTAAAGGTTATACAGCAACATCAGTCTATCCGACCGCAATAGGGTGTCCTGACAGCTGACATTCGCGTGGCCTGCCTGTGAAGAGAACGAGAGTCAGACTGTTAGGAAGGTCTGTGTCAACAAGTGCTTTATGACATGATCAGACAGTAGACTGTCCTCCTAAAACATGCTAGATGTTCATTAGGTAATGTGCAAGCACGCACATTAAATTTCCCGCAAAAAGCGTTTAATGATCTGACAAAACTAGTTTGTTTTACAAAGACGACTTAAATACATTAGAACAAGCAGTCTAAAAAGAGCTCATAACTTAGTCAGTTGGGTTTTTGTTAGCTAGCTAGCTAGGAGCTTAATGTTCCAGGAATGATGCACTAACCACAATCACGAGATACGATGCATGTGACCAGACGGTGGGGGATTCTTTAAAAAGCCTCCGTATAATACACTTCGATTGTGAATTACAACTGTTTATTGCCCCAAAACCAATCGTTTCGCATACGCTGAAAAACTCACCTGATCAGACGATATGTTTGTATATATTTCCTGGAAATTGTTGTAACCGGTGTAACAGTTCTGGCATACTTTGACGGGACGCGCGGAAGACACAAGACAGTTCACCAAAGACGCATATCGCTGACCAAAAATGCGAAGCAATTCCAGACAGTATTCGGTAACTTCCATGTCCTCTGGAAATGCAGCAGAAAGACTTAGGGTCAAAAACTGTCCTAAACTGTTCGGCTGAATAGCGTGTGATACTGAAATGAAAGATGGACGGTTTAGTTCTCTGTCGCCGTTCAACTCCGCAGCATTACTGAAGATATTAACCGGGATGATAAACGTGAGTACATTCGCCCAAAATAGTAAACTCAATATGCAACCATAATTCACAAAGACCCCCATTTTGGGGTGTTAAAAGTCACGCTGCTTTATCTGTTACAGTGTTTGCACACTACTTCCTGTTTTCGCTCTCTTACTTCACACTGATCACATGATGACCAACTCTCGCGGACGAGCCGCGCAGGCGCAACCGAAAACACCTGTCGATGTCCCCTATCGCGTTATTTTTCTGCAGTTCTTTTTAGAATACGGGAAAGCCAACAATACTTAAAGCAGTAAATTAATAATCATAATTTCATTTTAAGATACTTTAATGTCCAGATTATTTAGGCTATAATGTTATTAGATTGTAGTTATTTTAGCAAACAATAGTTTAATTATGATCTATTTGTCACACAAGCATCCAATTTGGGAAAACAGGAGACAACATAATCAATTCGATGGAGCAATATTGTTCTTATTACTTTATGTTCAGAAAGGTATCTTAGCCTTAGCAATTAATTTGTTGTTCCAGTTTTTAGGCCTAATTTTAGAAGCAAAATTAACGAAACTGATAGCCAATACATCTATGCATTACATACAAGTCATGAGGAAAATATTATTACAAAAATAACTACAAGACCGTTCTGTATTTTAGTAATTCATCTGATAATCATTTTGCGTTTCTTTAGGCCAAGAGACCAGCACAGACGTTTACAAGTGTTTACATGCTAATGAACGCTGTCATTCTGACTTTAATAAAATTAAACATCTTATAACCTACTCATTTGTTTGAGTGAAACTAAATCTAACACTAGGCATATATACATTGTGTGTGTGTGTTATAGACTACGCAGTTATTTTGTTTGTTGAGTTAGTTGTTACAAATTAGTCATGTTGCATCACCTGAGCTAATGATAGCATTAAAGCCATTCAAATAATGTAATTCCTTGAAAAAAGGTACTGAAAAGATCTTTCTCTAATGATACATAGCTCGTATAAAATATCTTTCTGTAATGATACATAGCTCGTATAAAAGTCAAACTACTGATAATTAAGCGGTAGTACTGAAGGACATAAAAAACGAGAAATTTGATTATATTTGTAACCCCATTTGAGTTAGAAGTCTAAGACGTAATTTAGGTTAAGTCTAAAAGTACTGCATTGTAAAAGTAAGACAAATATTTCTGCGTTTTGAAAAAAATTAACCTGTGCAATTACACCATAAATACAATTGAATGGTGTGATTAATAACCACACGTCATAAGAAAATGATTCAGCTATGTGAATGCTAGCAAAGACAATTCAGCTCACACAAAAAACTTGACAGATTTATAAAAAGTTTTCATTACTTAACAAAGCACTTCCTGTGCTGTTTACATTATAGAAAGACGAATTAATTACTATCTCAGCTATGGAAAATGCTGCCTTTTCTTTCATAGAATGAATGCTTGATTGCAGTAACAGGTCTGAGCTGAGTTCATACACTGATACAGTGTTGGCGTGTAGGTGTAGTTGTAAGCCTTTAGGTTTTTTGGTCCTACTCTAAGGCTTGATAAAGAGGTGGATTAAATAATTGCAGGGAGCCGATTTTCCCTTCCTGTGTGTTCGGCGTGGGTCAGTGAGAGATCACGAACCGAGAGTTGAAGCGCCGCGAGCAATGCTAACACCTGAGCAGCGTCAAAATCGAATACGACTGAGGCAGCAAGGCAACACGTGACCAGTAGATTTGTCTATGAGGGGAAGCATATTCAAAACGCGTGTCACTGAGATGCGACCAGGGAGGGGGGCAAACATGAAAACTCCACGATAACACAAAAGCCGTCAAGCTTAAAATCTAGCCCTTTAAACTCTCCTGGACAACGTTTTTGATTAATTATCTTCAGAAATAGTTGAGTGAATGTTAAAAAGAATATGGTTTGTTTTGGGGTTTTGTACATTTTTTTGTGCATTTTTAATATTTTGAAAGTACAAAATAGCAACTGTATTACATTTGTATCACCAATATTATGTAGTTTATATTGTTACATTTTGTTTAGCAATGGACATATATTAAATTGATAAATACAAGATTAGTTTGATATGTTACTATATGAAATGTACAAATAATTGTGTACTAAAATGACAAAATAATGGAATAACGGACCAAAATGGCAGCTAATTTCGAAGCCCATCCAGGTTCGAGTGTAGATGAGGATTTGGATATGTGCAACGGTAATAGTCGCATCATGTGCCAGTAGCGGGTGAAGGGGATTGCAGCGATGAAGGATTGAAGAATTAGACAGGGCATCTTCAAAAACCCTGTCTCACTGGCGGTGGGGTGGGGGGGGGGTTCACATGGAGCGGCGCTTTCGTGCCCTGAATGGGCCCCTTTGCTTCTCACTTCACAGCTGGAACATTAGAAATGACTGAGGTCGCCACGCTGTGCACACACCGAATCTGCACGACTCCACTTACCCGCATTTCTAGAAAGGATACCTTGCAATATTTTTCGCAATTCTTTCCCCATCAAGTTGAATAAACCTGTTCAGCCTCTCTCTCTCTTTTTCTCCCTCTCTCTCTCTCTTTCGTGGAGGTGGTTAGAACGACTATGTCAATGAAAAACCCGCTCGTCTTATGCTGCCCGGTTTTTGACACCGTGCAATTTTCGAACGTGGGAGCGTGCGCGGCCAAAAAATAATTACGGAGTCAAGGTAAACGATCTGGGCTCAGATTCTGATTGTGGTAATTGTCATAAACCCTCGAATCAAGCCACTGCAGTCAATGGTCTTTAATGCGAAATTAGTGCCTCTTGATAACTTGCAGTCCGCGGCAATTTCGCAGTCATCAGAGCTAATGGAAATGGGGGGCGCAGAAAGCTTCGTATTAAGGCCTATTCTGATGTGAGAGTTGCAGCCTTGGCGTAAATTCGCAGTTTTTATGTTATGAATTGTGGCTTTAGCTCTCCAACACATCTTCGCTAATGTGAAAGCTCCAAATGGATGATCAAAGTCACCCTCAGTGAGTTTGTAAGCAGGGGGAGGTGGGCGTTCAATGAGGGTCCACCAAATGATCTTCAGTTTTTGAGGTGCAGCGATCGCTGCGCATTAAGCCCGCCTAAACCTGTTTGTTTGTTATTTATTGTGTATATATATATATATATATATATATATATATATAACAAATGTTTTTAACATAATTCCTATAAGAAACAATGATCGAGTGGCATCGTAATTATTCATACACTTCGAGGACAAAAATCAATAATTCGGCAAGGTAGGCTAAGAATCCTAATTGAAAAGGAGGTGAACACATTCAACTGCTATTATTTGAATAGAATATAACGTAATGTTATTTATGGGTGGTAATATGGAATGTTTTTAGGGCTTTGTGATTAAATTTAAAATAAATGGCCATAATAAAATATGATTTAAGATTTTAAAGTTAGAATCCAAAATAATGGAAACACGACCTTAAACATCAGAACCACTGTAAACACGACATCAGAACCTTTGTGTGTATGTGTGTGTGTGTGTGTGTGCACATATATATATATATACTTGCTTTTATGAAGTTCTATACACTACCTATCGCTTTAGTCCAGCGTTCAGCTGTGAATAGTAAGGGTTAACTAAAGGCTGCGCGCTTGAACTCGTTGACTAAACTTGGCTCCTTTAAGCAACAGCACAGAGGAGCTGTAAAGTTATGCAGAAGTTATTCTCTATCCTTTGGGCCGTCCCTAATCCCCCAAAACCGCGTTCCTTTATGCGAAAACTGTGCTTCTTTTCTTGTTTTGCGCTGCCTATACAACATAAAGTCAGACTGCATTTAATGCTTACGGCGGGATGTGACGGGGGATTTTGCAAATGCGAGGCCCCTTTTCGCCGAAATATTGCACTCTACGTCGTGTGAGTCTACCAACCCAGAGCGACCCCAGATTCTCCCCCCGGCGTCTGACTCGAATGACAAACTAGCCTGATTTTCACCGCGTCGCTGGGAAATGTTGGGGCTGATAATAGAGATTTCGTTTCATTTTTTACGCTTGACTTGGTTTTTGTTGCTTTTCTTTTGCCTTGATTCCTTCTAGAGATTAGGCCTGACTTCCACACTGGCAGCGGCCAAAGTGCCCCGAACCGGGGACGACAACTGATGAGGATCAAGGTTGACTATTCTGCACTTTAAGTAGTGATGTGAATTGTGGAAAGCACAGCTTAGCAAAGGTGCCGCTAGGATAAGAGAAACACTCTCGCTTTTCAGTGGACAGACGTTTAAAAACCCAAACTAGAGCCCTGCAAACTAATTAACTCCACTGCTTACTTTTAGTATTGGACTTGTTGATTTGTACTTTATTTATTTTATAATTTGATTTGAAAAAAAAGACTATTCCCAACACAGGTCCGATGAATTCGAATTGAGGCTACCCTCAAGATAATACCTTTTTTAATCAGTGAGATTTTGTAAAGTGCCCAAATCTTTGCAATATTAAAAGTTTTTTTAATTTAATATGTGGCCATAGCTCGGTCGTTATTTCTTATGTTAAAACCTGTATGGAACATATATTTAATATCACTGTATAGTTCTGTTTAAGAAAGATTTTCTCCGATCAGGATTTATGAATCAAACCTAAAGTTGTTGGGTCGCGATCGTTTCTCTTCCAGTGAGACATGTGAGAGGCTCGTGAAGAAGTTAATCTTTGTTGCCGGTGTTGCGCTCCACTCCGTCGGGCCGTTTGGCTCTGAGATCCAAGTCTCCAAATACAGACGGGATAATTACCGGACATGCTGCCAGCAAGCACAACACAAAGGCAGCATTGACTTACTCACTGTTGGTCGCCTCTGCTGAGCGCCACGGCGGCCATCGTTCCCCTAACTCGACGCGGTCATCCCGCATCGCTCGCCCGAAACGGGAGGCAGAGACGTCTTGTTTCATAACAAGGCACGATGCTGACTTCTTTCAGCTCCAGCGAACTGGACATAAACCCCGACTGACAGCCTCCAGTGGCCGAATAGAGAGAGGGGCGGTGAGAGTGAGCGCGCCCGTCCGTGCGGGCGCTCTCGCTGGGAAATATAGTTGTTTTTCCACCCCACGACCGTCCTGACGACTTAAGCCATACTGATTGGACCAAATTGGTGTCTTCAATAGCAAAGTGACAAACTAGAAAATAACAGAATTTGAGTAAACGTACAATGAGCGTTTTCTTCTGCCAAGTCATTTTTAATCTTGTTTACAAACGAGTAGGCCAAACATTTATAAGGGCAAACACTGCATTCTGCCTCTCTCGCGATATTGCTGAAAGAAACCTTCTTACACCTCCTTGTTAGTGGCCAACACAGAAGTTTTTTTTTGTCTTGAGTGCAGTTTAGTGCAAGCCGGCTCTCTCTTTCACCGCGCGCTCCTTGTGGGCCGCCCTCGCTTTCATTCCTTCGTGCGTTACACCAATTAAAGGAGGACGCGCAGTAACTGTAATGGGCCGAAGAGTGATTGTTTTTGACAAGCAACAAAACACATAGACCCACCCCTCCGATTAGGCGACTGAGAGAGGGGGTGTTTGGGGAGGCGGGAAAAGGGGAGGTGTGGGGAGACGTCTCGAAGGGTAGAGGCTTCTGCGCACAAAGACCAGTCATGTCAAAAGGGCGGGCAAGAAGACCCCCCTTTCTGACAGAACACCCCCCCCCCCAACTCAATGCCTTAGCTTACTGTGAGCCTGTGGAAGAGTCAGCATCTAAAAGCTCAGGTCCAAACCAAAAAGGCTTAGAACCAAACCTACAACAGTTTAGACATACAGTAAAATAAATTCAATAGAGAATGTTTGAATGGTGCTGACATCAATCAGTCTCAAGAAGAACAACAATTTTAGCCATAATTTCAGTTGATATATACAGATTTGGTGTTTAATCAGGCTATCCTAACGGCATCAGGATAAAGACTTTCAGTGATGAGTTCTAAAAAAAACTCTGGAGGGACACAATTCATAGGATATTTCAAACTTTCTAGAAGACCTGAACTATGTCTCACAGCATACACATCTAAGTACCCAAAGAAGTAACTGCTGTGCTCTAAATGCTGTACTACTATTGCACTGTACTAATATTTATTTTTAAAATACCTTTAATTTCAAGTTAAAAGCCAAGTGATCACGTCAAATGCATTACAAAGCATTCAGAGAATGAAATAGATTCCTGTAAGAAAGTAATGATCTGTATAGCATTCTAATTTTGGGGGCAAAGTACTGATATTCATAAAATATGCAGTATCAATACCAATAAATAACTTTCCATTAATATCTATAATAAAATAAATCTATAAAAACATCAGAGCCATGTTGATCTTCATCAAACATTTGTTCACATGTTGACATAATGTATGACATTTAAAAAACTCTGAATATTAAACTTTAATTGGATGTTTATTGCTAAATACCTCCAGTTGTTTTTAAAAGGATGCCCAGACCATAGCAAACATAAGGTTTTACTTAGGAAAAAGGTGTAAAAAATGAGGCCTTGCAGTCAACATTCAGCAATGTGACTCTGTCCTATGTGCTAATGATGCTTATGGTAACCAACAGAGACAGGGTGAGAGTTCTGATCAGCATGCATGTGCATATATATATGTGTGTGTGTGTGTGTGTGTGTGTGTGTGTGTGTGTGTGTGTGTGTGTCTGAGGCCCTCTACAGAAAAGGCTTTGGCCTAGATGCAGTAATGTTAACTTTGAGTGGCCTCTGTGGCTGGAGACCCGTGCATCCCCCCCCCCCCACCTCTCTTCCCAAGGCCCTGGGCTGCCTTTGCATGACATCATCCTTGAAGCATGCCCCCCAAAACCCCTGTGAATCTCCCCATCGTCACTACTCCCATTGAGGCTCTCACTGCTCCGCAACCCATACATCTCTTTCTCTCCCTCTCCTTCCCCCCCCCACCTCCTTCTCTTTCTCTTCCTCCTCTTCTCCTGCAGTTCCCTCCCTTTCTCCCTTAACCAGGAGAAGGCATTGTTTAGGGAGAGAGCCTGATCAAAAAAAGCAGCCCGCCCAAACCGCGGCCTTTCTGTAAATTCAATAAGCCCACCTTAAAGATTTGCCTAATTAATGGATGACATCTTTGGCTGGAGGAGAGGCGAGGTATTTTGCTCCAGCTCGCTCATTGTTGGCCTCCTAATTAACTTTCCCAGGTCAGACCGGGTCTCAGCAACCTGAGAGTGAAGAGCTCCATTGTGCAAGGAGTTGTAAACTTACTTTTTTTCGCTTCGGTACTTAAAAGGGAAAGCGACTATAGGGAACAGAAAATATCCTATTTAAGGCCTTTGTGAGTGAACTGCCTGCACATGGTCCAATAAAGGAAGTCTTTTTAAATAAGCGTTCATGGTCCTCCCCATGGTCCTCCTCTCCCCTCCCTCTCTCCTCTTCCCTCCCTCTCTCCTCTCCCCTCTTCTCTACCTTCTTTTTTGGAATGACGAGAAAAGGTTATGAATGATAGTTTGGGGTCCAGGGAGTGAGGGGCCTAGGGCCAGGCTTCTGTGCTACATTTGCGTTTGAAGCTTTTGAAGGAATTCTGGTACAGGGAGAGAGAAAGAAAGAGAGAGAGAGAGAGAGAGAGATACAGTATATGTAGTGGTTGATTAATTTAGTAGATAGAGAGAGAGAGAGTGGCAACTGCCCGATTCCCTTGTGAGGAAAATAGAAATTAAAATCTGCTACTGTAAGGGAAGTGACACTGATTGGCTCACACTTTCACCTTGACCTTGCAATTCTATAACCTGGCCAGATATGTGTGCTGTTCCACCATGCCCAGCGATCAAGAGAACTAAAAGAGGAGGGCCATGGCACACGTAATGATCATGAGCAGAAATAAATGTAACATTTGAATCTTATTAATCCACTTAGATAACAAACATGCCAGCCATTTTGAAGGAGACTACCAACTGTTTTTCTGGAAAACAATGGAATCTCTCAGTGACACCTAGTCCCCTCTCACCCCTCCTCACAGAGTGTGAACAGAGAGTGATCTTCCCACAGTCAGACAGGCCAGCACAGACCATCAAAATGCACTACATCCAGTGAACACATATATCTGTAATATGCCAAATCAGCAACAAAATCTAGTGCATAACATGAAAATGAATGAAACTGTAATGCCCATTCAACAGAACTTACATCCAGTTGATTAAATTCATTATACAATCCATAACATTTCCATAAAAGGTACATGATAATGGGGATCAAAATCTGCAAGTTTGCGTACATGTAGCATGACAACGCAATGTGTGACGTGGTTTTGTACATAAACATGTTTATGTGTATGATGATATTTTATGTACACGCTATTTCTGCCATTTGAATAATGAAAAGAATAATGAATAACATATATGAACAATGAAAAGGCTTTCTAGGTGTCTGTCTGAAATGGCCGAACCGCTTTGTGGAGGTTTTCATGCCTGATCACTTCATAGTGGTTGGGCAGTGAGAGTGAGAACTGACTTTGAACCTTTGACCTTGTGGGCAACTCAAAAAGTGGCTGAGTACAACCAGGAGAACTGTAAACTGGTCTCGACTCAGTGCTAATTTTGGTGCACAGTGACCAAGGTCCGTAAGGGTGGCAGGGAAATCTGATCTCAGTTCAGCATCGTTCTCTCTTCACTTTTGTGTCTGCAGAATCCTAAGAGGAGAGAATCCTAAATTTTATGGTTTAAGAAACATTCTGAGACTCATTTCTTATTTAATGTAAAAAAAAAGTGTTCCTTCAATAGGTTTTTTAATTTAATAATTGATTAAATTTCAGTGTACACAAAATTAAAGTACATGGTATTGAAAAGTACATGGCATTCAAAAGAGATTCTGATCTGTCATAAAAAAGACATTTTTTACATTTTTATATATGTAACTTGTTTTATACGGACTGTAAATTAGAACTCCACACATTGCCTCACACAAACTATACTGTTTGGAATTTCTCACTGTCTTCTTTCTTCACAAAATATATATGGCTATTTTTTAACTTCACCTAAAGATTGAAATATTTTACTCTGGCTGTTTTTAACTGAAGAGGTGAATTTTTGCAACTCTACTGTCATTAATTTCGGGTTTGTGATGGAAAGTGTCACTGGAGAATGAATGGTGATGAATCTCAGACACTGCATCATATCCCTATTATATCAGGATTATCATAATCATAATGTGATCAGATAGCTTTTGACAGGCGCAGCGTTTCTCTAGAATGTTCTATTCACAAACTGTCACCTGAGGAGATCAGTAAGCCCTGGCAAACAAACAGAATAAAGTTAACGTCAAAGCAAAATAAGGTGCTGGTCATCTTGAGCCCTGGAGCTGTTTGTCTAAAGGGTGTGAAAGGCCCAAGTTCCTTTTGCCAGCTGTCATAATTTGTTAACGAGAGTTTTTTCAAAAAAAGAGAGAGAGAGAGGGAGAGAGAGATAGAGGGAGAGAGAGAGAGAGAGGGAGAGAGAGAGAATGATAATGAGAGGAAAGAAAAAGGGAGCAAGAGAAATGTTGAGAGTTGAAAGTGGTGGTTGTGGTGTTGGGGTGGGGGTGTTGGTGTTGGTGGTGGCGGTAGTGTTGGTGGTGGTGGTGGTGGTGGAGGTGTTGGTGGTGGCGGGGTGGAGGTGTTGGTGGTGTTGGTGGTGGTGGTGGTGGAGTGCTGGTGTTGGTGTTGGTGGTGGCGGGGTGGTGGTGGAGTGCTGGTGTTGGTGTTGGTGGTGGTGGTGTCTGTAGGGGTATCGTGAGTGACTGGACACAGAGATCACAGTAGGAGCAACATCAGACCGATTTCAGCGCAGCAACATGATGGCATCTCTGAAATTTGAATATTAATGAGTGGCCTCTTCAGCTCAGCTCACTCGCCGCTCTCTCAACAGGTGCCTGGGCAGCACACCACACAATGCCGAACCACCGGCACCCTCTGAAGCCTCTCCAGTGTCCCCTACACACATGACCAAGCCAGTTAACACCAGGAGGAGCACTGTGACTTGAAGAGAGGAGGAACGGGACAGAGAGGGAGAGAGAGAAAGAGAGAGAGAGAGGGAGAGTTAAGTCACCCATTTCAAAAACTGAGACAAAGACAGAAGAAAAGGGAGCTCCCTTTTTGAGTCACCTCTCCCGAAGCCGCAACACGAGGGCCCGATATTTCTCCTCTACTCCCAAACCCCCTTGAGAAAGAAATTGACTTTTGTTTGGAGTTTGTGAAAAGTGGGAATCAGGAGCAGGACAATGGGGCTCCCCACGGAGAGGACCCGAGTGAAGCCATCTCAAATCAGTCAGCCAAGGGACCAATTAATCCGGCCATTGTCAGGCCCGAGCCACTGCCAGCACATCAACACATTCACGGCCCCCATTGTCCCAACCCTCCTGCAGCAGGATTTAGTCCGTCCAACAGCAAGTTTTGTCCGAGACAGCTCAGGCGGAAGTTTCTCACTGACAATTTGCCCCAAATAGATTTGTCAGAAAGCGTCCGTCGACCTGCCAGTTAGACTGGGTGAGATTGCATTTTCAGGGGCTTGTTTAGGATGAGATGGATAGAGACTGTGCAGGTGTGTGTGTGTGTGTGTGTGTGTGTGTGTGTGTGTGTGTGTGTGTGTGTGTGTGTATGTGTGTATCAGTCTGTGTGAGTGTGTGTATGTGTCAGTCACTTGTTTAGTCATAACTAGTGACAATCACTGTAATGGTAAATAATAATAATAATAATAATAATAATAATAATAATAATAATATGATGATGATGATGAAGATGATGAAGATGATGATGATGATGATGATGAGGAATATGCATCTCATTGTGATTCAAAAATGCACAGAATCAAATTCTAGAAATTGTGAAAGACATTTTTGAAACATGTTTCTTAAGCCTTTTACACCACCTAAAGAATTTCACTGCACACACATCGATGCTGTGATACTTCTTTTTTTATGTGGCTCACAGTAGACTGCATAGACACCTGAAATGCTTGCAGGTTCTTATTATTAAATGGAGAATTAGTTTAAGTCAGGCACAAGAAGGTAAGTTCGAACTAACGAGAGTGCAGGTGTTGTATACTGCACCGTACAGCTGCCATTTCTAATTAGGTTCCACTGCTGCTGTGTAATGCGTTGCAGACATGTTCACAGTTGCACATATTGCAGTTCACCCTGACATCAGCCAGTCTTTTACCATTGTGTATTAGTTCCAGATGCATCGCAATTGTACATAACCAGCAACGTACACAAGAACATTAAACCCAGTCGCAAACTAAACTACAGCGCCGATGGTAAACCGCTACTGGAAATTCTGTAGTCTAGGTTTAATCTAAGTCCAGAGAACTACTTCTAGTTGTTAATTTTATACAACTTTTACAAATTTTGTTATTTAGCTGTGTGTTTGGGGTTTTTTTTTCCCCCTCCAGGATCATTTTCAGGTAACTGTATGGTCTAATCCTTTTTTTCATCTACAGCATAACATTACAACAATAGCTGCTAGTGAAGATTTGGAACACGTTCCACTCAACTTTGAGGGCTATGTGAGTAGTTGCATACCAACAACTAGATACACAATCTGATGGTTCTTTGTCAAAGACGTTCATTGACTGTTACGGAGAGGAGAGTCACCAGCACAGAAAGCAAACGTAGGCAGCCAGGGCAACCATGATGCTGGTTATGTTTGTGTAAAGACTATCTCTGAATGACAGGATTAGAGTGAGTTAAGAAGATTACTACGAGCAGACCACCCCACCCTAACATACACACACACACACACACACACAGAGAAAGAGACAGAGAGAGAGAGAGAGAGAGAGTGAGAGAGATGGAGAGGGACAGAATTAATATTATCTCTCTCTTACTGCTGACTTGTAGATGTTAATTTGATCTTTTCTAATGAACACATGATTATGCACTGCAGACTACTAAATACACTGAGATTTTGTTTTATTTAATCACAGGTCTTGGACAAAATTTTGTCTGGTGGTCAAATGCACAACTGTCGCTTTTTTACAATATGATACGTATCGTCTTGTAAAACAAACAACCGAATATGTAGTCAGTCACCTGTCAATAAATCCTCATTTCTTTTAAGATGTCGTTGAAAGGAGGACATGACAATGACTAATTGCGATTCGATACGCCTTTGTATCGAGGTCGCTTCGTTTAAATCGAGACTAAAGTTAGCTCCAGGCTATCGTGGGAATGTTCATAATTAAAACTAAAATATGGATGGCTGCTGGGAGCACCCGTAACACGGCACGCTGTTAAGGTCAGGATGTCGTTGTTCTCGCACTTTCGCGGGGTTACAGTCGCGGGGTTGCGGTTTCCAGTTCCCCTGGGGATACTCGCACGCAGATGCCATCGGCACACTAGCGCGCACACACAATTCGGGACCGCTTCTGAATTGACAGCAAATCGAAGTATCCACGCCTGGATCTAACCCTGAAACTTACTAAAAATAAACGTTTGAGTACAAACGGAATATTTGCTATTGATCACATGTAGTTTTTAAATCTTCGGATCGCTTAAGCTTGAGAAAAGGTTGGAACGTTGCTATAAACAAGCAATTACGCCGTGCGGAGTGAACAGCTGAGTGCGATGAAGCAAACCGCGTGTAGTGTATTAGCACTAATGCAGAAAAACGGATAAGTTCGAAAAAACACTAAAGGTAAAAAAGAATACATCAGTTTTGCGTATCAGAAAGTGCAATAAAAATCTATGCTGAAAAGAGAACGTAATTTCGATTCAAGTCTGCGCGAGATGGTCAGTGTTAGGCATAGCGCTCGTTCACCGCAAAGCCTACACGCTCAACAGGTGCAGGCGCACTTGCAAGCATTGAAGACCGCATGAGTCATGTCACTGTAAAAGACTTTCGTTCGGAGCTTGCAAAATTCCGAAAATGTTTCCGTATGAGAGTAGAATTAGTTCATTCAAACAACTATAGCCGGATCATCAGTGACTCTTTCAAAGAGCCAAAGCGTCACTCGCGCTATGAAAATAATTAATAGATGGTTGCACGTTGCAATTATTACAACCCTGCAAAACCAGGCTAATTTATCACCAGACAGTCTTAGGTTAGCCCGTGTCTGTGCACGCGCTTGTGTTCCTCTTCCTCTACCTCTCCCTGTGCGAGCCTTTGGAAACATCATTTCATTTGCCTCTGGACCCCTAAGGCAGGTGACGTCATGCATGATCAGGAGTTGGTGTAGAAGGCAGAGAAAAGCTAAAGTGGGCAAAGGAAGTTAGGCTCTCCTCCCACCTCCTCTCTCTGCCTCTTCCTTCTCAAATACTTCTCATACATATTACTAAAGCTTTAATCTGACGGCACACATCACAAAGTCACTAAGGCTTCGGGTTGCGAGAAATTTCTTAGCTATAATCTGTTTTTAAAAACACAAAAAAACTTTTGCTTCCAGTTGTTGCTGGAGGGTGTGATAAGACCGACTGGGCACATTTACTGCGTGATACCGGTAGCTGTAGCAACTTACCGCCGACGCTGCTATCCCCGGGACCCGGCACGGTATCCCTTCGGTGGGACTGTGTCCTTTTCAACAATCAAGATCAGTCAACTTCTACAAAATCTGGACTCTGGTTATACTGGAAAAGAGAAAAGAGCCAGGGCCGACCACTACTGAGCGCTCTAGACATTAAACATTCAAGTGGAGTTCCTCTCGAATCGGAAAACTTATTTGTCTGTATATATTATTTCGACTCGAACACAGCACAAATACAAAAAAAAATCTACAGGGTTTATCTTGATAGTTTCACATCTCAGAATAAGTGGAACAGAAGCCAAGATGAGCAAACCTGCCGGTTCAACAAGTGGTTGTTTGGATATATTAAATGTCAAATCCAGTAAGTAGCACGCCTTTATTCTTTTCGCAAACTTTTATAGGTAATCTAATATATCATTTTCGTATTTTACGAAATCAATTTTGGTGAAATTAGATTTGTATAAATAACAAGAGAGATGATACTACAGAATTTTATTTGCAAAAGTGTGATTGATACGCGCGAACTGAGTGGACTGCGATTCTCAACACAGCGATTCATACTGAACTTTTCTTAATCATGGCTCGCAATTATATTAAAAAACATTACAAGGCAGTCGAACATCATTTTCGGTTTGTTTTGTTTTGTGCCCTCCCTTGATAAACAGCCTAGACTAGCGTGTTTATTTATAGAGTTAATATAAATTTAATATAACGCAAAAATCAGAACTGCATGACACGCAGTGCTGGCAGAATCAGTTGAATGAATATGAACAAATACTCTATTAGCTATTTATGAGGTAATGTGTTATATATGTCTTAGTATGAGATTTTGTTATCGAGTTAACCGACTTAAATAGTCTTGACAGCACTTACCTGTCATATTTTCTTAGCCATTAGGATGCGCGTGCTGAGTAATACGACGTGACATGATCTTACATAAGCATGTGTTATACTGAACAACACCATCTTCTGCTCAAATCATTTTAAAATTTTAACGTCTTTTAAAAGAATATTAAGTATAATATTTGTGCATATTCAATAAGATAAATCTGTTTTCTTGACTGGGCCTCTGCGTGGACTCTAGGCAGTCATATGAGCTTGTAAATTAATTTCAAGCGAATAAGAATATGCTTTGGTATTATCATAATCAACGCCGTTTCACAAACAAACAATTAACCGAGCGACTAAGACCCTCCATAAATCAGTCCACATCGTTTTAACTGTGCTGCTGTAGATCAGTATAGGCCTGCCTGTGATGCTAACAACAAAAAAAACTGTTGACGCACTAAAACTAACCTCTTAATCCGTACTGCTCGTTTATATAATAAAAATTAGCATTAATAGTAGGTTATAGTTTTAAAAAATTCAGCCCAGATGAGCTCTGAAGTTACCAGTCATAAAAATGGATGAGAAACAAACTTTTAAAATACAATGATTTCATAATTTGAACACTATAATTCCATACAACTTTTCAGTTTAAACTTTAAAAAACTGTAAAGACTATAAGGTTTTCTATAAATCATGTAAGAGTTTCATTATGTTTGGACTATAGTATGAAATTAATCAATTTATTATTCTTCGAATTATTTTCTGTTACGGCCTAAGGATGGTTTGTAATTTTTTAGCATTTGCCAACATTTCAGTAAACATCATTTTCAATTTTCAACATCAATTAGAGCATTTTGTGTTCTCGTACTGTTAACATTGCTCACTGTGAACTGTTTTTTTTTTTATTTAACGTTATTTTTAAAACGTTTTAAAACGTTTATTTGGCTTGTCTTGGAGTTCACAGTTCCACACAACTCCACCTAAACTACTGCAACAGGCTCCGGGCCTGAAGCTGATTACAGTAATGAAATACGCCATGTGACTTCAAGCAATTACGACGCACAATGCGCCGTGATGGGACAGCCGTGGGGGAAAGTTAAAGGCGTTCTTGCACGGCTAAAACAAATCCGCCTTCGACCAATTTCTGAGTCACTGGCATAGTATAATTTCACACTTTTGTTCAAGTGCATAAAATTATACTGTAATTACGTCTGATATGACAAACGCGCAAAACACAGAGGTGACTGTTTTATTAGCCGTTCAAATTTAGCAGAGATCCGTTTGTGCAGTTCACAACTAACTGTTTTGTAGCAGATAATATAAATACAA
Source organism: Sternarchorhynchus goeldii (assembly GCA_028565775.1). Lineage (NCBI taxonomy): Eukaryota > Metazoa > Chordata > Actinopteri > Gymnotiformes > Apteronotidae > Sternarchorhynchus > Sternarchorhynchus goeldii. The sequence continues at coordinate 3,720,827 of JAOXYF010000005.1, forward strand.
CGTCGCATTTATGTACCTTAACATGCATGTAAACAAATGCATCGGATAAACAAAGAATAGAACCTTTTGAATAAGTGTGAAACCGGCCTAATAGACGGACGAATGTAAGGACATATTTGTTATGGATTTAGCAAATTTTGATATTTTTCTTGAAGTCTATATATATATATATATATATACACCTTCACTGCAGTGATATATATTTTATCAGATACAATATCCACAAAACTTTTACAAGTCATTTATCAAAAGAAACTTATAAACTTATAATAAATAACCTGCCAAAGTAGTTTTGAACGAGCTATAATTTGCGAAGACCACAGGGCGCGGATCCTCCATCAGAAAACCCTAGCACGAAGTCATTGTTTTGCTACACAGTCGTTACCGAGCTATATCCGAATTCCCATGCTAGCGTGTTTGACGGGTCACTGGAAACTTAATGAGCAGGTGGACATATGTCAGTAATTACACAACCGTTCCTCTAAACTACTCCCCCATATACATGCAAATATACCAGCCATTAACGGATTTAAATACAGGAAAAAAAAGTTTTATACACACACACACACACACACAAGAAAAAAATCACAATTTTCATTTACTCCAAACTCATTTGCATACACTTCATTTGAGTCGCTGAGACGCACTGGCCCGTATTATTCTCGCTCCCGTGTCACTCCCTAATCCTCGGGCCTATAGATGGCGCGAAAAAAGCAGCTGTCGAGCTATTATGAGTAAGGGTTGGCAGCTTGTCGAGATCGGTCCAGTCAGACGAGACTCAATGGGGGAAATCATTAAGTTAACACTTTCCCTAATGTCACCATTGTCTGCGACTACCGAACATTGTTTTAGGGAATCCTTCGATACGCTTCCCACCAAACGCGCGACAGGCCTGGAGGCATAGGGACTGCCATAAACTGACCTGTTAAAACAGCGTGCCTTGACACGGTTATGTAAATGTATGTGTAAGTTAGGCCACATATAGGAAAGGCTTTTTACACGACTAGAATGTTGTCAAAACTGAGCTATAACTCCTGCTGTGATCTATATGAAGAAGTCAGTTGTGAATTAACAAACAAATAAAGGTTTCGTATTTTTGAATTAGGCATTTTGTTTCTATGTAGCACTGTAATATAGCCTATTCGCATCGTAAGATGTTTATCTAACTGTATTCTTTATATTGACACATCTGCAAGATTAAATATTCGAATGTCAATTACAATATTAATACTTTTACATATTTACTTCGAAGGTCGAATTCTGGACATTCCGTGTAAAGTGTGCGGAGATCGAAGTTCAGGAAAACACTACGGCGTGTACGCTTGTGACGGATGTTCTGGATTCTTCAAAAGGAGCATTAGGAGAAATCGAACGTACGTTTGCAAATCTGGTACGCAGGTGAGTCACTGTTTTTCATCAGCTCAGCGTAAAACGGTTTAAACCATCAAATCATTAGCTAATTTGGCTCAATAAGTGTGAGCGCCAGTCACTCAAAAGACTAGATTACATCTCCGCTGATTTTCATAATTGAAAGATTATCCTAGAAGTGAGCCTCCTCCCGTGTCTTTGAGAGCCCTTTGCCCCGTCTAGTGTAACAGGTGTAATCCAATCTAACGCACCGGCATGACTGGGTGGATTTGGAGAGCGGGAGGCGGGAATGACACTATTGGCCAAGCGGCAGGGGAGCGAGTCAATGGCCGTCATTACTGCGCGCGATTCTCTCCATACCTGTGGAGTGCCCCCCGAAGATCTCTCTCTCTCTCCCTCTCCCTCCTAATCTCACTCTCTTCCTGTGTGAAAAGAATCATCTTTTCCTTGTCAATCTAATTCCTTTCCTTTTATTTCGTTCTTCTCAGGGCGGCTGCCCGGTGGACAAGACGCACAGGAATCAGTGTCGCGCCTGTCGCTTGAAGAAGTGTTTGGAAGTGAATATGAATAAAGACGGTAAACAGTTATTTTTTTCTCTGCATCACATCTTTACTGCAGAATTACTTACTGTGATTGTAATTAATTCATCCATCACGGATGAATTAATTACAATCACAGCAAGTCATTTTGTAACAAAATTTGTCTATCTTTACTAATTTCATTATTTCAGAAAATCAAATTAGGTTCTTAGTCACGATTTCACGTAGCGTTTAACTCTATTTGCATTAATCTATACAGCCGTTCAGCATGAGAGAGGGCCAAGAACGTCAACCATTAGGAAGCAGGTGGCGCTCTACTTCCGTGGACACAAGGAGGTGAACAGTTCATCTACTCACTTTCCAACCACATCCATACCGGGACCGCCGTTCTTCACCACAGTCACCCAGCTCGAGACACACAATCTGGAAATAAATACTGTCACAAGTACACCAGAAAGGCAGGCAATCGTAGGGCTCGCGCAGCCCACACCTAAGGTAAGTAAGCTACAACGTTATATTACACTTGACATTTTATGACAGTTTATCGTTTCAAAGTATTTCCATACATATATATCGTTATATATATATATATATATATGTGTGTGTGTATGTATGTATGTATGTATGTGTGTGTGTGTGTGGGTGTGTTTTTGTATAAAATATTTTATGATTATATCTTTGCTTTAAGTATCCTCATGAAGTTAGCGGCACGCCTATGTACCTGTATGAAGTGGCGACGGAATCTGTGTGCGAATCAGCCGCGCGCCTTCTCTTTATGAGCATCAAATGGGCCAAGAGTGTACCTGCCTTCTCCACGCTCCCCTTACCTGACCAGGTAGACAAAAGGCTTCTTCCGTCTTAATCACAATCCTCACTTTTCATAATAAACTATCACGTTGAATTATAGACCAGTTGGACAAATGTTTGCTTGTGTTGTTGTGTTTGTCAAGAAGT